>CM038145.1:170451538-170790958 GCA_021437245.1 Aegilops speltoides
AAATTTCGTCCAGAGGCTTTTCTAGGTGCTCGTCACCTTATTATTGGGCCAGCCCATGTAATTTCGAAATACATTAGTATAGGCTATTTTTATATTCCGTATGTGTGGGGAAACAAGAGATAGGGTTAGTTTCGGACCCCTCCACCAAGGGCCACGAAATTCTCCCCCTCTTCCTCCATATATACAGCCCTTAGGGCACCGTTTAGACTTTGGGTTTTGTTTAGATCAAAAGTTCGCCATAGCTGCAACTTCTGCCGTTGCTTGTGTTCAACGACCGGACAAAGCGTCCACAGAACCCCACCTTGATCAATAAAGCTTTCATCTTATATTACGCAATATCCAGATTGCAATCTCAGTTTCTTGCTTGTTCTTCATTTGCTCGCAGGAAATATGCCCTCGTGGTCAGGTTGATCATGCTCCGGCGTGGTCAATAACCTCTCGGAGTTGGTTTAGCGATTGCTAAAGCGCGGCGTCCTCGCACGCTTCGTGGTCGGATCGTCAAAGTCGACTTCCACCAAAGCGAAATCCACCATCTCATCGAAAGCGGGACACCTTTGCCTCTATCGGTTCATCTCCAAGAGGAGGTCTTGATGATATCCTAGATGGATCTTCCCTAAAGAGGGGTCTTGCATCCGCCGGGGGATCTTCTCCTAGACGGAGGTCTTGGCCTCCAATGGAGTAGTGGTCTCTCTCTCTCAAGAGTAGAGATAGGTAGGAGCAAAGCTCACTTAAGAATGAGCTATCACTTTGCTAACCCTAGAAAGGAGGTGGAGGAGGTCTATCTATAGCCCAAGGGCGAAGGGGTAAGTGAGGCGAAGGGTTACACGGCTTGGCCCAAGTCACGCCGCAGGCGAGGTCGAGATGATCCGGATGGTGGCGGATGATCCGGGTGTCGAAGTCCGGATGATCCGGCGACCGTCCGGATGATCCGCTTCGTCGGGGGTTCTGTTGTCTTGGCGCCGTTACCGGATGATCCGGGAGGTCAGATGATCCGCTGGGCCCGGATGATCCGGACGGAGGCCCGGACGTCCGGCCTGATTCCAGCAGCCGCTCCGTCTTCTTCTTCTCCTTTCTTCCGTCTTCTCTTCCACGCTTCCCTCGCGGATGGTGTAGTCGTTCCTTGGCGCTTGCACTCCTCCTTGACATCCGTGAAGCTCCGATAATACCTATGCAGGCACATGGGAGAAGTGTCAAGTAGTATACCATCCTCGAGAGTGTCAAGTGAGCACGTGTAAAGGAGATGATTCACCTCTGTGTATGTGAAGTAGATGTCGCACGTGTCACTTGCCAAATGGACTCTTGACATGGTGATGTCCGTAGGATGCTCCGAATCAGGAGGTCTTGATGATATCCTAGATGGATCTTCCCACAAGGGGGTCTTGATGATATCCCGCAGGATCTTCTCACATGGAGGTCTTGAACTCCATGGGAGTGGTAGTCTCTCTCTCTCAAGAGTAGAGGTAGGAGCAAAGCTCACCTAAGAATGAGCTATCATATTTGCTTACCCTAGAAAGGAGGTGGAGGAGGTCTATTTATAGTCTAGTGGGCGAAGGGGTAAGTGAGGGGGCGAATGGGTACATGGGCCTCGGCAGGCGTTACTGCAGGCAGGCCGGATGATCTGGATGGGGTCCGGATGATCCGCCGTCGTCGAGATGATCTGGGAGGGCCGGATGATCCGGCCGGAAAAAACCGGGTATCCTCAGCGCGGTTATCCGGATGATCCGGAGGGGGGCCCGGATGATCCGGCTGGGTCCGGATGATCCGGACGGCGGTCCGATGTCCGGGCTAGCTTCAGCCGCTGCTCCGTCTTCTTCTCCTTTCTTCCGTCTTCTCTTCCACACTTCCCTCGCGGATGGTGTAGTCGTCCCTTGGCGCTTGCACTCCTCCTCGTCGTCCGTGAAGTTCCGACAATACCTATGCATGCACACGGGAGAAGTGTCAAGTAGTATGCCATCCTCGAAGGGGTCAAGTGAGCACGTGTAAAGGAGATGATTCACCTTTGTGTGTGTGAAGTAGATGTCGCACGTGTCACTTGCCAAATGGGCTCTTGACATGGTGATGTCCGTAGGATGCTCCGCATCATCCCCTCCCCGTTGGGAAAGATCCGACCTTGGATCGAAAACCAAATCACCATGGGAAAGTGATAGAGGCAAAGGTGTCCCGTCTTTCGATGAGATGGTGGATTTCGCTTTGGTGGAAGTCGACTTTGACGATCCGACTACGACGTCGAGGACGCCGCGCCTAGCAATCGCTAAACCAACTCCGAGAGGTTATTGACCACGCCGAACACGATCAACCTGACCACGAGGGTCTATTTCACGTGAGCAAGCGAAGAACAAGCAAGAAACTGAGATTGCAATCTGGATATTGCGAATATAAGATGAAAGCTTTATTGATCAAGGTGGGATTACTGGCGCTTTGTCAGTCGTTGAACACAAGCGAAATGCAGAAGTTGCAGCTATGGCGAACTTTTGATCTAAACAAAACCCAAAGTCTAAGCGGTGCCCTAAGGGCTGTATATATGGAGGAAGAGGGGAGAATTTCGTGGCCCTTGGTGGAGGGGTCGAAACTAACCCTATCTCTTGTTTCCCCACACATACGGACTCTAAAATAGCCTATACTAATGTATTTCGAAATTACATGGGCTGGCCCAATAATAAGGTGACGCAGCACCTAGAATAGCCTCTGGACGAAATTTATGAAGTGGCATCTTGTATATTTAGTCCAAGGCTTCATGCACTCATTATGGTGGCTTCAAAGTCCTGAAATCATCACTTGTAACTCCATTCTTGTCCCCTTAGCATGCCATCATCTCCATGCTTGTTCTTGCTCCAATGTTCATCCTTCTCCAAGCTAGGCCCTTCATTTGTAAGCAAAACAAATGTATCCAATTTAGGCAGCATCATATTCTCATGAACATTAGAATCATTACCAAGAAACGAAAGTACACGTAATTTAGTTGGCGTCTTGTGAGCTCTAGTAATTGGTCCAAGATGTATAGCAGCGAGGGGCTGTGGGTGTAACAATGGTATTGATGTCCTCATCATCCTCCCTTCTTGAAATGAAGTCGTCCTCGACGGAAGTTCATCTTCCTCACCCAAATATGGCTTCAAATCTGCAATGTTAAAAGTGGGACTAACCCCAAAATCTGCGGGCAGCTCAAGTTTATATGCATTATCATTTACTTTCTCCAACACCTTAAAGGGACCAGCAGCACGTGGCATTAGCTTTGATTTGCGCAAATCGGAAATCTATCCTTACGCAAATGTAACCAAACAAGATCTCCGGTGCAAACACAACATGTTTTCTACCCTTATCTCCAGCAAGTTTATATTTAGCATTCATCGCTCAATGTTTTCCTTAGTTAACTCATGCATTTTTAAAATCAATTCAGCACGTTCTTTAGCATCAAAATTAACCTTCTCCGAAGATGGAAGAGGCAATAAATCAATAGGTGCACGAGGTAGGAAACCATACACAATTTCAAAGGGCACATCTTAGTAGTAGAATGCAATGAGCGATTATAAGCAAATTCAATATGAGGCAAGCATTCTTCCCACATTTTCTTATTATTCTTCAAAACAGCCCTAAGCATAGTAGACAATGTTCTATTGACTACTTGGTTTATCCATCGGTTTGGGGGTGACAAGTAGTACTAAAAAGCAGTTTAGTGCCCAACTTAGCCCATAAACATCTCCAAAAGTGGCTAAGAAATTTAGTATCACGATCTGAAACAATAGTATTTGGCACACCATGCAAGCGAATAATTTCACGAAAGAACAAATCAGCAACATTGACACATCATCGCTTTTATGACATGGTATAAAGTGTGCCATTTTAGAGAATCTATCCACGACAACAAATATGCTATCCTCCTTCTTTGTTCTAGGTAAACCTAAAACAAAGTCCATAGATATATCCTCCCAAGGAACACTAGGTACAGGCAAAGGCATATATAAACCATGAGGATTGAGTCGTGACTTAGCTTTTTGACATGTAGTGCAGACAAGCAATAAAGCGCTCAACATCCGTCTCATCTTTGGCCAAAAGAAATGTGTAGCAAGATCGTCCTCCGTCTTCTTCACGCCAAAGTGTCCCATTAGTCCTCCTCCATGCGCCTCCTGCAACAACAAAAGACGAACGGAGCTAGCTGGAATGCATAGCTTGTTAGCACGAACACAAATCCATCATTAACGACAAACTTGTTCCATGTTCTTCCTTCTTTACAATTCTGCAATACATCTTTAAAATCAGCATCATGCACATATTGATCTTTGATGGTCTCCAAACCAAATATTTTGAAGTCAAGTTGTGAAAGCATAGTATAGCGACGAGACAATGCATCAACAATAACATTTTCTTTACCCTTCTTGTGTTTAATGACATAAGGAAAGTCTCAATGAATTCAACCCATTTAGCATGTCTACGATTCAGTTTAGCTTGACTTTTAATATGTTTCAAAGATTCATGATCGAATGTATAACAAATTCTTTGGGCCATAAATAATGTTGCCATGTTTCTAAAGTCCTAACAAGAGCATATAATTCTTTATCATAAGTAGAATAATTCAGACTAGGCCCACTCAATTTTTTCGAAAAGTATGCAACAGGTTTGCCATCTTGTAATAACACACCTCTAATCCAATTCCACTAGCATCACATTCAAGCTCAAAAGTCTTATTAAAATCAGGAAGTTGGAGTAAAGGAGCATGTGTTAACTTATCTTTCAACACCGTGAAGGCTTCTTCTGTCGCGGTACCCCAAACAAAAGGCACATCCTTCTTTGTAAGCTCGTTGAGAGGTGCAGCAATGGTGCTGAAATCTCTCACAAAACGCCTATAGAAACCAGCGAGGCCAAGGAAACTCCTCACTTGTGTGACCGTTTTGGGCTGTGGCCAACTCTCAATAGCTTCAATCTTGGCTTTATCAACTTCAATTCCCTGTGGAGTAACAACATAGCCAAGAAAAGATACTGATTCGGTGCAAAAGGTGCACTTCCCAAGGTTACCAAACAAGCGTGCATCACGTAGAGCATTAAAAACAACACGTAAATGTTCCAAATGTTCTTCCAAAGATTTGCTATAAATCAGTATATCATCAAAATAGACTACCACAAATCGTCCAATGAAAGCACGTAAAACTTAGTTCATTAATCTCATGAAAGTACTAGGTGCATTAGTTAACCCAAAAGGCATGACTAACCACTCATATAATCCAAACTTAGTTTTAAATGCTGTTTTCCATTCATCTCCCAATTTCATACGAATTTGATGGTATCCACTCACGCAAATCAACTTTGGAGAATATTGTAGAGCCACTCAATTCATCAAGCATATCATCTAGCCTAGGAATAGGGTGGCGATAACGAATAGTAATATTATTGATGCCTCTACAATCAACACACATACGTGACGTACCATCCTTTTTCGGCACTAGAATAATAGGAACAGCACAAGGACTAAGGGATTCGCGTATATAACCTTTGTCGAGCAGCTCCACATGCTTGACGCATAATCTCCTTCGTCTCCTCTGGATTGATGCGGTATGGTGCACGGTTGGGTAATGATGCACCGAATTAAGTCAATTTGATGCTCAATCCCTCGAATAGGTGGTAATCCGGTGGCACGTCTTGTGGAAAGACGTCGTGAACTCTGCAAAATGTTAGTGACAGCGGGGGCAAAGAGGAAGGCACATCCTCGAATGAAAATAATGCCTCTTTGCACACAAAAGCATAGCAAACAGATTTGCTAAAATCTAGCGCATCAATATCAGATTTAGTGGCAAGTAAACATGCATTTTTCAATTTAATTTCAGAAACAACACTAGATGGTTTACTATTAGGCTTCATATGTTGCTCAAATTCTTTTGCCACAATCTGATTTTCACTCTTATTTTCTCTGTTTTGCTTTATTAGCTCTATTAATATCATCTTTCAAAATGGACTCGAGAGTCATAGGAAGCAAAGTAATATTTTATCCTTATGAACAAGAGTATCTTGATTGTTTCTACCATGGTGTACTGAATTTTATCAAATTGCCATGGTCTACCAAGTAACAAGGAACATGCTTGCATAGGTACCACATCACAATCAACATAATCAGCATATGTAGAGATACTAAAATGCACACGAGCATCGTGTTACCTTAACCTTGCAGCTGTTGTTGAACCATTGGATGTAGTAAGGATGTGGATGTGGTCTTGTGGTGAGAGAAAGCTTCTCCACCATCTCCATGCTAGCCAAGTTGTTGCAGCTCCCTCCATCTATGATGGCGCTGAATAGAACGTTCCTTCACAACTCCTTTGTATGGAACAAATTATGCCTCTGATTTTGCTCAGCTTGTGTAACCTGCACACTCAAAACACGTTGAGCAACTAAACATTCATACTGTCGGCATCTTGACAGCCATGTATTGTGTCTCATGATCGAGAATCATCTCCACCATGTTCCTCATGTGTAATAAGAGCCAAAGTCTCCTCATCATAGTCACTAGCGGACTCATACCCACCATCCTCGTAGCAATCATCACACGCTGAGATTTGCATTCTCTCATAAAATGTCCTCTTCCCTTACAACGACGACAAATAATATCACTTGTGTGCCTGTTGACGCCATGGAAGAAGAAGAGCTCTGCAGGCCCGCGGTGTGCTCTTGGCGAGATAGTGGTGGTTGTGCCTGCTTTCTTGTATCACGGTTGGAGGTGGCACCAAGGAGGTGATGGTGCGGTGGAAGTAGATGATGCACGTGGTGTCCATGATGAAGGTCGACTGCGAGAAAAGTTAGTGCGGCGCCAATGCCCATCGATCCTGCACTTCACGTTCAGCTTTACAAGCAAGATGGAATAAGCGAGTGATATTATTATAATCCTTATAGTCTAGAATGGTCTGAATCTCTATTTAATCCACCCGAAACGTGCAAGCATAGCTTCATTCTCCTCAACAATACCACATCTAATCAAGCCAGTTTGTAATTCCCGATAATATTCTTCTACAGAATTTTTTCCTTGTCTTAAGCGCTGCAATTTTGAAGTAATTCACGTTGATAATATGGTGGAACCCAACGAGTACGCATAGCAGTTTTCAAAGCAGCCCAAGTAGCTGGAACAGGATATAATCTACAATGTTCGACCACCAAACACATGCAAAGCTAGTGAAAGCACAAACAGCAGCGAGAACACGTCTCTCCTCGGGATATTGTAAACATGTAAATCGTTGTTCAGTTTCTAACTCCCAAGTAAGATATATATCGTGAACATATCTACCCTCAAATGGTGGAATATTCAATTTCAGTTTAGGGAGATGGTCATGATCTCGTACTGAGGGGGAGCCCTAATATTGCCATTATTTGCATGTGGGCGACACGGTGGTTGTGGTGCTGGTGGTTGCACGTAGTTCGATGTTGATCAACCTCATCCTCATAATCTCCCACATAATCATCATCCTCCTCTGTACCAAAGAACAGCGATGGCAGGAGCCAAAGAAGCACCAACAGCGATGGCAGGCACCAGAATTTTGTCTGGCTCAATAGGAACACGCTGAGCTCGTCCATCTTGATTCGGAAGGGGCGTAGTTGTTGTCGTTGCGAGAGGTGCAATAGGTGCAGCCGGCGGTGGTTGTGGAAAACGCGCGAGCAATTCATCAAACTTGCTATCAAGCTTTGTTTCAAACGTCTTCTCAATGCCATGTATCTTCTCCATGGCCTCGTCAAATCTGTTTACCACATCTTGCACCTGTCCACTCATCATTTGCTGAAATTTATCATGTAGCTGTTTGTTAAATCGAGTTCTCCCGGTCAGTCTCATCGACTTGTGATCCTGCCATGGTTAGCAGCAATAGAAACACACAAGAATATGATCCTCTGGACTACTAACAAGAGGTGGTGGTGGGTGTCACAAATCCGTCAAGCAAATCTCAAATTCTTACGGTTCTTACCCAAAGCGGGAGGTGATCGGCAACCGTTGTAATCAAAACTCTCAAAAGCTTGGATAGAGCGATTGCGGGGAGAGTCAAGCGCACGACGTAGATGTATGTGGAGCTGGGAAGGCTTATAATATGGTAGCAAAAAGGGTCGACAATAATCAAGTCGAGAGATGCAAAGTTGAATAAGCGCTCAACGACGATCTTGTCTGGTCCTAGGCTGAACCGTGCTAGAGGCGAGCCTAGAACACTAACAAAATCACGGCGCTGCGTAAACAAGGGAGGAGCACACTCTGATTTTTTTTTTCGCTTTTTTTTTTTGCGCTGCTTTTTTTTTTTTTTTTTTTGCTGCTTTTTTTTTTTTTTTTGCGAAAAATCACTATAATGGCGAGTGTCTCAAAACTCTTCCCACGTCAAACTGACAGGATGGGCACGAAATTTTTTTTTCGAACTTTTTTTTTTCGATTGCCGGACCCAAAAGCTGAAGCAGGTCAAAAAACTTTCTATAACGGGACTGTCTCAATACGCTTAGAAACACCTAAAAATAGGATAGCGAGAAAATTTTTTTGTCCGTGCGTTTTGGAAAATTTTGGGCCTAAGCGGAGGTGGTTTCGGACTTTTTTTTTGAAACCAACCTCTTCTACGGACGGCAAAAGATTGCTGGAATCCGAAACCTACTCAGACCAGGAAACACAAATCGGAAATTAGATGAATCCCGAAAACAAACCTAATATGCAAGGAACACGGATTGGTGGTATATGGCAGCGGTGGTTGTATATGGCAGCTGTGGTGGTATATGGATACGGATTCGAAGCGGTGGCGGATAAGCGGTGGTGGTATATGGATACGGATTGAGCGGTGGCGGATAAGCGGTGGTGGTGGATGGCGAGGCGATGATAATGGTGCGGCGGGCGTGACAACTTATGACCGAACTTCGAAACTCTAAAAGACTAGACTCTAAGACCAGCAACTAGACACGACGATGCAACATAAAATTCAACAATGCAAATCTGAAAAAGATTATGCAAAGGCTCGGATGGTTCGGATAGGATGAACTAACCTAATTTTTTTTGTGGCTTTTTCGTGGACTATAGGTATGAAGACAGACTCGATCTAAACTACGAAAAATGTAAAATCTCACCGAGCAACACGGAAATCTGATACCACTTGATAGAGGCAAAGGTGTCCCGTCTTTCGATGAGATGGTGGATTTCGCTTTGGTGGAAGTCGACTTTGACGATCCGACTACGACGTCTGAGGGCGTCGCGCATATAGCAATCGCTAAACCAACTCCGAGAGGTTATTGACCCGCCGAGCACGATCAACGACCACGAGGGTCTATTTCCTGCGAGCAAGCGAAGAACAAGCAAGAAACTGAGATTGCAATCTGGATATTGCGAATATAAGATGAAAGCTTTATTGATCAAGGTGGGGTTACGTGGCGCCTTTATGCAGTCGTTGAACACAAGCGAAATCACGAAGTTGCAGCTATGGCGAACTTTTGATCTAAACAAAACCCAAAGTCTAAGCGGTGCCCTAAGGGCTGTATATATGGAGGAAGAGGGGTGAATTTCGTGGCCCTTGGTAGAGGGGTCCAAACTAACCCTATCTCTTGTTTCCCCACACATACGGACTCTAAAATATAGCCTATACTAATGTATTTCGAAATTACATGGGCTGGCCCAATAATAAGGTGACGAGACACCTAGAATAGCCTATGGACGAATATTATGAAGTGGCATCTTGTATATTTCGTCCAAGGCTTCATGCACTCCTTATGGTGGCTTCAAAGTCCTGAAATCATCACTTGTAACTCCGTTCTTGATCCCCTTGCATGCCATCAACTCCATGTGTGTTCTTGCTCCAATGTTCATCCTTCTCCAAGCTAGGCCCTTCATTTGTAAGCAAAACAAATGTATCCAATTTAAGCAGCATCATATTCTCATGAACATTAAAATCATTACCAAGCGAAAGTACAGTAATTTAGTTGGCGTCTTGTGAGCTCTAGTAATTGGTCCAGTATGTATAGCAGCAGGGGCTGTGGGTGTAACAATGGTATTGATGTCCTCATCAGTAACTCACGCGCGTGAAAGCCAAGAACAAAAGGGCATTCCTGGCATCGGTCAATATATATGTGGAAATAATATCTCCTCTATAGAGGACAAGAAATTTTGGGGCAATCACGCAAAAAGCGCACGAGAAAATGAAGTACTTTCAAGGACTGCCATAAAATGGACAGATGTTCACTAAAACGGTCATAATTTTGTCATTCGGAGTCTGTGTCGGACCCACAAGTACTCAAACAGCTCAAAGCGCCATGGCACTTCCTTTATGAAGGAAATTTTAGAATCTAAAAATACTCCCGCTTGCCCAAGAGGCCAGTACCCTCAAATATGGCCTTAAGCGATATCTCCTCTATAGGACTTTTTGCCCCGAAAGTCAAAGAACATCACTCAAAGAACATCATTCGTCGCTGTTTTTCAGACAAGTTTCTGAACCCATTGGCACTTCCTTTTGAAGGAAATTCGAGAGATTATGTGTCTTATAGACATTAGCCACCCTGGTAGGGACGAACGTACCTTTCTGCATATGCTCTATGATCCGGGCAATCTCATTTGGCCGTAAATTGAAGAAAATACAGCGGCTATATGCCATATTCTCCTTGTTTTCGCTGAATGGCATGCTGTAACTCATGCGCGTGAAAGCCAAGAACAAAAGGGCATTCCTGGCATCGGTCAATATATATGTGGAAACGATATCTCCTCTATAGAGGACAAGAAATTTTGGGGCAATCAGGCAAAAAGCGCACGAGAAAATGAAGTACTTTCAAGGACTGCCATAGAATGGAGAGATGTTCACTCAAACGGTCATAATTTTGTCATTCGGAGTCCGTGTCGGACCCAGAAGTACATAAACTGCTTTCATGGCGGCCTGTGAATCAAGAAAATACTCCCGCTTGCCAAGAGGCCCGCCAGTGCCCTCAAATCTGACCTTAAGCAGGACTTTTTAGCCCCGAAAGTCAAAGAACATCATTAAATCATTTTTTTCAGACAAGTTTCTAAACCCATTGGCACTTCCTTTTGAAGGAAATTCGAGAGATTATGTTGTTTATAGACATTAGCCCCAATGGTAGGGACGAACGTACCTTTCTGTAGATGCTCTATGATCCGGGCAATCTCATTTGCCCGTAAATTGAAGAATATCCAGCGGCTATATGCCTTATTCTCCTTGCTTTCGCCGGATGGCATGCTGTAACTCACGCGCGTGAAAGCCAAGAACAAAAGGGCATTCCTGGCATCGGTCAATATATATGTGGAAACGATATCTCCTCTATAGAGGACAAGAAATTTTGGGGCAATCACGCAAAAAGCGCACGAGAAAATGAAGTACTTTCAAGGACTGCCATAAAATTGACAGATGTTCACTAAAACGGTCTTAATTTTGTCATTCGGAGTCTGTGTCGGACCCACAAGTACTCAAACAGCTCGCAGCGAAAGAAAATGCCAATGAATATAACAAATACTCCCGCTTGCCCAGGAGGCCCAGAGTACCCTCAAATATGGCCTTAAGCAGGACTTTTTGGCCCTGAAAGTCAAAGAACATCATTCGTCGTTGTTTTTCAGACAAGTTTCTGAACCCATTGGCACTTCCTTTTGAAGGAAATTCGAGAGATTATGTGTCTTATAGACATTAGCCACCCTGGTAGGGACGAGTGTACCTTTCCGCATATGCTCTATGATCCGGGCAATCTCATTTGGCCGTAAATTGAAGAAAATACAGCGGCTATATGCCATATTCTCCTTGTTTTCGCTGAATGGCATGCTGTAACTCATGCGCGTGAAAGCCAAGAACAAAAGGGCATTCCTGGCATCGGTCAATATATATGTGGAAGCGATATCTCCTCTATAGAGGACAAGAAATTTTAGGCAATCGGGCAAAAGCGCACGAGAAAATGAAGTACTTTCAAGGACGCCATAGAATGGAGAGATGTTCACTCAAGCGGTCATAATTTTGTCATTGGTCCGTGTCGGACCCGAATACACAAACTGCTCATGCGGCCTTGAATCTAGAAAATACTCCCGCTTGCGCCAGATGGGCCCGGAGTGCCCTCAAATCTGACCTTAAGCGGGACTTTTTAGCCTACGAAAGTCAAAGAACATCATTAAATCCCTGTTTTTTCGAGACAAGTTTCTAAACCCATTGGCACTTCCTTTTGAAGGAAATTCGAGAGATTATGTTGTTTATAGACATTAGCCCCAATGGTAGGGACGAACGTACCTTTCTGTAGATGCTCTATGATCCGGGCAATCTCATTTGCCCGTAAATTGAAGAATATCCAGCGGCTATATGCCTTATTCTCCTTGCTTTCGCCGGATGGCATGCTGTAACTCACGCGCGTGAAAGCCAAGAACAAAAGGGCATTCCTGGCATCGGTCAATATATATGTGGAAACGATATCTCCTCTATAGAGGACAAGAAATTTTGGGGCAATCACGCAAAAAGCGCACGAGAAAATGAAGTACTTTCAAGGACTGCCATAAAATGGACAGATGTTCACTAAAACGGTCATAATTTTGTCATTCGGAGTCTGTGTCGGACCCACAAGTACTCAAACAGCTCGCAGCGAGCGCGCGAATCTAGAAAATACTCCCCGCTTGCCCCAGGAGGCCCAGAGTACCCTCAAATATGGCCTTAAGCAGGACTTTTTGGCCCTGAAAGTCAAAGAACATCATTCGTCGCTGTTTTTCAGACAAGTTTCTGAACCCATTGGCACTTCCTTTTGAAGGAAATTCGAGAGATTATGTGTCTTATAGACATTAGCCACCCTGGTAGGGACGAACGTACCTTTCTGCATATGCTCTATTTTTCCGGGCAATCTCATTTGGCCGTAAATTGAAGAAAATACAGCGGCTATATGCCATATTCTCCTTGTTTTCGCTGAATGGCATGTTGTAACTCATGCGCGTGAAAGCCAAGAACAAAAGGGCATTCCTGGCATCGGTCAATATATATGTGGAAACGATATCTCCTCTATAGAGGACAAGAAATATTGGGGCAATCAGGCAAAAAGCGCACGAGAAAATGAAGTACTTTCAAGGACTACCATAGAATGGAGGGATGTTCACTCAAACGGTCATAATTTTCTCATTCGGAGTCCGTGTCGGACCCAGAAGTACACAAACTGCTCGCGGCGAGCACGCGAATCCAGAAAATACTCCCCGCTTGCGCCAGTAGGCCCGGAGTGCCCTCAAATACGGCCTTAAGCAGGACTTTTTGGCCCTGAAAGTCAAAGAACATCATTCGTCGCTGTTTTTCAGACAAGTTTCTAAACCCATTGGCACTTCCTTTTGAAGGAAATTCGAGAGATTATGTTGTTTATAGACATTAGCCCCAATGGTAGGGACGAGCGTACCTTTCTCAGATGCTCTTTGATCAAGGCAATCTCATTTGCCGTAAATTGAAGAATATCCAGCGACTATATGCCTTATTCTCCTTGCTTTACTTTGATGGCATGTTGTAACTCACGCGCGTGAAAGCCAAGAACAAAAGGGCATTCGAGGCATCGGTCAATATATATGTGAAAACGATATCTCCTCTATAGAGGACAAGAAATTTTAGGGCAATCACATAAAAAGCGCGAGAAAATGAAGTACTTTCAAGGACGCCATAAAATGGATAGATGTTCACTAAAACGGTCATAATTTTGTCATTCGGAGTCTGTGTCGGACCCACAAGTACTCAAACAGCTCGCAGCGAGCGCGTGAATCTAGAAAATACTCCCCGCTTGCCCGAGGAGGCCCAGAGTACCCTCAAATATGGCCTTAAGCAGGACTTTTGGCCTGAAAGTCAAAGAACATCATTAAATCGCTGTTTTTCACACAAGTTTCTGAACCCATTGGCACTTCCTTTTGAAGGAAAATCGAGAGATTATGTTTCTTATGGACATTAGCCACCCTGGTAGGGACGAACGTACCTTTCTGCATATGCTCTATTTTTCCGGGCAATCTCATTTGGCTGTAAATTGAAGAAAATACAGCGGCTATATGCCATATTCTCCTTGTTTTCGCTGAATGGCATGCTGTAACTCATGCGCGTGAAAGCCAAGAACAAAAGGGTATTCCTGGCATCGGTCAATATATATGTGGAAACGATATCTCCTCTATAGAGGACAAGAAATATTAGGGCAATCGGCAAAAAGCGCGAGAAAATGAAGTACTTTCAAGGACTGCCATAGAATGGAGAGATGTTCACTCAAGCGGTCATAATTTTGTCATTGGTCCGTGTCGGACCCAAGTACACAAACTGCTCATGGCGAAACACGCGAACCAGAAAATACTCCCCGCTTGCGCCAGTAGGCCCGGAGTGCCCTCAAATACGGCCTTAAGCAGGACTTTTTGGCCCTGAAAGTCAAAGAACATCATTCGTCGCTGTTTTTCAGACAAGTTTCTAAACCCATTGGCACTTCCTTTTGAAGGAAATTCGAGAGATTATGTTGTTTATAGACATTAGCCCCAATGGTAGGGACGAACGTACCTTTCTGCAGATGCTCTATGATCCGGGCAATCTCATTTGCCCGTAAATTGAAGAATATCCAGCGGCTATATGCCTTATTCTCCTTGCTTTCGCCGGATGGCATGCTGTAACTCACGCGCGTGAAAGCCAAGAACAAAAGGGCATTCCTGGCATCGGTCAATATATATGTGGAAACAATATCTCCTCTATAGAGGACAAGAAATTTTGGGGCAATCACGCAAAAAGCGCACGAGAAAATGAAGTACTTTCAAGGACTGCCATAAAATGGACAGATGTTCACTAAAACGGTCATAATTTTGTCATTCGGAGTCTGTGTCGGACCCACAAGTACTCAAACAGCTCGCAGCGAGCTTGAATCTAGAAAATACTCCCGCTTGCCCAGGAGGCCAGTACCCTCAAATATGGCCTTAAGCGGGACTTTTTGCCCCGAAAGTCAAAGAACATCATTAAATCATTGTTTTTCACACAAGTTTACGAACCCATTGGCACTTCCTTTTGAAGGAAATTCGAGAGATTATGTGTCTTATAGACATTAGCCACCTGGTAGGGACGAGCGTACCTTTCTGCATATGCTCTATTTTCCGGGCAATCTCATTTGGCTGTAAATTGAAGAAAATCAATGACTATATGCCATATTCTCCTTGTTTTATTTGAATGGCATCTTTGTAACTCATGCGCGTGAAAGCCAAGAACAAAAGGGTATTCTGGCATCGGTCAATATATATGTGGAAGCGATATCTCCTCTATAGAGGACAAGAAATATTAGGGGCAATCGTCGCAAAAAGCGCACGAGAAAATGAAGTACTTTCAAGGACGCCATAGAATGGAGAGATGTTCACTCAAGCGGTCATAATTTTGTCATTGAGTCCGTGTCGGACCAGTACCTAAACTGCTTTCATGCAGCGCATGCGAATCTAGAAAATACTCCCGCTTGCGCCATGAGGCCCGGAGTGCCCTCAAATCTGACCTTAAGCGGACTTTTTGCCCTGAAAGTCAAAGAACATCATTAAATCGCTGTTTTTCGGACAAGTTTCTAAACCCATTGGCACTTCCTTTTGAAGGAAATTCGAGAGATTATGTTGTTTATAGACATTAGCCCCAATGGTAGGGACGAACGTACCTTCTGCGAGATGCTCTATTATCCGGCAATCTCATTTGCCCGTAAATTGAAGAATATCCAGCGACTATATGCCTTATTCTCCTTGCTTTCGCGGATGGCATCTTTGTAACTCACGCGTGAAAGCCAAGAACAAAAGGGCATTCTGGCATCGGTCAATATATATGTGGAAACGATATCTCCTCTATAGAGGACAAGAAATTTTGGGGCAATCATGCAAAAAGCGCAGGAGAAAATGAAGTACTTTCAAGGACTACCATAAAATGGACAGATGTTCACTAAAACGGTCTTAATTTTGTCATTCGGAGTCTGTGTCGGACCCACAAGTACTCAAACAGCTCGCAGCGAGCGCGCGAATATAGAAAATACTCCCCGCTTGCCCCAGGAGGCCCAGAGTACCCTCAAATATGGCCTTAAGCAGGACTTTTTGGCCCTGAAAGTCAAAGAACATCATTCGTCGCTGTTTTTCAGACAAGTTTCTGAACCCATTGGCACTTCCTTTTGAAGGAAATTCGAGAGATTATGTGTCTTATAGACATTAGCCACCCTGGTAGGGACGAACGTACCTTTCTGCATATGCTCTATGATCCGGGCAATCTCATTTGGCCGTAAATTGAAGAAAATACAGCGGCTATATGCCATATTCTCCTTGTTTTCGCTGAATGGCATCTTTGTAACTCATGCGGCGTGAAAGCCAAGAACAAAAGGGCATTCTGGCATCGGTCAATATATATGTGGAAGCGATATCTCCTCTATAGAGGACAAGAAATTTTGGGGCAATCAGGAAAAAAGCGCACGAGAAAATGAAGTACTTTCAAGGACTGCCATAGAATGGAGAGATGTTCACTCAAATGGTCATAATTTTGTCATTCGGAGTCCGTGTCGGACCCAAAAGTACACAAACTGCTTTCATGGCGGCGCGAATCAGAAAATACTCCCGCTTGCGCCAGAGGGCCGGAGTGCCCTCAAATCTGACCTTAAGCAGGACTTTTGGCCTTGAAAGTCAAAGAACATCATTAAATCGTTATTTTCGGACAAGTTTCTAAACCCATTGGCACTTCCTTTTGAAGGAAATTCGAGAGATTATGTTGTTTATAGACATTAGCCCCAATGGTAGGGACGAGCGTACCTTCTGCGCAGATGCTCTATGATCCGGCAATCTCATTTGCCGTAAATTGAAGAATATCCTGCTGACTATATGCCTTATTCTCCTTGCTTTAGCGGATGGCATCTTTGTAACTCACGCGCGTGAAAGCCAAGAACAAAAGGGCATTCTGGCATCGGTCAATATATATGTGGAAGCGATATCTCCTCTATAGAGGACAAGAAATTTTAGGGCAATCACGCAAAAAGCGCATGCGAGAAAATGAAGTACTTTCAAGGACGCCATAAAATTGACAGATGTTCACTAAAACGGTCATAATTTTGTCATTGAGTCGTAGTCGGACCCACAAGTACTCAAACAGCTCGCATGAAGCGCTGAATCTAGAAAATACTCCCGCTTGCCCAGGAGGCCCAGTACCCTCAAATATGGCCTTAAGCAGGACATTTTGGCCCTGAAAGTCAAAGAACATCATTCGTCGCTGTTTTTCACACAAGTTTCTGAACCCATTGGCACTTCCTTTTGAAGGAAAATCGAGAGATTATGTGTCTTATAGACACTAGCCACCCTGGTAGGGACGAACGTACCTTTCTGCATATGCTCTATGATCCGGGCAATCTCATTTGGCCGTAAATTGAAGAAAATACAATGACTATATGCCATATTCTCCTTGTTTTATTTGAATGGCATCTTTGTAACTCATGCGCGTGAAAGCCAAGAACAAAAGGGCATTCTGGCATCGGTCAATATATATGTGGAAGCGATATCTCCTCTATAGAGGACAAGAAATATTAGGGCAATCGGGCAAAAAGCGCGCGAGAAATGAAGTACTTTCAAGGACTACCATAGAATGGAGGATGTTCACTCAAGCGGTCATAATTTTCTCATTGAGTCCGTGTCGGACCCGTAAGTACCTAAACTGCTTTCATGGCGAGCACGCGAATCCAGAAAATACTCCCGCTTGCGCCAAGAGCCCCGGAGTGCCCTCAAATCGGCCGTAAGCGGGACTTTTGGCCCCGAAAGTCAAAGAACATCATTAAATCATTGTTTTTCGGACAAGTTTCTAAACCCATTGGCACTTCCTTTTGAAGGAAATTCGAGAGATTATGTTGTTTATAGACATTAGCCCCAATGGTAGGGACGAACGTACCTTTCTGCAAATGCTCTATGATCCGGGCAATCTCATTTGCCCAGAAATTGAAGAATATCTTGCGGCTATATGCCTTATTCTCCTTGCTTTAGCGGATGGCATCTTTGTAACTCACGCGTGAAAGCCAAGAACAAAAGGGCATTCCTGGCATCGGTCAATATATATGTGGAAACGATATCTCCTCTATAGAGGACAAGAAATTTTGGGGCAATCACGCAAAAAGCGCACGAGAAAATGAAGTACTTTCAAGGACTGCCATAAAATGGACAGATGTTCACTAAAACGGTTATAATTTTGTCATTCGGAGTCTGTGTCGGACCCACAAGTACTCAAACAGCTCGCAGCGAGCGCGCGAATCTAGAAAATACTCCCCGCTTGCCCCAGGAGGCCTAGAGTACCCTCAAATATGGCCTTAAGCAGGACTTTTTGGCCCTGAAAGTCAAAGAACATCATTAAATCATTGTTTTTCACACAAGTTTCTGAACCCATTGGCACTTCCTTTTGAAGGAAATTCGAGAGATTATGTGTCTTATAGACATTAGCCACCCTGGTAGGGACGAACGTACCTTTCTGCATATGCTCTCTGATCCGGGCAATCTCATTTGGCCGTAAATTGAAGAAAATACAGCGGCTATATGCCTTATTCTCCTTGTTTTTATTTGAATGGCATCTTTGTAACTCATGCGGCGTGAAAGCCAAGAACAAAAGGGCATTCCTGGCATCGGTCAATATATATGTGGAAACGATATCTCCTCTATAGAGGACAAGAAATTTTGGGGCAATCAGGCAAAAAGCGCACGAGAAAATGAAGTACTTTCAAGGACTGCCATAGAATGGAGAGATGTTCACTCAAACGGTCATAATTTTGTCATTCGGAGTCCGTGTCGGACCCAGAAGTACACAAACTGCTCGCGGCGAGCGCGCGAATCCAGAAAATACTCCCCGCTTGCGCCAGTAGGCCCGGAGTGCCCTCAAATACGGCCTTAAGCAGGACTTTTTGGCCCTGAAAGTCAAAGAACATCATTCGTCGCTGTTTTTCAGACAAGTTTCTAAACCCATTGGCACTTCCTTTTGAAGGAAATTCGAGAGATTATGTTGTTTATAGACATTAGCCCCAATGGTAGGGACGAACGTACCTTTCTGTAGGTTTGTTTTCAGGATCCATCTAATTTTCCGATTCGTGTTTCCTTGTCTGAGTAGGTTTCGGATTCCAGCAATCTTTTGCCGTCCGTAGAAGAGGTTGGTTTCCAAAAAAAAAAAGTCCGGAAACCACCCTCCGTTTAGGCCCAAAATTTTCCAAAAACGCACGGGACAAAAAAATTTCTGGCTATCCTATTTTTAGGTGTTTCTAAGCGTATTGAGACGATCGCCGTTATAGAAAGTTTTTTGACCCGTTTCCATTTTTGGGTCGAGCGATCGAAAAAAAAATTGGTCAAAAATTTCGTGCCCATCCTATCAGTTTGACCTGGAAGAGTTTTGAGACACTCGCCATTATAGTGATTTTTCGCAAAAAAAAAAAGGAGCGCAAAAAAAAAGCAGCAAAAAAAAAGAGCGAAAAAAATTCAGAGTGTGCTCCTCCCTTGTTTACGTCAGCGCCGTGATTTTGTTAGTGTTCTAGGCTCGCGTCTCTAGCACGGTCTAGCCTAGGACCAGCACAAGATCTGCGTCGTTGAGCGTTTATTCAACTTTGCATCTCTGAATTGATTATTGCTGACCCTTTTGCTACCATATTATAAGCCTTCCCAGCTCTACATACATCTCGTCGTGCGTTGGACTCTCCACAATGTCGCTATATCCAAGCTTTGAGAGTTTTGACTACAACGGTTGCCGATCACCACCGCTTTCTTTGGGTAAGAACTGGTAAGAATTTGAGATTTGCTTGACGGGTTTGTGATACACCACCACCACTTCTTAGTAGCACAGTAGGATCATATTCTTCTTGCTAACCATGGCGGGATCACAAGCCATGGCAGGATCACAAGCCATGGCAGGATCACAAGCCGATGAGACTGATTGGGAGAACTCGACGAACAAACAGCTACATGATAAGTTTCAGCAAATGATGATTGGACAGTGCAAGATGTGCTAAACAGATTTGACGAGGCCATGGAGAAGATAGATGGCATTGAGAAGGCGTTTGAAACAAAGCTTGATAGCAAGTTTGATGAATTGCTCGCTGCGTTTTCCACAACCACCGCCGGCTGCACCTATCGCACCTCTGCGACAACAACTTCGCCCCTTCCGAATCGGTATGGGCCAGCTCGGCGTGTTCCTATTGAGCCAGGACAAAATTCAGTGCAGCTGCTCTGCTGTTGGTGCTTCTTTGGCTCCTGCTCTGCTGCTGGTGGTACCGAGGAAGATGATGAGTATGTGGACGATTATGAGGATGAGGTTGATCAACATCGAACTCGTGCAACCACCAGCACCACAACCACCAGGTCGTCCACATGCAAATAATGGCAATATTAGGGCTCCCCTCAGTGCGAGATCATGACCATCTCCCTAAACTGAAATTGAATATTCCACCATTTGAGGGTAGATATGTTCCTGATATGTATCTTACTTGGGAGTTAGAAACTGAACAACGATTTACATGTTTACAATATCACGAGGAGAGGCGTGTTCCTCTTGCTGTTTGTGCTTTCACTAGCTTTGCATGTGTTTGCTGGTCTGAACATTGTAGATTATATCCTGTTCCAGCTACTTGGGCTGCTTTGAAAACTGCTATGCGTACTCGTTGGGTTCCACCATATTATCAACGTGAATTACTTCAAAAATTGCAGCGCTTAAGACAAGGAAAAAACTCTATAGAAGAATATTATCAGGAATTACAAACTGGCTTGATTAGATGTGGTATTGTTGAGGAGAATGAAGCTATGCTTGCATGTTTTCTGGGTGGATTAAATAGAGAGATTCAGACCATTCTAGACTATAAGGATTATAATAATATCACTCGTTTATTCCATCTTGCTTGTAAAGCTGAGCGTGAGTGCAGGATCGGCGTGCATTGGCGCCGCACTAACTTTTCTCGCAGGTCGACCTTCATCATGGACACCACGTGCATCATCTACTTCCTTTGCACCATCACCTCCTTTAGGTGCCACCTCCAACCGTGATACAAGAAAGCGAGCACAACCACCACTATCTGCCAAGAGCACACCTGCCGGGCTGCAGCAGAGCTCTTCTTCTTCCATGGCGTCAACAGGCACACAAGTGATATTATTTGTCGTCGTTGTAAGGGAAGAGGACATTTTATGAGAGAATGCAAATCTCAGCGTGTGATGATTGCTCTTGAGGATGGTGGGTATGAGTCCGCTAGTGACTATGATGAGGAGACTTTGGCTCTTATTACACATGAGGAACACGGTGGAGATGATTCGATCATGAGACACAATACATGGCTGTTGAAGATGCTAACAGTATGAATGTTTAGTTGCTCAACGTGTTTTGAGTGTGCAGAGTTACACAAGCTGAGCAAAATCAGAGGCATAATTTGTTCCATACAAAGGGAGTTGTGAAGGAGCGTTCTATTCAGCGTCATCATAGATGGAGGGAGCTGCAACAACTTGGCTAGCATGGAGATGGTGGAGAAGCTGTCTCTCACCACAAGACCACATCCACATCCTTATTACATCCAATGGTTCAACAACAGCGGCAAGGTGAAGGTAACACGTACTGTTCGTGTGCATTTTAGTATCTCTACATATGTTGATTATGTTGATTGTGATGTGGTACCTATGCAAGCATGTTCCTTGTTACTTGGTAGACCATGGCAATTTGATAAAAATTCTGTACACCATGGTAGAAACAATCAAGATACTCTTGTTCATAAGGATAAAATATTACTTTGCTTCCTATGACTCCACGAGTCCATTTTGAAAGATGATATTAATAGAGCTAATAAAGCAAAACAGGAGAAAAATATGAGTGAAAATCAGATTGTGGCAAAAGAATTTGAGCAACACATGAAGCCTAATAATAAACCATCTCTGTTGCTTCGAAATTAAATTGAAAAGTGCATGTTTACTTGCCACCAAATCTGATATTGATGAGCTAGATTTTAGCAAATCTATTTGCTATGCTTTTGTGTGCAAAGAGGCATTATTTTCATTCGAGGACGTGCCTTCCTCTTTGCCCCTCGCTGTCACTAACATTTTGCAGAGTTCGGCGACGTCTTTCCACAAGGCGTGCCACCGGATTACCACCTATTCGAGGGATTGAGCATAAAATTGACTTAATTCGGTGCATCATTACCAACCATGCACCATACCGTACCAATCCGGAGGAGACGAAGGAGATTATCGTCAAGTACAGGAGCTGCTCGACAAAGGTTATATCTGCGAATCCCTTAGTCCTTGTGCAGTTCCTATTATTCTAGTGCCGAAAAAGGATGGTACGTCACGTATGTGTGTTGATTGTAGAGGCATCAATAATATTACTATTCGTTATCGTCACCCTATTCCTAGGCTAGATGATATGCTCGATGAATTGAGTGGCTCTACAATATTCTCCAAAGTTGATTTGCGTAGTGGATACCATCAAATTCGTATGAAATTGGGAGATGAATGGAAAACAGCATTTAAAACTAAGTTTGGATTATATGAGTGGTTAGTCATGCCTTTTGGGTTAACTAATGCACCTAGTACTTTCATGAGATTAATGAGCGAAGTTTTACGTGCTTTCATTGGACGATTTGTGGTAGTCTATTTTGATGATATACTGATTTATAGCAAATCTTTGGAAGAACATTTGGAACATTTACGTGTTGTTTTTAATGCTCTCGTGATGCACGTTTGTTTGGTAACCTTGGGAAGTGCACCTTTTGCACCGACCGAGTATCTTTTCTTGGCTATGTTGTTACTCCACAGGAATTGAAGTTGATAAAGCCAAGATTGAAGCTATTGAGAGTTGGCCGCAGCCCAAAACGGTCACACAAGTGAGGAGTTTCCTTGGCCTCGCTGGTTTCTATAGGCGTTTTGTGAGAGATTTCAGCACCATTGCTGCACCTCTCAACGAGCTTACAAAGAAGGATGTGCCTTTTGTTTGGGGTACCGCACAGGAAGAGGCCTTCACGGTATTGAAAGCTAAGTTGACACATGCTCCTTTACTCCAACTTCCTGATTTTAATAAGACTTTTGAGCTTGAATGTGATGCTAGTGAAATTGGATTAGGAGGTGTGTTATTATAAGATGGCAAACCTGTTGCATACTTTTCTGAAAAATTGAGTGGGTCTAGTCTAAATTACTCTACTTATGATAAAGAATTATATGCTCTTGTTCGGACTTTAGAAACATGGCAACATTATTTATGGCCCAAAGAATTTGTTATACATTCTGATCATGAATCTTTGAAACATATTAAAAGTCAAGCTAAACTGAATCGTAGACATGCTAAATGGGTTGAATTCATTGAGACTTTCCTTATGTCATTAAACACAAGAAGGGTAAAGAAAATGTTATTGCTGATGCATTGTCTCGTCAGCTATACTATGCTTTCACAACTTGACTTCAAAATATTTGGTTTGGAGACCATCAAAGATCAATATGTGCATGATGCTGATTTTAAAGATGTATTGCAGAATTGTAAAGAAGGAAGAACATGGAACAAGTTTGTCGTTAATGATGGATTTGTGTTCGTGCTAACAAGCTATGCATTCCAGCTAGCTCCGTTCGTCTTTTGTTGTTGCAGGAGGCGCATGGAGGAGGACTAATGGGACACTTTGGCGTGAAGAAGGCGGAGGACGTACTTGCTACACATTTCTTTTGGCCAAAGATGAGGCGGGATGTTGAGCGTTTTATTGCTCGCTGCACTACATGTCAAAAAGCTAAGTCACGACTCAATCCTCATGGTTTATATATGCCTTTGCTGTACCTAGTGTTCCTTGGGAGGATATATCTATGGACTTTGTTTTAGGTTTACCTAGAACAAAGAAGGGAGGATAGCATATTTGTTGTCGTGGATAGATTCTCGAAAATGGCACACTTTATACCATGTCATAAAAGCGATGATCTTTGTCAATGTTGCTGATTTGTTCTTTCGTGAAATTATTCGTTTGCATGGTGTGCCAAATACTATTGTTTCAGATCGTGATACTAAATTTCTTAGCCACTTTTGGAGATGTTTATGGGCTAAGTTGGGGACTAAACTGCTTTTAGTACTACTTGTCACCCCAAACCGATGGACAAACTGAAGTAGTCAATAGAACATTGTCTACTATGCTTAGGGCTGTTCTAAAGAAAAATAAGAAAATGTGGGAGGAATGCTTGCCTCATATTGAATTTGCTTATAATCGTTCATTGCATTCTACTATTAAGATGTGCCCTTTTGAAGTTGTGTATGGTTTCCTACCTCGTGCACCTATTGATTTGTTGCCTCTTCCATCTTCGGAGAAGGTTAATTTTGATGCTAAAGAACGTGCTGAATTGATTTTAAAAATGCATGAGTTAACTAAGGAAAACATTGAGCGTATGAATGCTAAATATAAACTTGCTGGAGATAAGGGTAGAAAACATGTTGTGTTTGCACCGGAGATCTTGTTTGGTTACATTCGCGTAAGGATAGATTTCTGATTTGCATAAATCAAAGCTAATGCCACGTCTTCTGGTCCCTTTAAGGTGTTGGAGAAAGTAAATGATAATGCATATAAACTTGAGCTGCTGCAGATTTTGGGGTTAGTCCCACTTTTAACATTGCAGATTTGAAGCCATATTTGGGTGAGGAAGATGAACTTCCGTCGAGGGCGACTTCATTTCAAGAAGGGAGGATGATGAGGACATCAATACCATTGTTACACCCACAACCCTGCTGCTATACATCTTGGACCAATTACTAGAGCTCAAGACGCCAACTAAATTACCAGGTACTTTCGTTTCTTGGTAATGATTCTAATGTTCATGAGAATATGATGCTGCCTAAATTGGATACATTTGTTTTGCTTACAAATGAAGGGCCTAGCTTGGAGAAGGATGAACATTGGAGCAAGAACAAGCATGGAGATGATGGCATGCATAAGGTGGACAAGAATGGAGTTACAAGTGATGATTTCAGGACTTTGAAGCCACCATAATGAGTGCATGAAGCCTTGGACGAAATATACAAGATGCCACTTCATAAATTTCGTCCAGAGGCTATTCTAGGTGCTGCGTCACCTTATTATTGGGCCAGGCCCATGTAATTTCGAAATACATTAGTATAGGCTATTTTTAGAGTCCGTATGTGTGGGGAAACAAGAGATAGGGTTAGTTTCGGACCCCTCCACCAAGGGCCACGAAATTCTCCCCCTCTTCCTCCATATATACAGCCCTTAGGGCACCGTTTAGACTTTGGGTTTTGTTTAGATCAAAAGTTCGCCATAGCTGCAACTTCAGCATGCCGTTTGTGTTCAACGACCGGACAAAGCGTCCACAGAACCCCACCTTGATCAATAAAGCTTTCATCTTATATTCGCAATATCCAGATTGCAATCTCAGTTTCTTGCTTGTTCTTCGTTTGCTCGCAGAAATAGACCCTCGTGGTCGGGTTGATCGTGCTCGGCGTGGTCAATAACCTCTCGGAGTTGGTTTAGCGATTGCTAAAGCGCGGCGTCCTCGCCTTCGTAGTCGGATCGTCAAAGTCGACTTCCACCAAAGCGAAATCCACCATCTTATCGAAAGACGGGACACCTTTGCCTCTATCAAAAGGAAAGATACAAAGGTAGCCGTTCTTCTCCCGGAGGAGGTCTTGAATCCACGAGGGGATCTTCCCTTTTTAGGGGTCTTGAATCCGATGGATCTTCTCCTAGACGGAGGTCCTGATCTCCGTGGAGAAGTACCGGTGGATGAGCAAAGGCTCTCACACACAAATATGAGCTAATCCAATGCTAAGTCTCAAAGTGAGGAGAGGGAGTCCTATATATAGAGTCTGGGGCGAAGGGGTACATGGGCTCAGCCCAACACGCCCACGCAGGCGTTGGCCGGATGATCCGGGCTGGTCCGGATGGTCCGGGCGGGGACCCGGATGAGCCGGATGCTCGGCTGGTGGCGGCGACGGGCCGGATGTCCGGCTGGTGGTCCGGACGTCCGGGCGGGGTCCGGATGATCCGGGCCGGGGTCCGGATGATCCGGCTTCGTGAGGGAGCTTCTGTTGCCTTCGGTCGCTGTAGCCGGATCGTCTGGACCGGGGTCCGGATCATCCGGGTTCTGTCCGGATTGTCCGGGCCTCCGTCCGGATCGTCCGGCCTTCCTGGTCCTTGTTGCTTTCTCCTCTCCGTCTTCATGCATGCCTTCCGCTTCCGGTTCTCCTTGCTTCCTAGCCTCTTCATGGTCGACTCCTTGGTGCCTGAGTACGCATAGAGTTTCCGTTTGAGGTAGTAACCATGTCTCAGGTGAATCAAAGGAGAGTTGTGAGAGGAGTGATGTCACCTCGGTTTCAAGAGCTCTTGCATGTGCTCGAGTCATCGGTCCTTGTGGTGTTGTAGGTGTTGATGTAGAGTCCATGGGGATGATGGAAGGATGCTCCGCATCATATCCCCTCCCTTCGAAAGGATCCGACCTCGGATCTAGATCTTCATCACCATTGAAAGGCAAGAGGTCTTTGACGTTGAAGGTGTCGCTCACGTTGTACTTTTCGCTTGGTAGGTCGAGCTTGTAGGCGTTGTTGTTGTAGCGTGCTAACACCTTGAAGGGTCCATCGGCTCGAGGTAGAAGTTTGGACTTGCGTTCGTTGGGGAAGCGTTCCTTGCGAAGGTGTAGCCACACGAGATCGCCTATGTTGAAGATCATGGGTTGCTTGTTGATGTTGAGCTTTGTCGCTAGTCGTTGTACTTGGCGCTCGATGGTGTTTCTTGTATCTTCATGCATCTTCTTGATGTAGCTTGCACGGGCACTTGCGTCGTGATTGGTGCGCTCTTGTAGAGGTAGAGGTAGGATGTCCAATGGGGACAATGGGTTGAAGCCGTAGACGACCTCGAAGGGGGACTTGCCAGTCGTCGAATGTCTTGCGCGGTTGTAGGCGTACTCGGCGATGGGTAGACACGTCTCCCACTCCTTGATGTTCTTCTTGATCAACACGTGAAGTAGAGTGGAGAGCGTCCGGTTCGTCACCTCCGTTTGGCCGTCGGTTTGAGGATGGTATGCGGATGAGAATAGGAGCTTGATTCCGAGCTTGGCGCAAAGAGTTTTCCAAAAGTAACTCAAGAACTTGACGTCGCGGTCGGAGACGATTGACTTTGGTACTCCATGGCGGCGCAAGATTCCCCTACAAAAGAGATTTGCAATATGTGAAGCATCGTCTACCTTGTTGCAAGGAATGAAATGTGCCATTTTAGAAAATCTGTCCACAACAACAAATACGGAGTCCTTTCCATTTTGAGTTCTAGGCAAACCAAGTACAAAGTCCATGCTAATGTCTTCCCAAGGTTGATAAGGAATAGGAAGAGACATGTAACGACCATGAGATTGAGCTTTTGACTTAGCTTTGCGGCATGTTGAGCATCTTGTGGTGAAGTGTGAGACGTCTCGAAACATCTTTGGCCAAAAGTAGTTCTTGGATAGCGTGGCGAAAGTCTTGTCGCGTCCAAAGTGTCCCATGAGTCCACCTCCATGAGCCTCTTGCAAAAGTAGCAAACGAAGAGAAGACTCGGGTATGCATAGTTTGTTAGCTCTCATAAGATAACCATCCTTGAGGTAATATTGTTCCCAAGATGTATGCGTCAAACATTTAGCATAATGAGGTGCAAAAGATGGATCACTAGCATACAAATCTTTGATGTGCTCAAAGCCAATAACATTCAACTCAAGTTGGGTGACAAGCATGCATATGCGTGAAAGTGCATCGGCAACTACATTTTCCTTGCCCTTAATGTACTTGATCACATATGGAAAAGATTCAATAAATTCACTCCATTTGGCATGACGCTTGTTCAATTTAGTTTGACCTTTTAGGTACTTAAGCGTTTCATGATCGGTATGGATGACAAACTCATGAGGTCTAAGATAATGTTCCCAAACATGTAGCACACGCACTAAAGCATACAATTCTTTGTCATACACGGATAGTTAAGTTGAGAACCGGAGAGTTTTCACTAAAATAAGCAATGACTCGTTTTCTTGCATTAAAACTCCGCCAATTCGGTACCACTTGCATCACAATGGACCTCAAAAGTTTTGTCAAAATTGGGCAAAGCAAGAATCGGAGCATGAGTAAGCAAAGACTTGAGCTCATCAAAAGCGTTTGATTGCAAAGGTCCCCAAACAAAAGGAGTATTCTTCTTACTCAAAGCATGCAAAGGAGCTGCAATAGTGCTAAAGTTTCTCACAAAGCGGCGATAAAACCCGGCAAGACCAAGGAAACTTCGCTTTTGTTGCAAATTGGTGGGTTGGGGCCAAGTTTTAATTGCTTTGATCTTAGTTTCATCAACATGGACACCCTTGGAAGAGACAACGAAACCCAAGAAAACCACTTTGTCAACGCCAAAAGTGCATTTTTTCAAGTTGGCATAAAGACTTTCCTTTCGAAGTGTTTGCAAAACAAGCTTAACATGATCAAGATGCTCTTTCATGTTTTGCTAAACACAAGAATATCATCAAGTAAACCACAACAAAGATTCCAATGTATGGATGAAGTACAAGATGCATGAGACGCACAAAAGTTCGGGAGCTTCAGACAAACCCATAGGCATAACCAACCATTCATATAAGCCAAATTTTGTTTTGAAAGCAGTTTTCCATTCATCACCCTCATGAATGCGGATTTGGTAATAGCCACTTTTAAGATCAATTTTGAGAAAAAGTTGGCTCCACTAAGTTCATCAAGCATATAATCTAAGCGAGGAATGGGATGCCTATAGCGTACGGTGATAGCATTTATAGGTCTACAATCGGAACACAAGCGGAAACTTCCATCGGGTTTAGGCACAAGTATAACGGGCACGGCACAAGGGCTTAAGCTTTCACGTACATGACCGTTGTCGAGTAGTTGTTGTACTTGCCGTTGAATCTCCTTGGTTTCTTCGGGATTGACACGGTATGGGGCTTTGTTTGGAAGTGGCGCTCCGGTATGAGGTCGATTCGATGCTCAATGCCTCGTAGAGAGGTAGACCCGGAGGTAGCTCATCGGGAACACATCTTGAAATTCCTGCAAAGAGATTGAAACACCAAAGGTAGCTCATGAGTGGTGTTAGTTTTTGGTTCGCCATCCTTGCACACAAGGATAAAGTGCATCACACTCGATGGGTTCTCACACACTTCTCTCATCTCATGTTTGATGGCGAATAGTATGAGGTTTTTCTCTCAAGGCGAAGAGGCGCTCAAATTTGGCTTGTGGCTCTCACTCACTTTTTTGTGGCTCACTTTCTCACTCTTCTCTTTTTGGTTGGTGGCTTGTTTGTCGGCTATCACTTGACTAGGAGACATGGGTCGTAGGACATATTCTTTGCCTTTCATCTTGAAGCTATAGTGGTTTGTACGCCCATTGTGGTAGACACCACGGTCGAATTGCCATGGCCGACCAAGGAGGAGGTGGCAAACGGTCATTGGGACCACATCACACTCCAAAGTGTCCTCATATGCACCTATTCTGAATGATACTTGGACCGTATGCTCAACTCGTATAGTGCTGGAGTCACTTAGCCATTGAACCTTGTAGGGTTGCGGATGCTTCTTCTTGACCAATTGGAGCTTGGAGCATAGTTCTTCGCTTTCCAAATTGTGGCAACTACCTCCATCGATGATGACCTTGACGGATCTCCCATTGATGCCGGCCTTTGTGTGGAAGATGTGGCATCATTGGTCTTCTTCTTGGTGATGTTGAAGTGTCAAGACTTTGGAGACAACAAGAGCGGGGCTTGTATCTTCATCACAAAAGACTTGATCATCTTCATCCTCGTTGATGCGCTGGTGCATGGCCACTTGCTCAATAGCGTCCATTTCATCTTCACTCATTGAGTCGTAGGTGCCATCGTCGTTGACTATCATGGTGCGCTTGTTGGTGCATTCATATGACTTGTGGCCTCGGCCGCCGCAAGTAAAACACTTGAAGGAGCTTGTCTTGATGGTCTCATCGGTTGGAGTAGATGATGAAGTACGCGGCTTTGAGTTGCTTGTAGTAGGAGGAGGACGACTTGAACTTGTAGAAGATTTCTTGTAACTTGTCTTGTCGTCGTTGCTTGGAGAAGGTTTGGTTGATGTCGAAGTTGGGGTAGTTGTTGAAGCTTGCTTGTTGGAGAGGCCGTATGTCTTGGATGAGTACTTGGCGTACTTGAAGTCATCTTGCACTTGTCGTTCCGCCTTTGTAGCTTGATGCACGAGCTCAATGAGGTTGGAGTAGGGTTGGAAATCGGCGATTTTCTTGATGGGATGGTTGAGGCCATTCAAGAATCGTGCCATTGTTTGCTCATCATCCTCCGTGACATTGGCTCGAATCATGGCAATCTCCATTTCCTTGTAGTATTCTTCAACACTCTTTGTTCCTTGCTTGAGGAGTTGTAGCTTCTTGAAGAGATCACGGTTGTAGTAGGTAGGCACAAAGCGTGCTCGCATGAGCTCCTTCATTTGAGCCCAAGTAGTGATTGGAGGTTCACCTCTTGCTTGTCGGCACTCAAGGATTTGTTCCCACCATATGAGCACATAGTCTTGGAACTCAAGTGATGTTATAGCGATCTTCTTCTCTTCCTCATAGTTGTACTAACGAAAGATTTTGTCGACCTGCAATGCCCATGAGAGGTACTCTTCGGGATCATTGGTTCCATTGAACTTGGGCATTGTGAACTTTAGCTTGCCATAGCGGTGTCCTTCATTGTTTTGAGGTCGATGTTGATGATGACGTTCTTGACGTGGAGGGTAATCATCCTCATGTTGCTCTTGGTGAGGAGGAAGTCCATGATCAACTTGCTCTTGTTGACCTTGAGGTTGAGATGAGCTTGAGGAGCTTGTGGAGGAACTTGTGGGACTTGACGTTGCGCACGCGGATGGTAGTTCCTCTCTTGTATTTCTTCTCGAAGTGCTTCCTCTTGATTGCGCCTTTCGCGATTGCGTTTGGCGAGAGCTTGACTTGATGCTTGAAGAGCGCGTTCCGCCTCGAGAGCTTGTGCTTCTCGTTGTTGTTGTTGAAGACGTTTAGTCTCGGCGTCTTGTTGCTCTTGGTGTAGGCGCGCTCGTTCTTGTTCTTGTTGGTGACGAAGACGTTGTCGTTCTTGAGCTTGAGCAAACGCCACTTGGCTCGATTGAGGACGAGGAACTTGTTCATCAACTTGCTCTTGGGTGTGCTTGTCATGTAGCGGGTTGCGAGATGCATGACGATCTTGACGCGCGGCTCGTCGAAGAATGTTCGATGACGGTGTACTTGTGTCGGAGAAGGAATCGTCGGAGTGGCGACTTGAGTGGCTCCATCTTGAGTGTGAAGAGGTAGAAGTACGCCGGTTCACCAACAAGGTGCAGATCTCATCCATTCTTGCATCGTTCTCTTTCTTGTGCGCGTCGAGTTTGTTGTCGAAGTAATCTCGTGTACGTTGCTCGGAGAGTCGCAAGTCGGTGGAGAGGTTGTCGATGCGTTCGCTCATTGCTTGTTGCTCTTGATGGAGAGCTCGTTCTTGCGCCAAATAGGTGGCCCTTGGTGACGTAGGATGACATTTCGTCGTCTTGCTCGATGAAGAGTGGATTTGTAGAAGAACTTGGCCTATCCATCATTTCAAGCAAAATTGTGAGTGGTAGAAGGAGAAGAACTAATACCAATGTACCTTTGACCGAAGTTGAAGTTGAATCAAGTTCACTCAAATGCGGACAATGAAATAGCACTATTGGTACCGATCCTTGTCGATTCTTACACCTACACAAATAAAGCCTTTGGTGGAGCTTGGTTAGGATGGTGGCACAAAATTGATTGCAATCGTTAGCTTGACTCAAAAATGTTGAAGAAGATTCGCAAATTCGCATATGCAACAAGTAGACCAAGCAAGTAGTGGTACACGGAAACACACACATAAATAGATAAATGGGATTGTGCAACCAAAATGAGCCAAAATGTGGAATCCACGAAAATGCTCTTGTTGCACAATACTATAGAAACATAGCACGATTGCACAATAGGCGGATACGAGACTTGTGCACAACCTACTAGGCAAAAATGCAGCGATCTCTATCCCACGTTATGCTATATGTATGGTGTATCGGTGCAATGATCCAAGATGATCTTATATGACAATCTTAATGTTGTATGCTGCTAAGCTTGTTGCTTATAAGCTCTTTGCTTATCTTTCCTCTTTGCTTAAAAGCTTGTGTGGCTCTTTCTCTTTTGAGCTCTTTTCTTATGCAAACTTGACGAACTAAGATAGCAATTGTGTATGCGATGACAACTTTGTGACACACAAGTTGATTCCGAGATATGCACCTCAATTGTATGTATGATATGGTGTATGCAACTAATGTGCACAAGTCACGTTGCGGCAATACTCAATGGCTAGTCTCGGTGGGTAAGCAGCATAAAAGATGGTATATGATGGTTATCAATGCAATTGCAAGGTATGACAAAGATGTAAATCGATGTTACCGTCCGTAGCGAAGATGAGTAGCCGACCAAAATGGCGTTTGTTGTTCATGTCACACAGCGCCTAGATAGCGAAACACAAAAGGACACGGAAATCTCACTCAAATTGTCGAACTCAAATTGAATGGTAGTCGGAGGTTGTGTCTTGGGGTTTGGCAAGTGGAAGTGGAGGTGGATGTGGTGAGGAGGGTGTATGTAGGTATAGGTGGTGGTGGTGGTGGAGAAGGACTGCAGAAATGCAGTTTGGCGAGAAGAAGCGGATGATCCGGGCGATGGCGGATGATCCGGCGAGTCCGGATGATCCGGGACTTGGTCCGGATGATCCGGCAGGTCAACTCACGCACGGAACTGCTCGGGAAGAATCTGAAAATGGGGTGGAATTTGACGATTTCGGGGATTTTGGGTGGATTTCGAGGGGGAGGAGGTGGGGAAACACAAGATCCACGAGTTACAAACCGAATCCACGGATCAAAAACAACAAAACATCATCAAAACTAACAAATCACAAAAAATTTGGGGTATTTTTGTGGGGATTTTCGGTTTTAGGACGAAAACAACAAAATCAAGCTAGAAATCACGAGTAGGGCTCCAAAAACGTGATCAACGCGCTCATGATACCATATGATGTAGGGTGGAACCCTAATTAAATCGATCTTTCACGTTTGGAGGGATCCTCACGGAGGGACCACGAAGAACGCGGAAGAACGAGAGGAAATCACGGGAAGAACGAGAGAGACACTCAATCGACAAGAGATCAATCACACAAGGTCTAGATCATCGAAGCACGAGTGATACATGGTCCAAAATCAACAAAGGAAAGATACAAAGGTAGCCGTTCTTCTCCCGGAGGAGGTCTTGAATCCATGAGGGGATCTTCCCTTTTCAGGGGTCTTGAATCCGATGGATCTTCTCCTAGACGGAGGTCCTGATCTCCGTGGAGAAGTACCGGTGGATGAGCAAAGGCTCTCACACACAAATATGAGCTAATCCAATGCTAAGTCTCAAAGTGAGGAGAGGGAGTCCTATATATAGAGTCTGGGGCGAAGGTGTACATGGGCTCAGCCCAACACGCCAAGACGTTAGGGCGCTGGCGGATGATCCGGACGAGGTCCGGATGATCCGGGCTGGTCCGGATGATCTGGCGGGGTCCGGATGATCCGGCCGGAGGAGCTTCTGTTGCCTTGATTCGCTGTGCGGATCGTCCGGACCGGGGTCCGGATCATCCGGGTTCTGTCCGGATCGTCCGGGCCTCCGTCCGGGTCGTCCGGCCTTCCTGGTCCTTGTTGCTTTCTCCTCTCCGTCTTCGTGCATGCCTTCCACTTCCGGTTCTCCTTGCTTCCTAGCCTCTTCATGGTCGACTCCTTGGTGCCTGAGTATGCATAGAGTTTCCGTTTGAGGTAGTAACCATGTCTCATGTGAATCAAAGGAGAGTTGTGAGAGGAGTGATGTGACCTCGGTTTCAAGAGCTCTTGCACGTGCTCGAGTCATCGGTCCTTGTGGTGTTGTAGGTGTTGATGTAGAGTCCATGGGGATGATGGAAGGATGCTCCGCATCATCCTTCTTGGAGAAGATCCCCCGGCGGATGCAAGACCCCTCTTTAGGGAAGATCCATCTAGGATATCATCAAGACCTCCTCTTGGAGATGAACCTTACCTTGTATCTTTCCCTTTGTTGTTCATGTACCTTGTGATCTTGTGTGTTTGATTGTCTAGTGGATGTGTGATTTGGACTTGTTCTTGAGTGTTTCCCCTTGTGATTTCTCCCCGTTCTTCCCCGTGTTCATAGTGTTCTTCGAGGGATCCCACTCCAAACGTGAAAGATCGACGAATTAGGGTTCCACCCTACATCAAGGTTTCTCCACCCCAAGCAAACTTCGGGGCGACCAAGCTCTACGACAAGCATGAGGCTAGTACCACCAAGATGTCCAAGCCCGACGAGCTCCAAGACGATGCTCCCAAGTTTGACTTCACCGCCATCCCTCTTTGTGGCATTTATGGTGCCGAGTCTACTTCGACTCTTTTTCGAGACAGTGCGGCGACGAGTACGACTATGGAGACCCTCAAGGACCAAGCTTTGGAGGCGAGCGACAAGGTGGCGAGCAAGGATGATGCTTCCATCTTTGGAGGCGAGAGTGATGATGTGCCATCTTCGGCCTTCGTCTACGGCGACGGTGACTAGATGATCGAGCATGGGATTTTCCCTTCGGTCATGGAGGAGAGTGATGATGTGCCATCTTCGGCCTTCATCCACGGCGACCACGACGAGATGGTTGAGCATGGGATCTTCCCTTCGACCACGGCGACGTATGATGACTTGAGTGACTTGTGCCACCATATTGAGAATGAGAGTGACTTCACCACTAGCCCCATATATGATGAGTTGCCACCATTCCCATGTGAGGAGAGCCACAACCCCCACCACTTGAGTGAGATGAGTGACTCCACCATACTTGAGTTTGAGTGCACCTATTTTGAGGGAGTGAGTGAACCACCACATAGAGAGAGTGAGATAGTTGATAGGTCTCGTGAGGCCATTTGCATTTCTAACAACTTGACCTCTACCTCTATTGTGTCTTCTCGTTTGGTGCTAGGTCCCATTTATGATGACGCGCCGATCCTCGACGACTTCGTCCTCCCTTTGGACAAAACGATGGCCATGGTGGTTTATGATGCACCCCCCACATGGTTCCATCAAGATGAAGATGACCACCATTTGGTCTTTCCCACCTCACCTACACCACTTGAGTGGAATGACAAAGGTAACATAGGTGAAGGTGATGCTCTAGTCCCACTAGTGGACATTCTTGACATTGATTGCTTGCATGATGTTGATCCACCTATTGCCATGCTTCATGCTAGTATGATTTCCCCATGCGATGATTTGCCCATTTATGATGAGTATGATGATTCTATTGTGGAGTCTATTAGTTGTGATGCCATGTTACATAGGATTTCTTGTGACAATTCTTTAGGTCACATCATGTTTGATAATCCGCTTGACTTGTCATATGCTATGCATGAGATCAACCATATGTCTTATTTGCAATCTCTTCATAGTGACTATGCATATGCCATTAAAATAAACCCAATTTGCACATATGGCATAGATGACAAGCCCATGGTTATTGGCATTTGTTTCTCTTGTGATGATATTGATATGCTCCTTTGCATCATTTATCTCATATGCCATGCCATGACCAGCTAACCGGATATGCATTGTTTTGGATGTTGTCCATTTTCTCCATATTATGCTTCCGATATTGCTCATGAGGAGACCCCCATAGGTTTCTCATACCCATTAGGAGATTTTTATCCACCCTATGATTTGCATGATTTCCATGATTATGTGCACCATATGCTCCCCATGAATAAACATGCTTTTGATGTGCCATATACTTGTTTGCTCAATTTGTGTCCCCATCGTGTCATACATAACAACTATTCTTTCATGATGGATGACATGTTCATATACCATGCCTCAAATTTCTTTGAGGATTGCTTATCTTGTGCTAACTCACACGTGCACATACACATCATGATGGATGATGTGTACATTTACCACACACACAATTCTTTCGTTTGTGTCTCTTTTGTGTAGGTACCCAGGAATACTTGTCAACCTCGCAATCTCACGAGTTGACAAAACAAGCTCTTGAGAGCAATGACGATTTGGGATCCCGTGGACTATCCTTACCACCGTTCCCTTCGCGCAAGGACTACGCACAACTCCTCTACTTGGCTCTCTCACGGCTATGGGCCATTTACCACTTCTCACATTATGCTCATTTTACCGTGTTCACTTTGCATGCTATGCTTGCTTCTATGCCTTTGCCATGCAATTGTGACCCTTGTTTGCATCTACCCATGATTCTCCATTATGATATTCCTATGTGTATTTGCATGCTTGGTGGAGATCCTTGTTGCTTTTGCCATGTTTATCATGTGCCCCATTCTATTGATGCTTGTTGTGTTGGGAGAGTCATGATGACCCATTGTTGTTCACATATGGCGTCTCGCCAATACATTCATGATATTGTACTCATATCTTGCTTTCATGCTTGTGCTATGACTTGGGAATTATTCATGCCCACAATTTGCACCAATGACATGTTTGCCATGATTCCTCCTAGTATGTTGCATCTTCGCACTACTAGCTTGCTTGATTTGATAGCTATGAATGCTCGCTATATTGCATCACCCATGTTCCACTACTTGCTTTCTTGGGTTGATGACATATATGCTCATGCCTCTCACATGATATGTCTTGATCATTGTCTCTTGTGCTATAAGTGCTCATCTCATGCGGTTGATGGCAACCATCTATATGCTTTGCACATGATTCATATTGCTTCGTGTCATATATCTCCATGTGTTGCCTCTCTCATGCTAGATTTGCCATGTATTGAGTGCAACAATGCTTATAGTCTTGCTCATGAGATTGCCCCCATAGCATTCTCACACATGTTTGGAGATTTTGACATATTCCTTGTGAAGCATGCTTGTATTATCTCTTTGCACCATATACCTAGTGCCGTGAATATCGCCATTGTTGCATCATATTCCTTGTGAAGCATGCTTGTTCTTCGTTTGCTCGCAGGAAATAGACCCTCGTGGTCAGGTTGATCGTGCTCCGGCGTGGTCAATAACCTCTCGGAGTTGGTTTAGCGATTGCTAAAGCGGCGTCCTCGCCGCGCTTCGTAGTCGGATCGTCAAAGTCGACTTCCACCAAAGCGAAATCCACCATCTCATCGAAAGACGGGACACCTTTGCCTCTATCAAGTGGTATCAGATTTCCGGGTTGCTCGGTGAGATTTTACTGATTTTCATAGTTTAGATCGAGTCTGTTCTTCATACCTACAGTCCACGAAAAAAGCCAAAAAAAAAGTCCGAAACCACCCTCCGTTTAGGCCCAAAATTTTCCAAAACATACGGGATAAAAAAATTTCGGCTATCCTATTTTTAGGTGTTTCTAAGCGTATTGAGCGATCGCCGTTATAGAAAGTTTTTTGACCCGTTTCAGCTTTTTGGGTCCGGCGTCGAAAAAAAAAATTGTCAAAAAATTTCATGCCCATCCTGTCAGTTTGACACAGGAAGAGTTTTGAGACACTCGCCATTATAGTGATTTTTCGCAAAAAAAAAAAGTAGCAAAAAAAAGCAGCAAAAAAAAAAGCGAAAAAAAAAAATTCAGAGTGTGCTTTTCCTTTGTTTACGTGCAGCGCCGTGATTTTGTTAGTGTTCTAGGCTCGCGTCTCTAGCACGGTCTAGCCTAGGACCAACCACAAGACCGTCGTTGAGCGTTTATTCAACTTTGCATCTCTGATTTGATTATTCTTGACCCTTTTGCTACCATATTATAAGCCTTCCCAGCTCCACATACATCTCGTCGTGCGTTTGATTCTCCACAATAATCGCTATAGCCAAGCTTTGAGAGTTTTGACTACAACGGTTGCCGATCACCACCTGCTTTGGGTAAGAACTGGTAAGAATTTGAGATTTGCTTCACGGTTTGTGACTGTCCACCACACCACCACCACCACTTCCTAGTAGTCTGTGGGATCATATTCTTGTGTGTTTCTATTGCTGCTAACCATGGCAGGAACACAGGCCGATGAGACTGATTGGGAGAACGACAAACAAACAGCTACATGATAAGTTTCAGCAAATGATGATTGGACAGGTGCAAGATGTGGTAAACAGATTTGACGAGGCCATGGAGAAGATAGATGGCATTGAGAAGACGTTTGAAACAAAGCTTGATAGCAAGTTTGATGAATTGCTCGCTTTTTCCACAACCACCGCCGGCTGCACCTATCGCACCTCTGCAACGACAACAACTTCGCCCCTTCCGAATCAGTATGGACGAGCTCAGCGTGTTCCTATTGAGCCAGACAAAATTCTGGTGCCGCTGCTCACTGCTGTTGGTGCTTCTTTGGCTCCTGCTCTGCTGCTGCTGGTACCGACGAGGATGATTATGTGGAAGATTACGAGGATGAGGTTGATCAACATCGAACTACGTGCAACCACCAGCACCACAACCACCAGGTCGTCCACATGCAAATAATGGCAATGTTAGGGCTCCCCTCAGTGCGAGATCATGACCATCTCCCTAAACTGAAATTGAATATTCCACCATTTGAGGGTAGATATGTTCCTGATATATATCTTACTTGGGAGTTAGAAACTGAACAACGATTTACATGTTTACAATATCACGAGGAGAGACGTGTTCCTGCTGCTGTTTTGTGCTTTCACTAGCTTTGCATGTGTTTGGTGGTCGAACATTGTAGATTATATCCTGTTCCACTACTTGGGCTGCTTTGAAAACTGCTATGCGTACTCGTTGGGTTCCACCATATTATCAACGTGAATTACTTCAAAAATTGCAGCGTTTAAGACAAGGAAAAATTCTGTAGAAGAATATTATCGGGAATTACAAACCGGCTTGATTAGATGTGGTATTGTTGAGGAGAATGAAGCTATGTTTGCACGTTTTACGGGTGGATTAAATAGAGAGATTCAGACCATTCTAGACTATAAGGATTATAATAATATCACTCGTTTATTCCATCTTGCTTGTAAAGCTGAGCGTGAAGTCAGGGATCGATGAGCATTGGCGCCGCACTAACTTTTCTGCAGTCGACCTTCATCGTGGACACCACGTGCATCATCTACTTCCTTTGCACCATCACCTCCTTGGTGCCACCTCCAACCGTGATACAAGAAAGCAGGCACAACCACCACTATCTGCCAAGAGCACACCGCCGGCCTGCAGAGCTCTTCTTCTTCCATGGCGTCAGCAGGGCACACAAGTGATATTATTTGTCGTCGTTGTAAGGGAAGAGGACATTTTTGAGAGAATGCAAATCTCAGCGTGTGATGATTGCTCACGAGGATGGTGGGTATGAGTCCGCTAGTGACTATGATGAGGAGACTTTGGCTCTTATTACACATGAGGAACACGGTGGAGATGATTACGATCATGAGACACAATACATGGCTGCTGAAGATCTTGACAGTATGAATGTTTAGTTGCTCAACGTGTTTTGAGTGTGCAGGTTACACAAGCTGAGCAAAATCAGAGGCATAATTTGTTCCATACAAAGGGAGTTGTGAAGGAATGTTCTATTCAGCGTCATCATAGATGGAGGGAGCTGCAACAACTTGGCTAGCATGGAGATGGTGGAGAAGCTATCTCTCACCACAAGACCACATCCACATCCTTACTACATCCAATGGTTCAACAACAGCGGCAAGGTGAAGGTAACACGTCTTTGTTCGTGTGCATTTTAGTATCTCTACATATGCTGATTATGTTGATTGTGATGTGGTACCTATGCAAGCATGTTCCTTGTTACTTGGTAGACCATGGCAATTTGATAAAAATTCTGTACACCATGGTAGAAACAATCAAGATACTCTTGTTCATAAGGATAAAAATATTACTTTGCTTCCTATGACTCCGAGTCCATTTTGAAAGATGATATTAATAGAGCTAATAAAGCAAAACAGGAGAAAATAAGAGTGAAAATCAGATTGTGGCAAAAGAATTTGAGCAACACATGAAGCCTAATAATAAACCATCTCTTGTTGTTTCTGAAATTAAATTGAAAAGTGCATGTTTACTTGCCACCAAATCTGATATTGATGAGCTAGATTTTAGCAAATCTATTTGCTATGCTTTTGTGTGCAAAGAGGCATTATTTTCATTCGAGGACGTGCCTTCCTCTTTGCCCCCTGCTGTCACTAACATTTTGCAGAGTTCACCGACGTCTTTCCACAAGGCGTGCCACCGGATTACCACCTATTCGAGGGATTGAGCATCAAATTGACTTAATTCCGGTGCATCATTACCCAACCGTGCACCATACCGTACCAATCCAGAGGAGACGAAGGAGATTATCGTCAAGTACAGGAGTTGCTCGACAAAGGTTATATCTGCGAATCCCTTAGTCCTTGTGCTGTTCCTATTATTCTAGTGCGAAAAAGGATGGTACGTCACGTATGTGTGTTGATTGTAGAGGCATCAATAATATTACTATTCATTATCGTCACCCTATTCCTAGGCTAGATGATATGCTTGATGAATTGAGTGGCTCTACAATATTCTCCAAAGTTGATTTGCGTAGTGGATACCATCAAATTCGTATGAAATTGGGAGATGAATGGAAAACAGCATTTAAAACTAAGTTTGGATTATATGAGTGGTTAGTCATGCCTTTTGGGTTAACTAATGCACCTAGTACTTTCATGAGATTAATGAGCGAAGTTTTACGTGCTTTCATTGGACGATTTGTGGTAGTCTATTTTGATGATATACTGATTTATAGCAAATCTTTGGAAGAACATTTGGAACATTTACGTGTTGTTTTTAATGCTCTCGTGATGCACGTTTGTTTGGTAACCTTGGGAAGTGCACCTTTTGCACCGACCGAGTATCTTTTCTTGGCTATGTTGTTACTCCACAGGAATTGAAGTTGATAAAGCCAAGATTGAAGCTATTGAGAGTTGGCCGCAGCCCAAAACGGTCACACAAGTGAGGAGTTTCCTTGGCCTCGCTGGTTTCTATAGGCGTTTTGTGAGAGATTTCAGCACCATTGCTGCACCTCTCAACGAGCTTACAAAGAAGGATGTGCCTTTTGTTTGGGGTACCGCACGGGAAGAAGCCTTCACGGTATTGAAAGCTAAGTTGACACATGCTCCTTTACTCCAACTTCCTGATTTTAATAAGACTTTTGAGCTTGAATGTGATGCTAGTGGAATTGGATTAGGAGGTGTGTTATTACAAGATGGCAAACCTGTTGCATACTTTTACGAAAAATTGAGTGGGCCTAGTCTGAATTACTCTACTTATGATAAAGAATTATATGCTCTTGTTCGGACTTTAGAAACATGGCAACATTATTTATGGCCCAAAGAATTTGTTATACATTCGATCATGAATCTTTGAAACATATTAAAAGTCAAGCTAAACTGAATCGTAGACATGCTAAATGGGTTGAATTCATTGAGACTTTCCTTATGTCATTAAACACAAGAAGGGTAAAGAAAATGTTATTGCTTGATGCATTGTCTCGTCGCTATACTATGCTTTCACAACTTGACTTCAAAATATTTGGTTTGGAGACCATCAAAGATCAATATGTGCATGATGCTGATTTTAAAGATGTATTGCAGAATTGTAAAGAAGGAAGAACATGGAACAAGTTTGTCGTTAATGATGGATTTGTGTTCGTGCTAACAAGCTATGCATTCCAGCTAGCTCCGTTAGTCTTTTGTTGTTGCAGGAGGCGCATGGAGGAGGACTAATGGGACACTTTGGCATGAAGAAGGCGGAGGACGTACTTGCTACACATTTCTTTTGGCCAAAGATGAGGCGGGATGTTGAGCGTTTTATTGCTCGCTGCACTACATGTCAAAAAGCTAAGTCACGACTCAATCCTCATGGTTTATATATGCCTTTGCTGTACCTAGTGTTCCTTGGGAGGATATATCGATGGACTTTGTTTTAGGTTTACCTAGAACAAAGAAGGGAGGGATAGCATATTTGTTGTCGTGGATAGATTCTCGAAAATGGCACACTTTATACCATGTCATAAAAGCGATGATCTTTGTCAATGTTGCTGATTTGTTCTTTCGTGAAATTATTCGCTGCATGGTGTGCCAAATACTATTGTTTCAGATCGTGATACTAAATTTCTTAGCCACTTTTGGAGATGTTTATGGGCTAAGTTGGGGACTAAACTGCTTTTTAGTACTACTTGTCACCCCAAACCGATGGACAAACTGAAGTAGTCAATAGAACATTGTCTACTATGCTTAGGGCTGTTCTAAAGAAAAATAAGAAAATGTGGGAGGAATGCTTGCCTCATATTGAATTTGCTTATAATCATTCATTGCATTCTACTACTAAGATGTGCCCTTTTGAAGTTGTGTATGGTTTCCTACCTCGTGCACCTATTGATTTGTTGCCTCTTCCATCTTGGAGAAGGTTAATTTTGATGCTAAAGAACGTGCTGAATTGATTTTAAAATGCATGAGTTAACTAAGGAAAACATTGAGCGTATGAATGCTAAATATAAACTTGCTGGAGATAAGGGTAGAAAACATGTTGTGTTTGCACCGGAGATCTTGTTTGGTTACATTTGCGTAAAGATAGATTTCTGATTTGCAAAATCAAAGCTAATGCCACGTCTTGCTGGTCCCTTTAAGGTGTTGGAGAAAGTAAATGATAATGCATATAAACTTGAGTTGCTGCAGATTTTGGGGTTAGTCCCACTTTTAACATTGCAGATTTGAAGCCATATTTGGGTGAGGAAGATGAACTTCCGTCGAGGACGACTTCATTTCAAGAAGGGAGGATGATGAGGACATCAATACCATTGTTACACCCACAGCCCTGCTGCTATACATCTTGGACCAATTACTAGAGCTCGTGCACGCCAACTAAATTACCGGTACTTTCGTTTCTTGGTAATGATTCTAATGTTCATGAGAATATGATGCTGCCTAAATTGGATACATTTGTTTTGCTTACAAATGAAGGGCCTAGCTTGGAGAAGGATGAACATTGGAGCAAGAACAAGCATGGAGATGATGGCATGCATGAGGGGACAAGAATGGAGTTACAAGTGATGATTTCAGGACTTTGAAGCCACCATAATGAGTGCATGAAGCCTTGGACTAAATATACAAGATGCCACTTCATAAATTTCGTCCAGAGGCTATTCTAGGTGCTTCGTCACCTTATTATTGGGCCAGGCCCATGTAATTTCGAAATACATTAGTATAGGCTATTTTAGAGTCCGTATGTGTGGGGAAACAAGAGATAGGGTTAGTTTGGACCCCTCCACCAAGGGCCACGAAATTCTCCCCTCTTCCTCCATATATACAGCCCTTAGGGCACCGTTTAGACTTTGGGTTTTGTTTAGATCAAAAGTTCGCCATAGCTGCAACTTCAGCGTGCCGTTTGTGTTCAACGACCGGACAAAGCGTCCACAGAATCCCACCTTGATCAATAAAGCTTTCATCTTATATTCGCAATATCCAGATTGCAATCTCAGTTTCTTGCTTGTTCTTCGTTTGCTCACGGAAATAGACCCTCGTGGTCGGGTTGATCGTGCTCGGCGTGGTCAATAACCTCTCGGAGTTGGTTTAGCGATTGCTAAGGCGCGACGTCCTCGCACGCTTCGTAGTCGGATCGTCAAAGTCGACTTCCACCAAAGCGAAATCCACCATCTCATCGAAAGACGGGACACCTTTGCCTCTATCACTTTCCCATGGTGATTTGGTTTTCGATCCAAGGTCGGATCTTTCCCAGCGGGAGGGATGATGCGGAGCATCCTCGGACATCACCATGTCAAGAGCCCATTTGGCAAGTGACACGTCGACATCTACTTCACACACACAAAGGTGAATCATCTCCTTTACGTGCTCACTTGACCCCTTCGAGGATGGCATACTACTTGACACTTCTCCCGTGTGCATGCATAGGTATTGTCGGAACTTCACGGACGACGAGGAGGAGTGCAAGCGCCAAGGGACGACTACACCATCCGCGAGGGAAGTGTGGAAGAGAAGACGGAAGAAAGGAGAAGAAGACGGAGCAGCGGCTGAAGCTAGCCCGGACATCGGACCGCCGTCCGGATCATCCGGACCCAGCCGGATCATCCGGGCCCCCTTCCGGATCATCCGGATAACCGCTACCGAGGATACCCGGGTTTCTCTGGCCGGATCATCCGGCCCCCTCCAGATCATCCGGACGACGGCGGATCATCCGGACCCCATCCAGTATCATCCGGGCCTTGCCTGCGTGCAACGCTTCGGGCCGAGGCCCATGTACCCATTCGCCCCCTCACTTACCCCTTCGCCCACTAGACTATAAATAGACCTCCTCCACCTCCTTTCTAGGGTAAGCAAATATGATAGCTCATTCTTAGGTGAGCTTTGCTCCTACCTCTACTCTTGAGAGAGAGAGACTACCACTCCCATGGAGTTCAAGACCTCCATGTGAGAAGATCCTGCGGGATATCATCAAGACCCCCTTGTGGGAAGATCCATCTAGGATATCATCAAGACCTCCTGATTCGGAGCATCCTACGGACATCACCATGTCAAGAGTCCATTTGGCAAGTGACACGTCGACATCTACTTCACATACACGAGAGTGAATCATCTCCTTTACACGTGCTCACTTGACACTCTCGAGGATGGTATACTACTTGACACTTCTCCCATGTGCTGCATAGGTATTATCGGAGCTTCACGGATGTCAAGGAGGAGTGCAAGCGCCAAGGAACGACTACACCATCCGCGAGGGAAGCGTGGAAGAGAAGCGGAAGAAAGGAGAAGAAGAAGACGGAGCGGCTGCTTGGAATCAGGCCGGACGTCCGGGCCTCCGTCCGGATCATCCGGGCCCAGCCGGATCATCTGGACCCTCCCCCGGATCATCCGGGTAACGGCGCCGAAGACAACAGAACCCCCGACGAAGCCGGATCATCCGGACGGTCGCCCGGATCATCCGGACCCCCGACACCCGGATCATCCGGGCCACCATCCGGATCATCTGGACCTCGCCTGCGTGCGTGACTTGGGCCGAAGCCCGTGTAACCCTTCGCCCCTCACTTACCCCTTCGCCCCTTGGGCTATAGATAGACCTCCTCCACCTCCTTTCTAGGGTTAGCAAAGTGATAGCTCATTCTTAAGTGAGCTTTGCTCCTACCTATCTCTACTCTTGAGAGAGAGAGACCACTACTCCATTGGAGGCCAAGACCTCCGTCTAGGAGAAGATCCCCCGGCGGATGCAAGACCCCTCTTTAGGGAAGATCCATCTAGGATATCATCAAGACCTCCTCTTGGAGATGAACTGATAGAGGCAAAGGTGTCCCGTCTTTCGATGAGATGGTGGATTTCGCTTTGGTGGAAGTCGACTTTGACGATCCGACTACGAGCGTGCGAGGACGTCGCGCCTTAGCAATCGCTAAACCAACTCCGAGAGGTTATTGACCACGCCGGAGCATGATCAACCTGACCACGAGGGCATATTTCCTGCGAGCAAATGAAGAACAAGCAAGAAACTGAGATTGCAATCTGGATATTGCGAATATAAGATGAAAGCTTTATTGATCAAGGTGGGGTTCTGTGACGCCTTTGTCTGGTCGTTGAACACAAACGAAATGCAGGAAGTTGCAGCTATGGCGAACTTTTGATCTAAACAAAACCCAAAGTCTAAACGGTGCCCTAAGGGCTGTATATATGGAGGAAGAGGGGGAGAATTTCGTGGCCCTTGGTGGAGGGGTCCGAAACTAACCCTATCTCTTGTTTCCCCACACATACGGAATATAAAAATAGCCTATACTAATGTATTTCGAAATTACATGGGCCTGGCCCAATAATAAGGTGACGCAGCACCTAGAAAAGCCTCTGGACGAAATTTATGAAGTGGCATCTTGTATATTTCGTCCAAGACTTCATGCACTCATTATGGTGGCTTCAAAGTCCTGAAATCATCACTTGTAACTCCATTCTTGCACGGTCTAGCCTAGGACCAGCACAGTACCGTCGTTGAGCGTTTATTCAACTTTGCATCTCTGATTTGATTATTGCTGATCCTATTTGCTACCATATTATAAGCCTTCCCAGCTCCACATACATCTACGTCGTGCGTTTGATTCTCCCTGGTAATCGCTATAGCCAAGCTTTGAGAGTTTTGACTACAACGGTTGCCGATCACCGCCGCTTCTTTGGTAAGAACTGGTAAGACTTTGAGATTTGCTTGACGGATTTGTGACTGTCCACCACACCACCACCACCACTTCCTAGTAGTCTGTAGGATCATATTCTTGTGTGTTTCTATTGCTGCTAACCATGGCAGGATCACAAGCCGATGAGACTGATTGGGAGAACCTGACGAACAAACAGCTACATGATAAGTTTCAGCAAATGATGATTGGACAGGTGCAAGATGTGCTAAACAGATTTGACGAGGCCATGGAGAAGACGTGCATCATCTACTTCCACTGCACCATCACCTCCTTCAGGTGCCACCTCCAACCGTGATACAAGAAAGCAGGCACAACCACCACTATCTGCCAAGAGCACACCTGCCGGGCCTGCACAGAGCTCTTCTTCTTCCATGGAGTCAACAGGGCACACAAGTGATATTATTTGTCGTCGTTGTAGGGAAGAGGACATTTTATGAGAGAATGCAAATCTCAGCGTGTGATGATTGCTACGAGGATGGTGGGTATGAGTCCGCTAGTGACTATGATGAGGAGACTTTGGCTCTTATTACACATGAGGAACACGGTGGAGATGATTCGATCATGAGACACAATACATGGCTCTTGAAGATCTTGACAGGTATGAATGTTTAGTTGCTCAACGTGTTTTGAGTGTGCAGGTTACACAAGCTGAGCAAAATCAGAGGCATAATTTGTTCCATACAAAGGAGTTGTGAAGGAACGTTCTATTCAGCGTCATCATAGATGGAGGGAGCTGCAACAACTTGGCTAGCATGGAGATGGTGGAGAAGCTATCTCTCACCACAAGACCACATCCACGCCCTTACTACATCCAATGGTTCAACAACAGCGGCAAGGTGAAGGTAACACGTCTTGCTCGTGTGCATTTTAGTATCTCTACATATGCTGATTATGTTGATTGTGATGTGGTACCTATGCAAGCATGTTCCTTGTTACTTGGTAGACCATGGCAATTTGATAAAATTCATACACCATGGTAGAAACAATCAGATACTCTTGTTCATAAGGATAAAAATATTACTTTGCTTCCTATGACTCCACGAGTCCATTTTGAAAGATGATATTAATAGAGCTAATAAAGCAAAACAGGAGAAAATAAGAGTGAAAATCAGATTGTGGCAAAAGAATTTGAGCAACACATGAAGCCTAATAATAAACCATCTACTGTTGCTTCAAATTAAATTGAAAAGTGCATGTTTACTTGCCACCAAATCTGATATTGATGAGCTAGATTTTAGCAAATCTATTTGCTATGCTTTTGTGTGCAAAGAGGCATTATTTTCATTCGAGGACGTGCCTTCCTCTTTGCCCCTCGCTGTCACTAACATTTTGCAGGGAGTTCGGACGTCTTTCCACAAGACGTGCCACCGGATTACCACCTATTCGAGGGATTGAGCATCAAATTGACTTAATTCCGGTGCATCATTACCCAACCGTGCACCATACCGCACCAATCCAGAGGAGACGAAGGAGATTATCGTCAAGTCACAGAGCTGCTCGACAAAGGTTATATACGCGAATCCCTTAGTCCTTGTGCTGTTCCTATTATTCTAGTGCCGAAAAGGATGGTACGTCCCGTATGTGTGTTGATTGTAGAGGCATCAATAATATTACTATTCGTTATCGTCACCCTATTCCTAGGCTAGATGATATGCTTGATGAATTGAGTGGCTCTACAATATTCTCCAAAGTTGATTTGCGTAGTGGATACCATCAAATTCGTATGAAATTGGGAGATGAATGGAAAACAGCATTTAAAACTAAGTTTGGATTATATGAGTGGTTAGTCATGCCTTTTGGGTTAACTAATGCACCTAGTACTTTCATGAGATTAATGAACGAAGTTTTACGTGCTTTCATTGGACGATTTGTGGTAGTCTATTTTGATGATATACTGATTTATAGCAAATCTTTGGAAGAACATTTGGAACATTTACGTGATGTTTTTAATGCTCTACGTGATGCACGTTTGTTTGGTAACCTTGGGAAGTGCACCTTTTGCACCGACCGAGTATCTTTTCTTGGCTATGTTGTTACTCCACAGGGAATTGAAGTTGATAAAGCCAAGATTGAAGCTATTGAGAGTTGGCCGCAGCCCAAAACGGTCACACAAGTGAGGAGTTTCCTTGGCCTCGCTGGTTTCTATAGGCGTTTTGTGAGAGATTTCAGCACCATTGCTGCACCTCTCAATGAGCTTACAAAGAAGGATGTGCCTTTTGTTTGGGGTACCGCACACAGAAGAAGCCTTCACGGTGTTGAAAGATAAGTTGACACATGCTCCTTTACTCCAACTTCCTGATTTTACTAAGACTTTTGAGCTTGAATGTGATGCTAGTGGAATTGGATTAGGAGGTGTGTTATTACAAGATGGCAAACCTGTTGCATACTTTTCGAAAAATTGAGTGGGCCTAGTCTGAATTATTCTACTTATGATAAAGAATTATATGCTCTTGTTCGGACTTTAGAAACATGGCAACATTATTTATGGCCCAAAGAATTTGTTATACATTCGATCATGAATCTTTGAAACATATTAAAAGTCAAGCTAAACTGAATCGTAGACATGCTAAATGGGTTGAATTCATTGAGACTTTCCCTTATGTCATTAAACACAAGAAGGGTAAAGAAAATGTTATTGCTGATGCATTGTCTCGTATCGCTATACTATGCTTTCACAACTTGACTTCAAAATATTTGGTTTGGAGACCATCAAAGATCAATATGTGCATGATGCTGATTTTAAAGATGTATTGCAGAATTGTAAAGAAGGAAGAACATGGAACAAGTTTGTCGTTAATGATGGGTTTGTGTTCCGTGCTAACAAGCTATGCATTCCAGCTAGCTCCGTTCGTCTTTTGTTGTTGCAGGAGGCGCATGGAGGAGGACTAATGGGACACTTTGGCGTGAAGAAGACGGAGGACGTACTTGCTACACATTTCTTTTGGCCAAAGATGAGACGGGATGTTGAGCGTTTTATTGCTCGCTGCACTACATGTCAAAAAGCTAAGTCACGACTCAATCCTCATGGTTTATATATGCCTTTGCCTGTACCTAGTGTTCCTTGGGAGGATATATCGATGGACTTTGTTTTAGGTTTACCTAGAACAAAGAAGGGGAGGGATAGCATATTTGTTGTCGTGGATAGATTCTCGAAAATGGCACACTTTATACCATGTCATAAAAGCGATGATCTTTGTCAATGTTGCTGATTTGTTCTTTCGTGAAATTATTCGCTTGCATGGTGTGCCAAATACTATTGTTTCAGATCGTGATACTAAATTTCTTAGCCACTTTTGGAGATGTTTATGGGCTAAGTTGGGGACTAAACTGCTTTTTAGTACTACTTGTCACCCCCAAACTGATGGACAAACTGAAGTAGTCAATAGAACATTGTCTACTATGCTTAGGGCTGTTCTAAAGAAAAATAAGAAAATGTGGGAGGAATGCTTGCCTCATATTGAATTTGCTTATAATCGTTCATTGCATTCTACTACTAAGATGTGCCCTTTTGAAGTTGTGTATGGTTTCCTACCTCGTGCACCTATTGATTTATTGCCTCTTCCATCTTCGGAGAAGGTTAATTTTGATGCTAAAGAACGTGCTGAATTGATTTTAAAAATGCATGAGTTAACTAAGGAAAACATTGAGCGTATGAATGCTAAATATAAACTTGCTGGAGATAAGGGTAGAAAACATGTTGTGTTTGCACCTGGAGATCTTGTTTGGTTACATTTGCGTAAGGATAGATTTCCTAATTTGCGCAAATCAAAGCTAATGCCACGTGCTGCTGGTCCCTTTAAAGTGTTGGAGAAAGTAAATGATAATGCATATAAACTTGAGCTGCCTGCAGATTTTGGGGTTAGTCCCACTTTTAACATTGCAGATTTGAAGCCATATTTGGGTGAGGAAGATGAGCTGCCGTCGAGGACGACTTCATTTCAAGAAGGGGAGGATGATGAGGACATCAATACCATTGTTACACCCACAGCCCTGCTGCTATACATCTTGGACCAATTACTAGAGCTCACAAGACGCCAACTAAATTACCAGGTACTTTCGTTTCTTCGTAATGATTCTAATGTTCATGAGAATATGATGCTGCCTAAATTGGATACATTTGTTTTGAGAAGGATGAACATTGGAGCAAGAACACACATGGAGTTGATGGCATGCGCAAGGGGATCAAGAACGGAGTTACAAGTGATGATTTCAGGACTTTGAAGCCACCATAAGGAGTGCATGAAGCCTTGGACGAAATATACAAGATGCCACTTCATAATATTCGTCCATAGGCTATTCTAGGTGCTGCGTCACCTTATTATTGGGCCAGGCCCATGTAATTTCGAAATACATTAGTATAGGCTATTTTTAGAGTCCGTATGTGTGGGAAACAAGAGATAGGGTTAGTTTGGACCCTCCACCAAGGGCCACGAAATTCACCCCCTCTTCCTCCATATATACAGCCCTTAGGGCACCGTTTAGACTTGGGTTTTGTTTAGATCAAAAGTTCGCCATAGCTGCAACTTCACGTGCCGTTTGTGTTCAACGACCGCACAAAGGCGCCACAGTAACCCCACCTTGATCAATAAAGCTTTCATCTTATATTCGCAATATCCAGATTGCAATCTCAGTTTCTTGCTTGTTCTTCGTTTGCTCGCAGAAATAGACCCTCGTGGTCGTTGATCGTGCTCGGCGTGGTCAATAACCTCTCGGAGTTGGTTTAGCGATTGCTAAGTAGCGACGTCCTCGCTGCGCTTCGTCAGAGTCGGATCGTCAAAGTCGACTTCCACCAAAGCGAAATCCACCATCTCATCGAAAGACGGGACACCTTTGCCTCTATCACCAAGGAAACTCCTCACTTGTGTGACCGTTTTGGGCTGCGGCCAACTCTCAATAGCTTCAATCTTGGATTTATCAACTTCAATTCCCTGTGGAGTAACAACATAGCCAAGAAAAGATACTCGGTCAGTGCAAAAGGTGCACTTCCCAAGGTTACCAAACAAACGTGGATCACGTAGAGCATTAAAAACAGCACGTAAATGTCCCAAATGTTCTTCCAAAGATTTGCTATAAATCAGTATATCATCAAAATAGACTACCACAAATCGTCCAATGAAAGGACGTAAAACTTCGTTCATTAATCTCATGAAAGTACTAGGTGCATTAGTTAACCCAAAAGGCATGACTAACCACTCATATAATCCAAACTTAGTTTTAAATGCTGTTTTCCATTCATCTCCCAATTTCATACGAATTTGATGGTATCCACTACGCAAATCAACTTTGGAGAATATTGTAGAGCCACTCAATTCATCAAGCATATCATCTAGCCTAGGAATAGGGTGACGATAACGAATAGTAATATTATTGATGCCTCTACAATCAACACACATACGTGACGTACCATCCTTTTTCGGCACTAGAATAATAGGAACAGCACAAGGACTAAGGGATTCGCGTATATAACCTTTGTCGAGCAGCTCCTGTACTTGACGATAATCTCCTTCGTCTCCTCTGGATTGGTGCGGTATGGTGCACGGTTGGGTAATGATGCACCGAATTAAGTCAATTTGATGCTCAATCCCTCGAATAGGTGGTAATCCGGTGGCACGTCTTGTGGAAAGGCGTCGCCGAACTCTGCAAAATGTTAGTGACAGCGAGGGGCAAAGAGGAAGGCACGTCCTCGAATGAAAATAATGCCTCTTTGCACACAAAAGCATAGCAAATAGATTTGCTAAAATCTAGCTCATCAATATCAGATTTGGTGGTAAGTAAACATGCACTTTTCAATTTAATTTCGAAGCAACATTAGATGGTTTATTATTAGGCTTCATGTGTTGCTCAAATTCTTTTGCCACAATCTGATTTTCACTCTTATTTTTCTCCTTTTTGCTTTATTAGCTCTATTAATATCATCTTTCAAAATGGACTCAGAGTCATAGGAAGCAAAGTAATATTTTTATCCTTATGAACAAGAGTATACTTGATTGTTTCTACCATGGTGTCAGAATTTTATCAAATTGCCATGGTCTACCAAGTAACAAGGAGCATGCTTGCATAGGTACCACATCACAATCAACATAATCAGCATATGTAGAGATACTAAAATGCACACGAACAAGACGTGTTACCTTCACCTTGCATTGTTGTTGAACCATTGGATGTAGTAAGGATGTGGATGTGGTCTTGTGGTGAGAGATAGCTTCTCCACCATCTCCATGCTAGCCAAGTTGTTGCAGCTCCCTCCATCTATGATGACGCTGAATAGAACGTTCCTTCACAACTCCTTTGTATGGAACAAATTATGCCTCTGATTTTGCTCACTTGTGTAACCTGCACACTCAAAACACGTTGAGCAACTAAACATTCATACCACAAAGCATCTTCAAGAGCCATGTATTGTGTCTCATGATCGTAATCATCTCCACCGTGTTCCTCATGTGTAATAAGAGCCAAAGTCTCCTCATCATAGTCACTAGCGGACTCATACCCACCATCCTAGTAGCAATCTCACACGCTGAGATTTGCATTCTCTCAGAAATGTCCTCTTCCCTTACAACGACGACAAATAATATCACTTGTGTGCCCTGCTGTTGACGCCATGGAAGAAGAAGAGCTCAGTGCAGGCCAGCAGTGTGCTCTTGGCGATAGTGGTGGTTGTGCCTGCTTTCTTGTATCACGGTTGGAGGTGGCACCAAGGAGGTGATGGTGCGGTGGAAGTAGATGATGCACGTGGTGTCCATGATGAAGGTCGACCTGCGAGAAAAGTTAGTGCGCCGCCAATGCTGTCGATCCTGCACTTCACGTTCAGCTTTACAAGCAAGATGGAATAAGCGAGTGATATTATTATAATCCTTATAGTCTAGAATGGTCTGAATCTCTATTTAATCCACCCGAAAACGTGCAAGCATAGCTTCATTCTCCTCAACAATACCACATCTAATCAAGCCAGTTTGTAATTCCCGATAATATTCTTCTACGAGTTTTTTCCTTGTCTTAAGCGCTACAATTTTTGAAGTAACTCACGTTGATAATATGGTGGAACCCAACGAGTACGCATAGCAGTTTTCAAAGCAGCCCAAGTAGCTGGAACAGGATATAATCTACAATGTTCGAGACCACCAAACGCATGCAAAGCTAGTGAAAGCACAAACAACAAGCGAGAACACGTCTCTCCTCGGGATATTGTAAACATGTAAATCGTTGTTCAGTTTCTAACTCCCAAGTAAGATATATATCGGGAACATATCTACCCTCAAATGGTGGAATATTCAATTTCAGTTTAGGGAGATGGTCATGATCTCGTACTGAGGGGAGCCCTAATATTGCCATTATTTGCATGTGGGCGACCTGGTGGTTGTGGTGCTGGTGGTTGCACGTAGTTCGATGTTGATCAACCTCATCATCATAATCGTCCACATACTCATCATCCTCCTCGGTACCACCAGCAGCGAGTGGCAGGAGCCAAAGAAGCACCAACAGTAGCAGCGGCACGAATTTTGTCCTCGCTCAATAGGAACATCTTGTGCTCGTCCATACTTGATTCGGAAGGGGTAGTTGTTGTCGTTGCAGAGGTGCGATAGGTGCAGCCGGCGGTGGTTGTGGAAAACGCGCGAGCAATTCATCAAACTTGCTATCAAGCTTTGTTTCAAACATCTTCTCAATGCCATCTATCTTCTCCATGGCCTCGTCAAATCTGTTTAGCACGTCTTGCACCTGTCCAATCATCATTTGCTGAAACTTATCATGTAGCTATTTGTTCATCAGGTTCTCCCAATCAGTCTCGTCGGCTTGTGATCTTGCCACCGTTAGCAGCAATAGAAACACACAATAATATGATCCTACAGACTACTAGGAAGTGGTGGTGGTGGTGTGGTGGACAGTCACAAATCCGTCAAGCAAATCTCAAATTCTTACCAGTTCTTACCCAGCGAGGCGGTGATCGGCAACCGTTGTAGTCAAAACTCTCAAAGCTTGGCTATAGCGATTACGAGGGAGAACCAAGCGCACGACGTAGATGTATGTGGAGCTGGGAAGGCTTATAATATGGTAGCAAAAAGGTCAAGAATAATCAATTCAGAGATGCAAAGTTGAATAAGCGCTCACGACGACGATCTTGTGCTGGTCCTAGGCTAGACCGTGCTAGAGACGCGAGCCTAGAACACTAACAAAATCACGGCGCTGCACGTAAACAAGGGAGGAGCACACTCTGAATTTTTTTTTTCGCTCTTTTTTTTTGCGCTGCTTTTTTTTTGCGCTGCTTTTTTTTTGTTTGTTTTTTTTTTGCGAAAAATCACTATAATGGCGAGTGTCTCAAAACTCTTCCCAGGTCAAACTGATAGGATGGGCACGAAACTTTTTTTTTTTTGGAAACCAACCTCTTCTACGGACGGCAAAAGATTGCTGGAACCCGAAACCTACTCAGACAAGGAAACACGAATCGGAAATTAGATGGATCCCGAAAACAAATCTAATATGCAAGGAACTCGGATTGGTGGTGGATATATGGTGGTGGTATATGGCAATGGTGGTGGTATATGGCAGCGGTGGTGGTATATGGATACGGATTCGAAGCGGTGGCGGATAAGCGGTGGTGGTAGATGGCGAGGCGATGATAGCGGTCTTGGCGGCGTGACAACTTATGACCGAACTCAAACTCTAAAAGACTAGACTCTAAGACCAGCAACTAGACACAACGATGCAACCGCAAATTCAACAACGCAAATACGAGAAAAGATTATGCAAAGGCTCAGATTGGTTCGGATATGATGACCTAACCCTAATTTTTTTGGCTTTTTCGTGGACTGTAGGTATGAAGAACAGACTCGATCTAAACTACGAAAAACTGTAATATCTCACCGAGCAACCTGGAAATCTGATACCACTTGATAGAGGCAAAGGTGTCCCGTCTTTCGATGAGATGGTGGATTTCGCTTTGGTGGAAGTCGACTTTGATGATCCGACTACGAGCGTGCGAGGACGTCGCGCCTTAGCAATCGCTAAACCAACTCCAAGAGGTTATTGACCACGCCGGAGCACGATCAACCTGACCACGAGGGTCTATTTCCTGCGAGCAAACGAAGAACAAGCAAGAAACTGAGATTGCAATCTGGATATTGCGAATATAAGATGAAAGCTTTATTGATCAAGGTGGGGTTCTGTGGCGCCTTTGTGCAGTCGTTGAACACAAACGGCAAATGCGAAGTTGCAGCTATGGCGAACTTTTGATCTAAACAAAACCCAAAGTCTAAACGGTGCCCTAAGGGCTGTATATATGGAGGAAGAGGGGGAGAATTTCGTGGCCCTTGGTGGAGGGGTCCGAAACTAACCCTATCTCTTGTTTCCCCACACATACGGAATCTAAAAATATCCTATACTAATGTATTTCGAAATTACATGGGCTTGGCCCAATAATAAGGTGACGCAGCACCTAGAATAGCCTCTGGACGAAATTTATGAAGTGGCATCTTGTATATTTCGTCCAAGGCTTCATGCACTCATTATGGTGGCTTCAAAGTCCTGAAATCATCACTTGTAACTCCATTCTTGTCCCCCTTGCGCATGCCATCATCTCCATGCTTGTTCTTGCTCCAATGTTCATCCTTCTCCAAGCTAGGCCCTTCATTTGTAAGCAAAACAAATGTATCCAATTTAGGCAGCATCATATTCTCATGAACATTAGAATCATTACCAAGAAACGAAAGTACATGGTAATTTAGTTGGCGTCTTGTGAGCTCTAGTAATTGGTCCAGTATGTATAGCAGCAGGGGCTGTGGGTGTAACAATGGTATTGATGTCCTCATCATGAACCTTACCTTGTATCTTTCCCTTTGTTGTTCATGTACCTTGTGATCTTGTGTGTTTGATTGTCTAGTGGATGTGTGATTTGGACTTGTTCTTGAGTGTTTCCCTTGTGATTTCTCCCGTTCTTCCCGTGTTCATCGTGTTCTTTGAGGATCCCACTCCAAACGTGAAAGATCGACGAATTAGGGTTCCACCCTACATCATATGGTATCATGAGCCACGTTGATCACGTTTTTGGAGCCCCTCCCACCGTTTTCTAGCCTTCTTTTGCTTGATTTCGTCCTAAAATCCGAAAATCCCCACCAAAAATAGCCCCAAATTTTTTTGTGATTTGTTGGTTTGATGAAGTTTTGTTGATTTTGATCCATGGATTTGCTTGGTTTCAAGTGGATCTAGCATCTCCCCAAGTTTCCCCACCTTCCATCCACGAAATCCATCAAATTTTGCCCCGAAAATCATCCATTTCCGCCCAAAAATTCATCCCCACGAGCAAATCCCGAGCGGATTGACTTGCCCGGATCATCCGGACATTCTCCCGGATCATCCGGACCTCACCCGGATCAGCTGGACGCCCCCCGGACGTCCGGATAAATCGCGCACCCAGAAAACAGAACCGGCGCTGACGAACCCGGATCATCCGGACTTCCTCCCGGATCATCCGGTTAACCCTGACACTGCTTCGGCTGAAATCTTGTTTTGTCCGTAACTAATTCATCCGAACTCCGATTTTGACGTTCTTTAGCTCGTTTTGAAGCTATTGACATCCCCTATCCCACAAAAATACCAACAACACCATTTGACACCATAAACGTTTTGGAATTTTGGCATCTTTTCCTAGGCCATCCACCATATCATCCGCATTACCACCACCGACTTCCGCAACCTAACCCATTTCGTTCCCCATTGCATATGTGGTTGTTTGAGTTGTGACTAGAGTCTCCTAAGGTGTTTCGGCTACTTAGGGACGGTTGCTTCTTCATCAACCACCACCACCACCACTTCCACATAACCTTCCCACCATACACTTCCGACAACCCAACTTAACCCAATTGTTGTTTGAGCTTGTTCGAGTTGTGGCTTGTGTCTCCTAAGGTGTTTCTGCTACTTAGGGATGGCAACTTCAACTCCGACTCGTGTATAGCCCATCATTCCGTCCACATTGCCTAGTGCAACACCACCACCGCTTTCCGCTACCACCATTTTGACATTTGTCATTTGAGATTTTGAGTTTGCGGTTTTTCCGTTTCCTAAGGTGTTTCGGCTACTTAGGGACGAGTCTCCATCATCCTGGTATCTACACCAAGAACACCGCCACACATCATCGCAAAGGACGGTAACCTCGACGACACCTTTGTATATTCCCTTGCAATTGCATTGCTAACCCCTAGCCCATTTTGCGTCACTTACCTATCGAGACTAGCCATTTGAGTATTGCCGGCAACGTTACTTGTGCACATTTGTGGTCCATACCTTCCATTGCATACATACCATATCATATTGGTATCATATCATCCATTGTGCCTCAAGTTTGTTCCCGCATATACACAATTGCTATCTTGGTTTGTGCATTGTGCATAAGTGGCCATTGAAAAAAAAGCTTTTAAGCAAAAAGAGCAAAAGAGCTCGTGAGCAAGTGCCATAGCATCATACCCCATTGCAAATAAGAGCCATACCAAAATCTACATCATATGATATCATGCTTGAGAGAAACACCGAACCATACATACATAGCATACTTGGGATAGAAGTTTATCCATTTCGCATTTATAGGTTGTGCACAAGTGTCGTATCCGCCTAGTGAGCAATCGTGCTAGCGTCTCTCTTGAGTTGTGCAACACGAGCGTTTTCCGTGGATTCCACATTTTGTGCTCATTCCTTGGTTGCACGACCCCATTTATCTATCCGTGTGTGTGTTTCCGTGTGCCATTCTTTGCTATTGGTCCATTTGTCTCACTTGCGAATTTGTGAATCTTTTTCAACATTATTGACTCTTGCTAACATTTTGCATCAATTTTTTGTGCCACTATCCTCACCGAGCTCTACCATAAGCTTTTACTTGTAGGTGTGAGTGAACAAGTCCGGTACCAATTCCACTATTCTTTAATCTCACATTGAGTGAAACGAGATACATCCTCAACTTTGGGAAAAGGTAACTTGGTATTGTTTATCTCATTTCCTACTCACCTCTACTCGAGTCTTGTGATGGATAGGCAAGGCATTTCACTTTCGGTCTACAACAACAACGACGAGTTCGATGCCATGAACAACAACTACGACGCCAAGATGGACAAGCGCATGGAGGAGATCAAGGCCCTCATCAAGTCCTACAAGCGATCTTCCTCATCTTGAGAAGACGCTCAAGAGCACATCCTTCCGAGCTACCTCCTCCGCAAGATCACATCGAGATCGACACCATCACCAACAAGAACGTGAAGGTCAAGAGCTCAACACCAACAACCGCTCAACGACTTCACCATCTCCTTGGCATCTTCGCCAAGCGACTTCAAGGCATCTTCGCCTATGGACATATGGCATCTTCGCCAACAAGAACCTCAAGACTACACTCAAGAGAAGCTACCCAAGCTCAAGTCCGCGACTTCCACGAGCTACTACGACCTCGACACCGACCACAAGATTCCTTTCTATGGGACTCAAGAACCCGAGGAGTACCTCGAGTGGGAGCGTTTGATGGACGACTACCTCAAGCTACATCAAGTTCGTCCCGAAGATCAAGTGAAGTGCGCCACAAGAAACTTCCACGACTACTCATTGGCATGGTGGCTTCACACACCTTTGGAGTACTATAACATGAGTTGGCCCAAGACGAAGAGAGCTTTACGGCGAGAGTTTGTGCCTCCAACCTACACGGAACAACTTCGACGCCAATTGGAGAACACCACCCAAGGATCCAAGTCCATCGACAAGTACTTCAAGGAGATGATGATTGCCTTGCGACGAGCCGGCGTGGACGACCCCATTTCGATGAAGTTCCACTTCATGATGGGATTGCACAAGGACATCTCCAAGACCATCTTCCTCGAGAACTACAAGTCCATCAACGACTACAACATTGGTGCTCTCAAGGCGGAACAAGAACTCATGAAGGCCAAGGCTTCTCCACCCCAAGCAAACTTCATGGCGCGACCAAGCTCTCGACAAGCATGAGGCTAGTACCACCATGATGTCCAAGGCCGACAAGCTCCAAGACGATGCTCCCAAGAGCGACTTCACCGCCATCACTCTTTGTGGCATTGATGATGCCGAGTCTACTTCGACTCTTTTTCAAGACGGTGCGGCACGCAGAGTTCGACTCACGGAGACCTTCAAGGACCCAGCTTTGGAGGCGAGTGACAAGGTGGCGAGCAAGGATGATGCTTCCATCTTAGGAGGCGAGAGTGATGATGTGCCATCTTCGGCCTTCATCCACGACGAGAGTGATGATGTGCCATCTTCGGCCTTCATCCATGGCGACCACGACGAGATGGTTGAGCATGGGATTTTCCCTTCGACCACGGCGACGCATGATGACTTAGTGACTTTTGCCACCATATTGAGAGTGAGAGTGACTTCACCACTAGCCCCATATATGAATTGCCACAATTCCCATGTGAGGAGAGCCACAACCCCCACCACTTGTGTGAGATGAGTGACTCCGCCATACGTGAGTTTGAGTGCACCTATTTTGAGGGAGTGAGTGAACCACCACAGAGAGAGAGTGAGATAGTTGATAGGTCTCATGAGGCCATTTGCATTTCTAACAACTTGACCTCTACCTCTATTGTGTCTTCTCGTTTGGTGTTAGGTCCCATTTATGATGATGCGCCGATCCTCGACGACTTTGTCCTCCCTTTGGACAAGACGATGTCCATGGTGTATTATGATGCACCCCCCACATGGTTCCATCAAGATGAAGATGACCACCATTTGGTCTTTCACACCTCACCTACACCACTTGAGTGGAATGACAAAGGTAAAATAGGTGAAGGTGATGCTCTAGTCCCACTAGTGGACATTCTTGACATTGATTGCTTGCATGATGTTGATCCACCTATTGCCATGCTTCATGCTACTATGATTTTCCCATGCGATGATTTGCCCATTTATGATGAGTATGATGATTCTCTTGTGGAGTCTATTAGTTGTGATGCCATGTTACATAGGATTTCTTGTGACAATTCTTTAGGTCACATCATGTTTGATAATCCGCTTGACTTGTCATATGCTATGCATGAGATCAACCATATGTCCTATTTGCAATCTCTTCATAGTGACTATGCATATGCCATTAAAATAAACCCAATTTGCACATATGGCATAGATGACAAGCCCATGGTTATTGGCATTTGTTTCTCTTGTGATGATATTGATATGCTCCCTTTGCATCATTTATCTCATATGCCATGCCATGACCACCTAGCTTCGGATATGCATTGTTTTGGATGTTGTCCATTTTCTCAATATGATGTTTCCGATATTGCTCATGAGGAGACCCCCATAGTTTCCTCATACATTTTAGGAGATTTTGACCCATCCCATCCATTGCATGATCCCAATACTTGTGTGCACCATATGCTACCCACGAATAAACATACCATTGATGTGCCATATACTTGCATTCTCAATTTGTGTCCCCATCGTGTCATACATAACAACTATTCTTTCATGATGGATGACATGTTCTTATACCATGCATCAAATTTCTTTGAGCGATGCTTATCTTGTGCTAATTCACACGTGCACATACACATCATGATGGATGATGTGTACATTTACCACGCGCACAATTTCTTTGGTTTGTGTCTCTTTTGTGTAGGTACCCATGAATACTTGTCAACCTCGCAATCCCACGAGTTGACAAAACGAGCTCTTGAGAGCAACGATGCTTTGGGATCCAATGGACTATCCTTACCAACGTCCCCTTCGCGCAAGGACTACGCGCAACTCCTCTACTTGGCTCTCACACGGCTATGGGCTATTTACCACTTGTCAACTTATGCTCATTTTACTGTGTTCACTTTGCATGCTATGCTATCTCCTATGCCTTTGCCATGCAAATGTGACCCTTGCTTGCATCTACCTATGTTTCATCATTATACTACTTCTATGAGTATTTGCATGCTTGGTAGAGATCCTTGTTGCTATTGCCATGTATATCATGTGCCCCATGCTATTGTCCTCATATCTTGCTTGCATGCTTGTGCTATGATATGTGAATTATTCATGCCCACTATTCGCACCAATGACATGCTTGCCATGATTCCTCCTAGTATGTTGCATCTTCGCACTACTAGCATACTTGCCTTGATTACTATGATTGCTCGCTATGTTGCATCACCCATGTTCCACTACTTGCTTTCTTGGGTTGATGACATATATGCTCATGCCTCACACATGTTGAACCATTGCTCTTTCCTTTGTGTTGAGTGCCACGATATCTCCACGACACCCTATGCACGTTATGCTTGGATTGTCTTGCACTTGCCCCATGTGTTTAGACATTTCACTATATTTGGTGTTATGAATGACTCTTATGCCTACCATAGACCGTTCATTGAGCTCTTTATGTGATAGAGGCAAAGGTGTCCCGTCTTTCGATGAGATGGTGGATTTCGCTTTGGTGGAAGTCGACTTTGACGATCCGACTACGAGCGTGCGAGGACGTCGCGCCTTAGCAATCGCTAAACCAACTCCGAGAGGTTATTGACCACGCCGGAGCACGATCAACCTGACCACGAGGGTCTGTTTCCTGCGAGCAAACGAAGAACAAGCAAGAAACTAAGATTGCAATCTGGATATCGCGAATATAAGATGAAAGCTTTATTGATCAAGGTGGGGTTCTATGACGCCTTTGTCTGGTCGTTGAACACAAACGAAGTACGCGAAGTTGCAGCTATGGCGAACTTTTAATCTAAACAAAACCCAAAGTCTAAACGGTGCCCTAAGGGCTGTATATATGGAGGAAGAGGGGGAGAATTTCGTGGCCCTTGGTGGAGGGGTCCGAAACTAACCCTATCTCTTGTTTCCCCACACATACGGACTCTAAAAATAGCCTATACTAATGTATTTCGAAATTACATGGGCCTGGCCCAATAATAAGGTGACGCAGCACCTAGAATAGCCTCTGGACGAAATTTATGAAGTGGCATCTTGTATATTTCGTCCAAGGCTTCATGCACTCATTATGGTGGCTTCAAAGTCCTGAAATCATCACTTGTAACTCCATTCTTGTCCCCTTATGCATGGCATCATCTCCATGCTTGTTCTTGCTCCAATGTTCATCCTTCTCCAAGCTAGGCCCTTCATTTGTAAGCAAAACAAATGTATCCAATTTAGGCAGCATCATATTCTCATGAACATTAGAATCATTACCAAGAAACGAAAGTACCGGTAATTTAGTTGGCGTCTTGAGCTCTAGTAATTGGTCCAAGATGTATAGCAGCAGGGGCTGTGGGTGTAACAATGGTATTGATGTCCTCATCATCCTCCCTTCTTGAAATGAAGTCGCCCTCGACGGAAGTTCATCTTCCTCACCCAAATATGGCTTCAAATCTGCAATGTTAAAAGTGGGACTAACCCCAAAATCTGCAGCAGCTCAAGTTTATATGCATTATCATTTACTTTCTCCAACACCTTAAAGGGACCAGCAGACGTGGCATTAGCTTTGATTTGCGCAAATCAGAAATCTATCCTTACGCAAATGTAACCAAACAAGATCTCCGGTGCAAACACAACATGTTTTCTACCCTTATCTCCAGCAAGTTTATATTTAGCATTCATACGCTCAATGTTTTCCTTAGTTAACTCATGCATTTTAAAATCAATTCAGCATGTTCTTTAGCATCAAAATTAACCTTCTCCAAGATGGAAGAGGCAACAAATCAATAGGTGCACGAGGTAGGAAACCATACACAACTTCAAAAGGGCACATCTTAGTAGTAGAATGCAATGAACGATTATAAGCAAATTCAATATGAGGCAAGCATTCCTCCCACATTTTCTTATTTTTCTTTAGAACAGCCCTAAGCATAGTAGACAATGTTCTATTGACTACTTCAGTTTGTCCATCGGTTTGGGGTGACAAGTAGTACTAAAAAGCAGTTTAGTCCCCAACTTAGCCCATAAACATCTCCAAAAGTGGCTAAGAAATTTAGTATCACGATCTGAAACAATAGTATTTGGCACACCATGCAAGCGAATAATTTCACGAAAGAACAAATCAGCAACATTGACAAAGATCATCGCTTTTATGACATGGTATAAAGTGTGCCATTTTCGAGAATCTATCCACGACAACAAATATGCTATCCTCCCTTCTTTGTTCTAGGTAAACCTAAAACAAAGTCCATCGATATATCCTCCCAAGGAACACTAGGTACAGGCAAAGGCATATATAAACCATGAGGATTGAGTCGTGACTTAGCTTTTTGACATGTAGTGCAGGGAGCAATAAAACGCTCAACATCCCGTCTCATCTTTGGCCAAAAGAAATGTGTAGCAAGTACGTCCTCCGCCTTCTTCACGCCAAAGTGTCCCATTAGTCCTCCTCCATGCGCCTCCTGCAACAACAAAAGACGAACGGAGCTAGCTGGAATGCATAGCTTGTTAGCACGAACACAAATCCATCATTAACGACAAACTTGTTCCATGTTCTTCCTTCTTTACAATTCTGCAATACATCTTTAAAATCAGCATCATGCACATATTGATCTTTGATGGTCTCCAAACCAAATATTTTGAAGTCAAGTTGTGAAAGCATAGTATAGCGATTTAGACAATGCATCAGAATAACATTTTCTTTACCCTTCTTGTGTTTAATGACATAAGGGAAAGTCTCAATGAATTCAACCCATTTAGCATGTCTACGATTCAGTTTAGCTTGACTTTTAATATGTTTCAAAGATTCATGATCGAAATGTATAACAAATTCTTTGGGCCATAAATAATGTTGCCATGTTTCTAAAGTCCTAACAAGAGCATATAATTCTTTATCATAAGTAGAGTAATTCAGACTAGGCCCACTCAATTTTTCGAAAAGTATGCAACAGGTTTGCCATCTTGTAATAACACACCTCCTAATCCAATTCCACTAGCATCACATTCAAGCTCAAAAGTCTTATTAAAATCAGGAACTTGGAGTAAAGGAGCATGTGTCAACTTAGCTTTCAATACCGTGAAGGCTTCTTCCTGTCGGTACCCCAAACAAAAGGCACATCCTTCTTTGTAAGCTCGTTGAGAGGTGCAGCAATGGTGCTGAAATCTCTCACAAAACGCCTATAGAAACCAGCGAGGCCAAGGAAACTCCTCACTTGTGTGACCGCTTTGGGCTGCGGCCAACTCTCAATAGCTTCAATCTTGGCTTTATCAACTTCAATTCCTGTGGAGTAACAACATAGCCAAGAAAAGATACTCGGTCGGTGCAAAAGGTGCACTTCCCAAGGTTACCAAACAAACGTGCATCACGTAGAGCATTAAAAACAGCACGTAAATGTTCCAAATGTTCTTCCAAAGATTTGCTATAAATCAGTATATCATCAAAATAGACTACCACAAATCGTCCAATGAAAGCACGTAAAACTTCGCTCATTAATCTCATGAAAGTACTAGGTGCATTAGTTAACCCAAAAGGCATGACTAACCACTCATATAATCCAAACTTAGTTTTAAATGCTGTTTTCCATTCATCTCCCAATTTCATACGAATTTGATGGTATCCACTACGCAAATCAACTTTGGAGAATATTGTAGAGCCACTCAATTCATCAAGCATATCATCTAGCCTAGGAATAGGGTGACGATAACGAATAGTAATATTATTGATGCCTCTACAATCAACACACATACGTGACGTACCATCCTTTTTCGCACTAGAATAATAGGAACAGCACAAGGACTAAGGGATTCGCGATATAACCTTTGTCGAGCAGCTCCTGTATTTGACGATAATCTCCTTCGTCTCCTCCGGATTGGTACGGTATGGTGCACGGTTGGGTAATGATGCACCAGGAATTAAGTCAATTTGATGCTCAATCCTCGAATAGGTGGTAATCCGGTGGCACGCCTTGTGGAAAGACGCGTCGTGAACTCCCCGCAAAATGTTAGTGACAGCAGGGGCAAAGAGGAAGGCACGTCCTCGAATGAAAATAATGCCTCTTTGCACACAAAAGCATAGCAAATAGATTTGCTAAAATCTAGCTCATCAATATCAGATTTGGTGGCAAGTAAACATGCACTTTTCAATTTAATTTCGAAGCAACAATAGATGGTTTATTATTAGGCTTCATGTGTTGCTCAAATTCTTTTACCACAATCTGATTTTCACTCTTATTTTTCTCCTGTTTTGCTTTATTAGCTCTCTTAATATCATCTTTCAAAATGGACTCAGAGTCATAGGAAGCAAAGTAATATTTTTATCCTTATGAACAAGAGTATACTGATTGTTTCTACCATGGTGTACAGAATTTTTATCAAATTGCCATGGTCTACCAAGTAACAAGGAACATGCTTGCATAGGTACCACATCACAATCAACATAATCAACATATGTAGAGATACTAAAATGCACACTAACAAGACGTGTTACCTTCACCTTGCCGCTGTTGTTGAACCATTGGATGTAGTAAGGATGTGGATGTGGTCTTGTGGTGAGAGATAGCTTCTCCACCATCTCCATGCTAGCCAAGTTGTTGCAGCTCCCTCCATCTATGATGACGCGAATAGAACGTTCCTTCACAACTCCTTTGTATGGAACAAATTATGCCTCTGATTTTGCTCAGCTTGTGTAACCTGCACACTCAAAACACGTTGAGCAACTAAACATTCATACCATCAAGATCTTCAAAGAGCCATGTATTGTGTCTCATGATCGAATCATCTCCACCGTGTTCCTCATGTGTAATAAGAGCCAAAGTCTCCTCATCATAGTCACTAGCGGACTCATACCCACCATCCTCGTAGCAATCATCACACGCTGAGATTTGCATTCTCTCAAAAATGTCCTCTTCCCTTACAACGACGACAAATAATATCACTTGTGTGCCCTGTTGACGCCATGGAAGAAGAAGAGCTCAGTGCAGAGCCCGCGGTGTGCTCTTGGCGAGATAGTGGTGGTTGTGCCTGCTTTCTTGTATCACGGTTGGAGGTGGCACCTGAAGGAGGTGATGGTGCAAAGGAAGTAGATGATGCACGTGGTGTCCATGATGAAGGTCGACCTGCAGAAAAGTTAGTGCGCGCCAATGCTGCCGATCCTGCACTTCACGCTCAGCTTTACAAGCAAGATGGAATAAACGAGTGATATTATTATAATCCTTATAGTCTAGAATGGTCTGAATCTCTATTTAATCCACCCGAAAACGTGCAAGCATAGCTTCATTCTCTCAACAATACCACATCTAATCAAGCCAGTTTGTAATTCCCGATAATATTCTTCTCTGAGTGTTTTCCTTGTCTTAAGCGCTGCAATTTTTGAAGTAATTCACGTTGATAATATGGTGGAACCCAACGAGTACGCATAGCAGTTTTCAAAGCAGCCCAAGTAGCTGGAACAGGATATAATATACAATGTTCGCACCACCAAACACATGCAAAGCTAGTGAAAGCACAAACAGCAGTAGGAACACGTCTCTCCTCGGGATATTGTAAACATGTAAATCGTTGTTCAGTTTCTAACTCCCAAGTAAGGTATATATCAGAACATATCTACCCTCAAATGGTGGAATATTCAATTTCAGTTTAGGGAGATGGTCATGATCTCGCACTGAGGGGAGCCCTAATATTGCCATTATTTGCATGTGGACGACCTGGTGGTTGTGGTGCTGGTGGTTGCACGTGGTTCGATGTTGATCAACCTCATCCTCATAATCGTCCACATACTCATCATCCTCCTCGGTACCACCAGCAGCAGTAGCAGGAGCCAAAGAAGCACCAACAGCAGTAGCAGCGCGCACCAGAATTTTGTCCTCGCTCAAGAGGAACACGCTGAGCTCGTCCATACTGATTCGGAAGGGGCGTAGTTGTTGTCGTTGAGAGGTGCGATAGGTGCAGCCGGCGGTGGTTGTGGAAAACGCGAGCAATTCATCAAACTTGCTATCAAGCTTTGTTTCAAACGTCTTCTCAATGCCATCTATCTTCTCCATGGCCTCGTCAAATCTGTTTACCACGTCTTGCACCTGTCCAATCATCATTTGCTGAAACTTATCATGTAGCTGTTTGTTCGTCAGTTCTCCCAATCAGTCTCATCGGCTTGTGATCCTACCATGGTTAGCGTAAAATAGAAACACACAAGAATATGATCCTACAAACTACTAAAAAGTGGTGGTGGTGTATCACAAACCCGTCAAGCAAATCTCAAATTCTTACCAGTTCTTACCCAGCAGCGGTGGTGATCGGCAACCGTTGTAGTCAAAACTCTCAAAGCTTGGATATAGCGATTACGGGGAGAATCAAACGCACGACGAGATGTATGTGGAGCTGGGAAGGCTTATAATATGGTAGCAAAAAGGTCAAGAATAATCAATTCAGAGATGCAAAGTTGAATAGGCGCTCAACGACGGTACTGTGCTGGTCCTAGGCTAGACCGTGCTAGAGACGCGAGCCTAGAACACTAAAAAAATCACGGCGCTGCACGTAAACAAGGGAGGAGCACACTCTGAATTTTTTTTTTCTCTTTTTTTTCCTTTTTTTTGCACTTTTTTGTCCTCTTTTTTTTTTTTTGCTCCGCAACAAATTTTTTTCGGAAAAGTCTACAAATGGTCTAAAAACTGCCTAGCCAGAATTTTTTTTTTGAAACTGGAACTATTTTTCTTCTGCGGATGGCTTGGAAGTTGGGGAGTCTGTCTTTATCACGACTTCGGAGTATCGCGTGATCTGGAAATCGAGAACAATGCAACAATTCTCGGACTCGGACTAGGACTGGTGGCGGAGATGAATCTGGTGGAACTCGGCCTGGTGGCGGAGATGAATCTGGTGGAACTCGGACTGGTGGCGGAGATGAATCTGGTGGAACTCGGACTGGTGGCGGATATATGTTGCAGGTGGACTCGGATGGGCGTGATGGCGGCGGATATGTGGTGGCGTATATGGATTCGGATTGGCGGTGAATATGTGGCGGTGGTATATGGCAGCGGCGACGTGACAACTTGTGAATGTAACTCAAACTCCAAAAGACTAGACGCTAAGACCAGCAACTTAACACGACGATGCAACCGCCAATTCAACAAAGCAAATACAGAAAAGATTATGCAAAGGCTCAGATTGGTTCGGACGGGATGAACTAACCCTAATTTTTTTTGGCTTTTTCGTGGACTATAGGTATGAAGAACGACTCGATCTAAACTACGAAAAACTGTAAAATCTCACCGAGCAACCTGGAAATCTGATACCACTTGATAGAGGCAAAGGTGTCCCGCCTTTCGATGAGATGGTGGATTTCGCTTTGGTGGAAGTCGACTTTGACGATCCGACTACGAAGTCGAGGACGCCGCGCTTTATAGCAATCGCTAAACCAACTCCGAGAGGTTATTGACCACGCCGAGCACGATCAACGACCACGAGGGTCTGCTTCCTGCGAGCAAGCGAAGAACAAGCAAGAAACTGAGATTGCAATCTGGATATCGCGAATATAAGATGAAAGCTTTATTGATCAAGGTGGGGTTCTGTGGCGCCTTTGTCCAGTCGTTGAACACAAACGGCACGCCGAAGTTGCAGCTATGGCGAACTTTTAATCTAAACAAAACCCAAAGTCTAAACGGTGCCCTAAGGGCTGTATATATGGAGGAAGAGGGGAGAATTTCGTGGCCCTTTGTGGAGGGGTCCAAACTAACCCTATCTCTTGTTTCCCCACACATACGGACTCTAAAATAGCCTATACTAATGTATTTCGAAATTACATGGGCCTGGCCCAATAATAAGGTGACGAGCACCTAGAATAGCCTCTGGACGAAATTTATGAAGTGGCATCTTGTATATTTCTTCCAAGGCTTCATGCACTCATTATGGTGGCTTCAAAGTCCTGAAATCATCACTTGTAACTCCATTCTTGTCCCCCTTGCGCATGGCATCATCTCCATGCTTGTTCTTGCTCCAATGTTCATCCTTCTCCAAGCTAGGCCCTTCATTTGTAAGCAAAACAAATGTATCCAATTTAGGCAGCATCATATTCTCATGAACATTAGAATCATTACCAAGAAACGAAAGTACAGTAATTTAGTTGGCGTCTTGTGAGCTCTAGTAATTGGTCCAGTATGTATAGCAGCAGGGGCTGTGGGTGTAACAATGGTATTGATGTCCTCATCATTATGCATGCTTGCTGTGAACTTGAGTTGGATGCTTATGCTCTTGTCACACATATTTGCATCTCTACCTCACATTTACATGCTTGTCCCCATGCCATGTCACAATCCTTTGTCAAACAATATGCTATGCTTGATGACAACACTTGTTTGGTGAGCCACCTCTTGAATGCTTGGTTTTGCACCAACGCTAACCACATTTGTTTTTCCAAGTGTTTGTTGTCCTTGATCATTTTGAAGGAATCCCAAGACGGTGCGACATTGGAGAGTGCCCATTGCGAGCTTGAAGATGATGAGTACTTGGTGAACGTCCACTTCCTCACGGCGAAGCCATCTCTTTCCCATGGTGATTTGGTTTTCGATCCAAGGTCGGATCTTTCCCAAGGGGGAGGGGATGATGCGGAGCATCCTACGGACATCACCATGTCAAGAGTCCATTTGGCAAGTGACACGTGCGACATCTACTTCACATACACAAAGGTGAATCATCTCCTTTACACGTGCTCACTTGACACTCTCGAGGATGGTATACTACTTGACACTTCTCCCATGTGCCTGCATAGGTATTGTCGGAGCTTCACGGATGTCAAGGAGGAGTGCAAGCGCCAAGGAACGACTACACCATCCGCGAGGGAAGCGTGGAAGAGAAGACGGAAGAAAGGAGAAGAAGAAGATGAAGCGGCTGCTGGAATCAGGCCGGACGTCCGGGCCTCCGTCCGGATCATCCGGGCTCAGCCGGATCATCCGGACCCTCCCCCGGATCATCCGGGTAACGGCGCCGAAGACAACAGAAGGCCCCCCCCGACGAAGCCGGATCATCCGGACGGTCGCCCGGATCATCCGGACCCCCGACACCGGATCATCCGGGCCATCATCCGGATCATCCGGACCCCGCCTGCGTGCGTGACTTGGGCCGAAGCCCGTGTACCCCTTCGCCCCTCACTTACCCCTTCGCCTCTTGGGCTATAAATAGACCTCCTCCACCTTCTTTCTAGGGTTAGCAAAGTGATAGCTCATTCTTAAGTGAGCTTTGCTCCTACCTATCTCTACTCTTGAGAGAGAGAGACCACTACTCCATTGGAGGCCAAGACCTCCGTCTAGGAGAAGATCCCCCGGCGGATGCAAGACCCCTCTTTAGGGAAGATCCATCTAGGATATCATCAAGACCTCCTCTTGGAGATGAACCTTACCTTGTATCTTTCCCTTTGTTGTTCATGTACCTTGTGATCTTGTGTGTTTGATTGTCTAGTGGATGTGTGATTTGGACTTGTTCTTGAGTGTTTCCCCTTGTGATTTCTCCCCGTTCTTCCCCGTGTTCATCGTGTTCTTCGAGGGATCCCACTCCAAACGTGAAAGATCGACGAATTCGGGTTCCACCCTACATCACCTCCTCTTGGAGATGAACCTTACCTTGGATCTTTCCCTTTGTTGTTCATGTACCTTGTGATCTTGTGTGTTTGATTGTCTTGTGGATGTGTGATTTGGACTTGTTCTTGAGTGTTTCCCCTTGTGATTTCTCCCCATTCTTCCCCGTGTTCATCGTGTTCTTCGAGGGATCCCACTCCAAACGTGAAAGATCGTCGCTATAGGGTTCCACCCTACATCAGATCTCCTCATGAACAACATTGGAAACATCATATGGAGAAAATGGACAACATCCAAAACAATGCATATCCGAAGCTAGGTGGTCATGGCATGGCATATGAGATAAATCATGCAAAGGTAGCATATCAATATCATCACAAGAAAAACAAATGCCAATAACCATGGGCTTGTCATCCATGCCATAAGTGCAAATTGGGGTTATTTTAATGGCATATGCATAGTCACTATGAAGAGATTGCAAATAAGACATATGGTGGATCTCATGCATAGCATATGGCAAGTCAAGCGGATTATCAAACATGATGTGACCTAAATAATTGTCACAAGAAATCCTATGTAACATGGCATCACAACTAATAGAGTCCACATGAGAATCATCATATTCATCATAAATGGGCAAATCATCGCATGGTGAAATCATACTAGCATGAAGCATGGTACTAGGTGGATCAACATCATGCAAGCAATCAATGTCAAGAATTTCCACTAGTGGGACTAGAGCATCACCTTCACCTATGTTACCTTTGTCATTCCACTCAAGTGGTGTAGGTGAGGTGGGAAAGACCAAATGGTGGTCATCTTCATCTTGATGGAACCATGTGGGGGGTGCATCATTTTCCACCATGGCCAACGTCTTATCCAAAGGGAGGACGAAGTCGTCGAGGATCGGCGCGTCATCATAAATGGGACCTAGCACCAAATGAGAAGACACAATAGAGGTAGAGGTCAAGTTGTTAGAAATGCAAATGGCCTCACGAGACCTATCAACTATCACACTCTCTCTATGTGGTGGTTCATTCACTCCCTCAAAATAGGTGCACTCAAAGTCGCATATGGTGGAGTCACTCATCTCACTCAAGTGGTGGGGGTTGTGGCTCTTCTCACAAGGGAATTGGGGCAACTCATCATATATGGGACTAGTGGTGAAGTCACTCTCACTCTCAATATGGTGGCACAAGTCACTCAAGTCATCATACGTCGCCGTGGTCGAAGGGAGAATCCCATGCTCAACCATCTTGTTGTCGTTGCCGTGGATGAAGGCCGAAGATGGCACATCATCACTCTCCTCCATGACCGAAGGGAAAATCCCATGCTCGATCATCTCGTCCTCGTCGCCGTGGATGAAGGCCGAAGATGGCACTTCATCACTCTCACCTCCAAAGATGGAAGCATCATCCTCGCTCGTCACCTTGTCGCTCGCTTACAAAGCTTGGTCCTTGAGGGTCTCTGTAGTCGTACTCGTCACCGCACCGTCTTGAAAAAGAGTCAAAGTAGACTCGGCACCATCAATGCCACAAAGAGGGATGGCGGTGAAGTCGAACTTGGGAGCATCATCTTGGAGCTCGTCGGGCTTGGACATCTTGGTGGTACTAGCCTCATGCTCGTTCTCATGGAGCTTGGTCATCTCGAAGTGTGCTTGGGGTGGAGAAGCCTTGGCCTTCATGAGTTCTTGTTCCGCCTTGAGAGCACCAATGTAGTAGTCATCGATGGACTTGTAGTTCTCGAGGAAGATAGTCTTGGAGATGTCGTTGTGCAATCCCATCATGAAGTGGAACTTCATCAAAATGGGGTCGTCCACGCCGGCTCGTCGCAAGGCAATCTTCATCTCCTTGAAGTACGCGTCGATGCACTTGGATCCTTGGATGGTGTTCTCCAATTGGCGTCGAAGTTGTTCCATGTAGGTTGGAGGCACAAACTCTCGCCGCAAAGCTCTCTTCGTCTTGGGCCAACTCATGTTGATAGAGGCAAAGGTGTCCCGTCTTTCGATGAGATGGTGGCTATCATTTTGGAGGAAGTCAACTTTGACGATCCGACTACGAATGTGCGAGGACGTCGCGCCTTAGCAACCGCTAAACCAACTCCAAGAGGTTACTGAACACGCCGGAGCACGATCAACCTGACCACGAAGGTCTGTTTCCTGCAGGCAAACGAAGAACAAGCAAGAAACTAAGATTGCAATCTGGATATTGCGAATATAAGAGGAAAGCTTTATTGATCAAGGTGGGGTTCTGTGACGCCTTTGTCTGGTCGTTCAACACAAACGAAGTACGCGAAGTTGCAGCTATGGCAAACTTTAATCTAAACAAAACCCAACGTCAAAACGGTGCCCTAAGGGCTGTATATATGGAGGAAGAGGGGGTGGATTTCGTGGCCCTTGGTGGAGGGGTCCGAAACTAACCCTATCTCTTGTTTCCCCACACATACGAACTCTAAAAACAGCCTATACTTATGTATTTCAAAATTACATGGGCCTGGCCCAATAATAAGGTGACACAACACCTAGAATAGCCTCTAGACGAAAATTATGCAGTGGCATCTTGTATATTTCGTCCAAGGCTTCATGCACTCATTATGGTGGCTTCAATGTCCAGAAATCATCACTTGTAACTCTGTTCTTGTTCCTCTTGTGCATGCCATCATCTCCATGCTTGTTCTTGCTCCAATGTTCATCCTTCTCCAAGCTAGGCCCTTCATTTGTAAGCAAAACAAATGTATCCAATTTAGGCAGCATCATATTCTCATGAACATTAGAATCATTACCAAGAAACGGAAGTACCTAGTAATTTAGTTGGTGTGCACGAGCTCTAGTAATTGGTCCAGTATGTATAGCAGCAGGGGCTGTGGGTGTAACAATGGTATTGATGTCCTCATCATTCTCCCCTTCTTGAAATGAAGCCGTCCTCGACGAAAGTTTATCTTCCTCACCCAAATAAGGCTTCAAATCTGCAATGTTAAAAGTGGGACTAACCCCAAAATCTGCAAGCAGCTCAAGTCTATATGCATTATCATTTATTTTCTCCAACACCTTAAAGGGACCATCAGCACGTGCCATTAGCTGATTTGCGCAAATCAGGAAATCTATCCTTACGCAAATGTAACCAAACAAGATCTCCAGGTGCAAACACAACATGTTTTCTACCCTTATCTCCAGCAAGTTTATTTTTAGCATTCATACGCTCAATGATTTCCTTAGTTAAGTCATGCATTTTTAAAATCAATTCAGCACGTTGTTTAGCATCAAAATTAACCTTCTCCGAAGATGGAAGAGGCAACAAATCAATAGGTGCACGAGGTAGGAAACCATACACAACTTCAAAAGGGCACATCTTAGTAGTAGAATGCAATGAACGATTATAAGCAAATTCAATATGAGGCAAGCATTCCTCCCATATTTTCTTATTAATCTTCAAAACAGCCCTAAGCATAGTAGACAATATTCTATTGACTACTTCAGTTTGTCCATCAGTTTGGGGGTGACAAGTAGTACTAAAAAGCAGTTTAGTCCCCAACTTAGCCCATAAACATCTCCAAAAGTGGCTAAGAAATTTAGTATCACGATCTGAAACAATAGTATTTGGCACACCATGCAAGCGAATAATTTCACGAAAGAACAAATCAGCAACATTAACAGCATCGTCGCTTTTATTACATGGTATAAAGTGTGCCATTTTCGAGAATCTATCCACGACAACAAATATGTTATCCCTCCCCTTCTTTGTTCTTGGTAAACCTTAAACAAAGTCCATAGATATATCCTCCCAAGGAACACTAGGTACCGGCAAAGGCATATATAAACCATGAGGATTGAGTCGTGACTTAGCTTTTTGACATGTAGTGTAGCGAGCAATAAAACGCTCAACATCCCGTCTCATCTTTGGCCAAAAGAAATGTGTAGCAAGTACGTCCTCCGTCTTCCTCATGCCAAAGTGTCCCCATCTGCCTCCTGCAACAACAAAAGACGAACAGAGCTAGCTGGAATGCGTAGCTTGTTAGCACGGAACACAAATCCATCATTAACGACGAACTTGTTCCATGTTCTTCCTTCTTTACAATTCTGCAGTACATCTTTAAAACCAGCATCATGCACATATTGATCTTTGATGGTCTCCAAACCAAATATTTTGAAGTCAAGTTGTGAAAGCATAGTATAGCGACGAGACAATGCATCAGCAATAACATTTTCTTTACCCTTCTTGTGTTTAATGACATAAGGGAAAGTCTCAATGAATTCAACCCATTTAGCATGTCTACAATTCAGTTTATCTTGACTTTTAATATGTTTCAAAGATTCATGATCAGAATGTATAACATATTCTTTGGGCCATAAATAATGTTGCCATGTTTCTAAAGTCCGAACAAGAGCATATAATTCTTTATCATAAGTAGAATAATTCAGACTAGGCCCACTCAATTTTTCAGAAAAGTATGCAACATGTTTGACATCTTGTAATAACACACCTCCTAATCCAATTCCACTAGCATCACATTCAAGCTCAAAAGTCTTATTAAAATAAGGAAGTTGGAGTAAAGGAGCATGTGTCAACTTATCTTTCAATACCGTGAAGGCTTCTTCCTGTGCGGTACCCCAAACAAAAGGCACATCTTTCTTTGTAAGCTCATTGAGAGGTGCAGCAATGGTGCTGAAATCTCTCACAAAACGCCTATAGAATCCAGCGAGGCCAAGAAAACTCCTCACTTGTGTGACCGTTTTGGGCTGCGGCCAACTCTCAATAGCTTCCATCTTGGCTTTATCAACTTCAATTCCCTGTGGAGTAACAACATAGCCAAGAAAAGACACTCGGTCGGTGCAAAAGGTGCACTTCCCAAGGTTACCAAACAAACGTGCATTACGTAGTGCAATTAAAACAGCACGTAAATGTTCCAAATGTTCCTCCAAAGATCTGCTATAAATCAATATGTCATCAAAGTAAACTACCACAAATCGTCCAATGAAAGCACGTAAAATGATGAGGACATGACTACCTTGGATAAGACCAAAAATATTGCATACATGCATATTTGTCAGGTGATTTCTAGTGCAAACTATTCAATAATATATTTATGTTATCTAGAACAAAAATACTTCACATACTTTTGTGTTTTGTCTAATTACAGGTGTATGGGACATTTGTACAATCCACATATGAGATAAGGGAAAAGGAGAAGTTTAGGTGCTGTTCAAAAAGTCTTCTCACGTCACTTTTGGGCCAAGAGAAGATAGAGTCCAAGTTTCTCACGTTCTGGATTCAGATTCGGACTGCACAGATATACCTGATTCAAAACGCCAACAACTTTTTCATACGGACTCCGAATTGGGTGATTCTTTTTTTGTTGGAAAGTAGATTTAATGCTCTTTCCAGCACAATTGGAATCACCTTAAAAGCCGTCCGGAGCGTTGAGTTATGCATGAAACAATCTGACGCTGCACCAGAATCCGAGTCAAACTACAAGTCCAAAGGTGTTACGTCACCTCCACTTGGGCCCATTGGCCTTGTACGACCTAGGGTTAGTTTTAGCCTGCCTTGGGACGTTCTCCCACCTCCTTGGCCGCCACCCCTTGCTCCTATATAAGTAGATCCATCTAGTAGCTTTTTCCTTGGGATTTGTTTAGTTAAAGTTAGCCATTGCAACTTCGTGTACTTTGTTTGTGTCCAACGACCAGACCAAGACCGCTTACGGATCCCCACCTTTATCAATACTTCATACATACTCGCAATATTCAGATTGCTTTTATCATATTCTTGCTTGTTCTTCGATTGCTTGCAGGAATAGACCTTCGTGGTCAGGTTGACTGTGCTCCGGCGTGGTCAATAACCTCTCGGAGTTGGTTTAGCGATTGCTAAGGCGCAACGTCGTGCACATTTGTAGTCGGATCGTCAAAGTCGTCTCCACCAAATCGATAGTTATCATCTCATCGAAAGATCGGGACATCCCGCCTGTATCAAGTGGTATCAGTTTTCAGGTTGCTCGGTGAGATTTTACAGTTTTTCATAGTTTAGATCGCATCTGTCATTCATACCTATAGTCTATGAAAAAGCCACAAAAAAAAGTTAGATCTGTTCATCCTTTATCCAAGCCAGTCTGAGCCTTTGCAATCTTCTATTCGTTGCTTGCATAGTTGAATTATCGATTGCATCGTCGTGTCAGTTGCTGGTCTTAGTGTCTAGTTCCTTTAGAGTTTCGAGTTCTGTTCACATTAGTCACGCCGTCGCTGCATCATTATCCCTTCTGTTGGGGATATTACCACTAGGTGTAAACCGGCCAGCATGGGCCGAGTTAACTCCGTTAGTGGTATAAGCAGAGAAAGGCCCAAGGCCTGTAGTCGGTTTAGAACTTGTAGCCGTAAACCGGCCTGATGTATAAACTTGTATTGTAAGTTAGGAAGAGAGATACCAACGGGATACAGTATGAACCGGTTGGGACTCTATGAACCGACAGGCGTCACTGTGTATATAAGGGGCGACCGGCGGCGGTTCGAGGACGACAACCACAACTCGAGCCTAAGCGAAGCTTGTTTGCTCCTAGCCATCGAGACTACATCAATTCCATCACAACTAGACGTAGGCTTTTACCTTCATCTAAGGGGCCGAACTAGTATAAAACCCTTGTGTCTTTGTGTCCGCTTTAACCCCTTCAAGTAAACCCGTAGCGATGGCTCCACGACTAAGTCCTTACGCTAGGACATCTGCCATGACAAATCCACGACAGTTGGCACCCACCGTGGGGCTATCGCACGATGGTTTGACGATCTTGGAGGGCAAGCTCAAAGGACTCGAAGGCTACGTCGTGGGCCGGATGACCAAGAGTCGTCGCGGCCGGATCTACATCGACGACGCCGGATGGGGTCCCGAGGCCGATTCAATCGAGTACGGATACCGGGTCCCCTTCGGCGGCATACACGTTTTCATCGGCAAGATCGGGGAGCCTGGGCCTGAGCCGAACATCTGCACCGACCTCGTCGAGACGGCTCAGCGTGCGCGACCTGCCCAGGTTAAACCGGCCGTGAAGCATGTCTTCGTTGGAGTCATCCACGGAGGAGAGTACGACGCCGGTTCAGAACACGGTAGCGAGACCGTCGTTTATTCCGGCGATGAATCTTCAACGGGAGAGACCGAGTCATTGTACCAGCTGCAGGGCGATATGATCAGGGGCTGTTCCGACGGTGACAGTATTCCGGACCCCCCAAGCCAGTTCAACCGGGTTGGAGTATTCATGGCCGGTACGCAGGCAGCGAACCACTCTTCAACCGCAGCAGCGATGCTTTCCGGTTCAGCAGCGGCGGCGGCAGCAGGGGCAGGAGGCCCGGTGCGCCCGTCGGTTCAAGTTCTGTCAGATCTATTTGATGCACTAGCCGCGCTTATGGCGGAGGACAACCCGGTGGATCAAGAGGCTCATAATGCAGAAATTGCAAAGGTGAGAGAGCAGATCACGCAAGCCAAAGCGGATCTAGCGTCAGAGAAGGAGCGTATGGCCGCAGAGCGGGCCGCTCTGACGCCATGAGCTTACAAACTCATGCTTGACCAGAGTGCGTCGCAGGAGGTGTTGAAGCGGAAGTATAGATCCCGCCTGCCATTAGGATTTGATCCTAGAAATCTCTTTCGACCGGGAGCGGACCCGAACTCCGCCCCAAAGACAGGAGGTAAACCGGATTGAGGCACCGAGGAGCAGGGCGACGGTCCAACCACGCTGATGGAGCCTCCGCAGCGAACATGGTGGTTCCTCCGCCGGTACAGACACCCCAGGTCATTATTCTAATCCTATGGACAACCTTGTTGCGGCCGCCGCACGATTGGAGGCTATCCCAGTCTAAGGAGATTCCCCACAAGCAGTTGAGACAAGCCGGGTTAAGGAGCTTCTCCGGACTACGCTGATCCAGCAGGAGGCGTATTCATATAGCCGTGATCGGATTCACTCTACGCCCCGTCCAAGCCGGAGCTACAGGAGGCGTATGGATGAACCGGCCATATCAAGCAACGCGCGGGACCGTGAAGCGGCCCGAGGCAATCACTAGATGGTTGGCAGTCGTGATGCTCAGGAGGTGGTGGATCGGGCCCGGGCACGCAGGGAGGCCGAGTTAGCAGCACAGGATGACGCGGGTCAAAATACACCGGTTCGCCCTACTACCTTCGCCGGGCCAGGAGTCGCATCCGCTTTAGGGGTGCCCTGTTTAATCCCCGCTTTACGCAATGTGCGTCTGCCTAAAGATTTTAAGGGCCCACGCAAGGTGCCGAATTACACCGCAGATCTGTCCCCTGAAGCGTGGGTTGAAAGTTATGAGATGGCCATGGAGATGCTAGATGTCGATGAGACCGCGTGCGCAAAGTACTTCACCATGATGCTGGATGGTACGGCCCGTACTTGGTTGAAGAGCTTACCACCCAATTCTATCAGCTCATGGGCCCAGTTACGGGCCCGGTTTATCCAGAACTTCAAGGATACGTGTAAGCAGCCCAAGTCCATAGTAGACCTGGCGGCTTGTCCAGGAGGAAGGGGAGTCAACAACCCGTTGGGTACGCCGTGTTTCCGAGATTTTGCATTCCTCTGACCAGATCAACGCTGACTCTGCGATCTTGACATTAGAAGGCAACTGCCGGTTTGAGCCCTTAAAATTAAAATTGGGGTGTATGAAGCGGTTGTGTAATGACATGGGAACCCTCATGGCCGCTTTGGTGAGGTATGCTGATTCGGACAGTACCAAGGATCCTGAGGCTGACGATGATGAAGCAGGGAAGGGAAAGAAGAACGGCAACTCAAAGGGGCAGCAGTACAAACCGGCGAGTCATGGAAGCGGAGGCAAGCGCAAGGCCGATGGCAACCCGGTTTCGTAGCCAACACTAATGCTCAGATGAGGGTCGCGCGCAGAGGCAAAGCGAATCGGGCCAAAATCCTATCGAGCCGTTTGAATTACTTATTGAATCAACCTTGCCCCAAGCACGGAACGAATGAGTCCCCATCAAACCATCTCTGGAAAGACTGTTATATTATGCAGGAGTTCAAGAACTCCAATGCTTTCCGGTATGATCAGGGGTCAGGTGGCGGTTCAGGATCCGGTTTCCACGGGCGGGTCGGACGGAGCTTCAGTTCGAGGACTTAATCAAGGCAGTCACAATAGTCGAAATAATCGGGGTGGCCAGCAGCAGCAACGAATGAGTCGGGTTATCGAGCCAACCAAAGCAGTTGAATAGTGGACGGTATCATGTTTTCACAACCAGTTTGGACAAGCGAGATCGGAAGCTTCACAAGCGGGCGATAAACTCTGTTGAACCGGCCTTGCCGCGTTATTTACGCTGGTCGAGCAGCCTATCGTATGGGCGAGAGGACCATCCCCGGGTTGATAATCCGGTCGGTGGCATTGGTGGTAGACCCTCAGGTGGGGGGCTATAAATTCACTAAGGTACTTATGGATGGAGGAAGCAGTATTAATATATTATACTATGAAACTTTCCGTCGCATGGGTCTAATAGACAAGGATCTCAGACCGTCCAATACGGTGTTCCATGGTGTAGTACCAGGCAAATCTACTTATCCTGTTGGTAAGATAGCCCTGGATGTGGCTTTTGGAGATGAGCATGATTCCCGGTCTGAAAAGCTAACTTTTGAAGTGGTGAAAATCCGGAGTCCATATCATGCCTTGTTTGGGCGGCCAGCTTATGCTAAGTTCATGGCACGACCTTGTTATATTTACTTGCAACTCAAAATGCCGGGTTACAAAGGAACGATAACGGTGCATGGAAGCCGCCGGGTTGCTTTGGAATGTGAGGAAGGTGATGCAGCTTATGCAGAGGCGGTCGGTGCCACGGAGGAGTTGAAATTCTATAAGGACAACGTTGATCCGGCAGATATGACCCCTTTAAAGAAGCCAACTACAGAGCATGAATCAGATCTGAAGTTTAAATCAGCAGCTGAGACCAAGCTTGTTGACTTCATGCCAGGCGATTCGTCCAAGCAGTTCACTGTCAGTGCCAACCTGGATCCCAAATAGGAAAGCGCGCTCATCGAGTTCATCCGTGAGAACCGGGATATCTTTGCATGGAAGCCATCTGACATGCCAGGTGTACCGAGGGAACTCGCTGAGCACACACTTAATGTGGATCCTAAGTATAAACCGGTGAAACAGTTCCTCCGCCGGTTTAACGAAGAAAGGCGCAAAGCCATTGGAGAGGAAGTAGCGAGCTTTTGGCGGCTGGCTTTATTATTGAAGTGTTTCATCGAGTGGCTTGCTAATCCGGTGCTGGTTCTTAAGAAAACGGCACTGGCGTATGTGTGGACTACACAGATCTCAACAAAGCCTCGCCCAAAGAGATCCTTTTGCCCTCCCCGCATTGATCAGATTATCGATGCCACGGCAGGATGTGAGCGTTTAAGTTTTTTGGATGCGTACTCTGGATATCATCAGATCAAAATGGTGGTTAAGGACCAGGAGAAAATGGCGTTTATAACTCCCTTTGCAGCCTTCTGCTATGTGTCTATGCCTTTCGGGCTCAAAAGCGCCCAGGCTACTTATCAACGGTGTGTACAGAATTGCCTGCATACCCAGATCGGCCGCAATGTGCATGCTTACGTGGATGATATTGTGGTGAAATCAAGACAAAAGGAAACACTGGTGGACGATTTGAAGGAAACCTTCGACAACTTGCGCATTTACAAGATGATGCTTAATCCGGCCAAGTGCGTTTTTGGTGTTCCGGCAGGCAAGTTGTTGGGGTTTCTGGTGTCTAACAGAGGAATTGAGGCTAATCCGGAGAAAATTAAAGCCATTACTTCCTTGGCTAAACCGAAGTGTATCAATGATGTTCAGCGTCTGGCGGGCAGAATCGCTGCGTTGAGCGGTTTATCACCGCCTCGGAGAAGGCCATCTCCTTGTACTAGATCTTTGAGGAAGATGAGATAATTTAAATGCAGAGTCCGCTCTTGACGAAGCATTTGAGGATGTAAAGTGGCAATTGGCCAATCCGCTTTGTTCTTGCGGCTCCGGTTGACAAGGAGCCACTTGTTGTTATATGTGGCAGCCAATGCTCGGCGATAAGTGTGGCTATCGTGGTGGGCGCAAGGAGGCGAGCAAGGAATATCGGTTCAACGGCGGTTTATTATATCGATGAGGTGCTTATTGAGTCCAAGCAACGGTATCCGCATTGGCAGAAGCTAGTCTATGGTGTTTTATGGCCAGTCGGAAACTGAAGCAGTATTTCCAAGGGCACCCTATCATAGTGGTTAGTTCAGCTCCTTTGGGGATATCATCTGAGAACCGGAGGCGATCGGCCGGATTGCAAAATGGGCCATCGAGCTTGGGCCGCATGGACTAAAGTATATACCACGTACAGCAGTGAAGTCACAAGCACTTGTTGATTTCATTAATGATTGGACGGAGTTACAAGCGCCAGAGGAGAAGCCGGATCACACGTATTGGACTATTCATTTCGACGGATCGAGCGGTTGGAAGGCTCGGGTGGAGTCTTTTAACTTCCCACGAGGTGATAAGTTTTGTTACGTTCTCCGTTTAATGTTCCCTTGTACTAATAATGCAGCTGAGTATGAAGCCTTGCTCCATGGCCTCCGGATGGCTAAGGAAATGAACTTAAGCCGGGTTAAATGCTTTGGTGATTCGGACCTGGTAGCTCAGCAAGTATCTGGCACTTGGGCTCTAAGGACCCGCTTATGGCCGCATATCGTCGAGAAGTGGATAGTATCGCAGGTTGCTTCAAGGGTTATCAAGTGGATCATGTGGATCGCCGGAAGAACGAAGCGGCGGACGCTTTAAGCCGGTTGGGTTCTCAGCGTAAACCGGTCCCGCCTAATGTCTTTTTGGACGTCTTGCACAACCCGTCAGTCCAGCTCCCTGGTGAAGCGGATTTGGCTATTCCTGATCCGGAGGCTCAGTTGGTGGCAGCATTACATGCTATTCCGGATTGGACGATTACTTTCCTTGCGTATATGACTCGAGGGGAGTTGCCAGAAGATGAGATTCTGGCCAGACAGATAATCCGGCGCTCCAAATCTATGACGATTCTTAATGGTGAGTTGCATCATTGCAGTGTATCAGGGGCATTTCAACGTTGTGTTTCCCCTGAGGAAGGCTGTGAAATTTTAAGAGAAATCCATGAAGGGGATTGTGGACATCACGCCGGTTCAAAGTCCCTCGTGGCAAAGGCGTTCCGTCACGGATTTTACTGGTTGATCGCACACTGCGCGATCACGGAGGACTTGGTTAAGCGGTGTGATGGATGTCGAAATTTTCGAGCGTGCTCATGTACCGCACAAGAGTTGAGGATGATCCCAATAACGTGGCCGTTTGCAACTTGGGGCTGGATATGGTTGGACCCTTTAAGCGATCCAAGGATAAGAAGACCCACTGTTGGTGGCGGTGGATAAATTTACCAAGTGGGTTGAAGCGGAGCACAGTCGGCAAGTGTGATGCGCAACAGCGGTGCAATTCATCAAAAGGTGATTTTCGGTTTGGCTTTCCACACAATCATTCTTGACAATGGCACTAATTTATCCAAGGGGCTATGAAAGAGTTACATCAACGTGAGCACATCCGCTTGCGTGTCGTCGATGGCTCATCCCCACCCAACGGGCAGGCGTAACGAGCTAATCAAGAGATCTTCGAGGCATCAAACCTCGGCTTATGGTTCCGTTCTGAGAACACCGAGTGCTGGGTTGAAGAGCTACCATCGGTGCTATGGAGTATCAATACTCGCCAAACCGTCCACTAGATATCGCCGTTCTTCATGGTCTACGGGCGGAGGCGCTTCTCCCGATGATATCCGGCATGATTCGCCCCGTGTAGCGGCTTATGTTGAAGCGGACAACGAGACGGCACGGCAGGACGCTTTGGACCTATTGGATGAAGAGCGTGATATGGCAGCTGCTCGTTCGGCGATTTACCAGCAAGATCTTCGTCGTTATCACAGTCGCCGGGTTAAAACCACAACCTTTCAAGAAGGAGATTTGGTGCTTCGCCTCATCCAAGACTAGACAGATATGCATAAGTTATCCCCACCTTGGGAAGGACCTTTTGTGGTCAGCAAGAATCTACACAACGGATCATACTACCTGATTGATATTCGAGAGCGCCAAGACTCACGTACATCAGAGGAGGAGACCAACAGGCCATGGAATATAGCTCATCTTCGGCCTTACTACACTTGAGTCATTGGCTCAGTTTATGTACATATCATGATAATGTATATATTATCTTGATATAATAAAACCGAGCCTCAGCTAAAGCGGGTCTCTGTCTTTCTTATCATGCGTGGTTACATGGAGTGCTTCATTTTTAAAGCGGCCTCGGTTTACCCTTGACATTTGTTTTTATCACTTGGGGGCTTGGTGGTGTCGAACCAATGCAACACCTCTTGATAAGCGAAAGCCACCAGATCATTTGGGGACACGGTCACGTCAAACGGTCACGCCTCTTGGTCGACCACTAGGGCGAGTCATTTGGGGGCTTGGTGAACCAGAACCAATGTCATGCCACTTGGCGGCGTACTCGCCAAGAGTCTTTTGGGGACCTGGCCGACTGGCACCATCGCTACGCCTTCGGGGGGGCTTGGTTGCGTCTGACCATGGTAATGCCATCTGACCAGCTCAATGAAGCTTTTCTTTTGCAAAGAGTTATTGCCTTTGTTGCCATATTTTCACATAATTGGTATTCGATTTTTTGTTGTTGCGTTTTTAACCCGACAAACATTTTTATCCGGTTCAACTGTCAGTTACAAACTGACAGAACACAGTTTAATATTACGCCGGAGTTTTACCTACCCGGTTTACCTTCTTCCTGTTAATAATCATTGAATAACAAGGAGGCTTGTGCTGATTCAGCACGGTTTATATGGGAGTTATTTTCTCCCCGCTCTACAGACGGTCATGGTTTTTAAAAAGGCCTCGGCTTCAAGTTTGGCTACGCCAGCTTCATGCCCAGACACGGCAGGTATTTGTGTCACATATTTATTGGAATTCTGATATATCTATTTGAATACCATAATCCGGCTGGTGGTATCACCGCCACCAAGGTTCGACTTTTTATGGTTGCAGGAAATACAGATCAAGCAAAAGTTTCACTACTTATGCACGAAGGCATATTCAGGCACAAAAGTTTTAACTAAGGTTATTACAAGGCAGCATGGTGCCCAAGTGAGATCATTGTTCTTTGGGTATACCGCCAACGACTGCATTTTAAACCGGCCACTGGTTCAAGCCTGTTCTTCATCCTCCGCCGCTTCAGCCTCCTCGTCTCTACCCATTGGCTGGAAATCCACAGTGGTCCAGTCGATTCCCATTAGCGCTTGGAAGATAGCTTCTTCGTGGATCAGAGAAGACGGTTCAATATCAGGAGCGTAAGTATGCTTACGAATTGGAGGGATCAGATTCTCCGCTTCAAAGGTTGGGGCAGGCACTCGCTTGTTTTGATCGTTGTATTGTGCTTGATAATGCTCCAAATCGGCTTCTTCGGCCAGCTGACAAGCTAGAGGGCGTACTACACGGTTTATAGCCCGTAAATCCTCTTCATTGAAATCAGAACCATCTTCTTTAACCTTTGGGATACCCTTGAGCTGCTTCTACAGGATCAAAGTCTGGTACCCATGCCTTGGCTCGGATCAAGGCGTTAATGGCTCCGGTTCGAGCAGCAGATTTTTTCACCTCTTCAATCCGGGCAGGAAGCATGGACAGCCGGTTCAGAGTATCTTGAATCAAGGAAGGTGCCGGATTGTTATGACAGGCGGTAGGTGATGATACGCTGGGCTCCGGTATATAACTGTTCTACTAAGGTGTAGACAACCTTCAGTTTCTTCCGCACATCATTTCCTAAGTGCCCAATGCGTGTGCCTACAAACAGTAAATGGTTAGTTCTAAACCGGAGTAATAATACAGCAGGTGCAACATGTCACAAGTGTTCAAAGGAAGCTTACCAAAGATTGCCGCAGTCATAGAGTGTACTTGCCGCTTTACGGCTGTCAGATCATCTACTACCGGTTTAAGGGCAGCTTCAGCATTTTCTGCCCGTTTGATCAAATTGACCTTCTCAGTGGCCCAGTCCGCCTGTTCTTTCTTCAAGCTTTCCTTCACTTGTTCAGCAGCCTTCAAAGCACTGGTTAACTCTTTCTTGGCCTTCTCTGTTTCGGCCTGCTGGGTTTTCAAAGCCGCTTGTAAATCAGCAATCCGATCATCTTTGATTTTCACCTCAGCCTGTGCATTGACAGTATGATCAGCCAGAAATTCAAGGAAGTCGAAGTCCCAACCACATAACATAGTTATATGCTTGACACTTGGGGGCTAATGTACCTTCGATTTTTATATTGCTACTAGATGGTAAAGTCCCAAGCTCAATACAAGTATTCAACTTGGCACTTGGGGGCTAATGGTTGTTTGATCTACCAATGTTTCGTCAGGCAGTTTTTTATTGAAGTACCGGTTTGAGTATGCAGAGTGAAACCGGCCTTTGTGGTTATGCAGGTGGATTTCAAAATTGATTAAGGAATGTAGTCAAGTCCCGGTTTGATCAAGATTACAAACCGGCCCTTGGGGGCTACAAGGACTGATATACTGGCGGTAAGAAAAGGAGTGAGTTACCTCAAACTTGTCCCTCATTAATTTGACCAGGCCAGCTTCATGGTCTCGGCTAGTATAAAGCCGGTTTAAATAGCCAGAATGAAGGTCTTGGGCGCTTAAAGCAGCATACGTTTCCAGCTCGACATCCCACTTTCCTTTATTCAAGGTTGAAAAATCCTCTTTCACAGTATGCCGGGTTAAGGTTGCAGGATTCCCCGGTTCAGAGCGGCCCATACCAAGAATCCTAACGTCATCATCTTCGACTCGACGGATTGTGTGGGCACGGCTGTTTTAGTAGAAGGACCGCGAGGTTTCTCAAACCGACAGTCTGGCAGGTGGATCAGCGAGAGGTTGAAGCATTGACAGGCCTCTCTTGAGAATAACCTCCTCTTGAACCGGAGGTCATTGGGAATATCTTGAGGCAAAATTTTCAAGATCCGGCGCTCTCTCATGATCTCGAGACGGCAGCTTCTTCACTGTTTTGTCCAAGCGGGCCTTCTTGCTGGGTTTCGGTTTGGTTCGAAGAGACAAAGAGTCGGAAAAAGGCATATCCATTACTGAATATATCGAAAGCATATGGCGGTTTAACTTACCCGACGGCTATCTTCAATGGTGGTAGCTGAGTGGCGAGGAGTCACCGAAGATGAATGGGAAGTGACACGTAATAATCGGTCGGACGGATTAAGAGGTTGTGGAAGAAACCCGCTTTGGAATTTAAAGCAATAAAAAGGTCGGAGACCTCGGAGCGGCGCTTTCGAACCGGGCTGTTTGGTAAACCGGCAGAGGTAACTACCTGACCGCTGTGCCGGGTTGTGCGGCGAGCTTCATGTTGTTGTGTCTTCATAAGAAATTTGGGATCCAAATAAGCAAAAGGGTGAGAAAAACTAACTTTCCGGTTTGCCTGGCGAAATTTTGGTAAAGGCAAATTTGTTGAATCGGAAGAAAGAATAGTTGCCTCAGCAAATCCTGCGTTGCTGGCTTCAGCGTCATCCTGACAAGCATCATCATCAATAAGGCGTGTAAAAAGCAAGCCAAGAGAATCAAGTTCCGGATTACCCACATCATCGTCAATGGCCGGGTCAGATGAAGCAGTGGTCTTTCTCTTATGGGCTGATTTCTTGACAATTTTTGTTTTGGGCCGGCTTGGCCGCCCTGCTTTCTCCGCTTTGTCTTGGGAAAGTTTCTTGCTCCAAAACGGATTATCACCCTGGATCATAAGTAATTAAATGTTGGATACATGAAGCAATAACAGGTTTAATGATGAAGCAACTAGAAACTTACATGCAGTGGTTTGTTGGTGGTGCGATGAGGAGCCAAACGGTTTGAGCACGAGAGGTGCTCCGGTTCATTCAGCATTCTTCTTCTTGAGTCCGTAACTTCATCATCGAAAAGTTCAAGTTTTGTGTGTCGGAGTGGGTCGTCGGCGCTGCGATATCTTGACACATCAAGCCGGAACGCCGGCTCGGAGGCGGTATGCCCGGGATAACCAGCAGCGTGCAAGATCAATTCCAGTCAAACCGTTGGCCATAAAGGCTCGGAGCTTGGACGATTCGGGGCATATTTGCTTCTATCTTTGGCGCTTAATCTTTGAGAAGCGGATGAGTGTTGCTTAGCGCTCTGGGCGAAAGCCGGTAAAGGATTTTCACCTTCAGAGAAGTATCCTTGCAATAAAACCAAGTCGCATTCCACTCTTTGGGGTGAGTATGGAGTTTGGCGTGGGGATAGGTGATCTCCTTCCTTTTACGAATAGCCATACCACCCAATTACGTATTGGGGCCGTCGGTGAATTCGGTCTGACGGTTTAGATGGAAGAGGTCTCTAAACAGTTCAACAGAAGGTTCCTCTTGCAGATATACTTCAGATAGCACTTGAAAGTGGCATAAGTTGGTGACGGAGTTGGGGCCAATGTCTTGGGGACGGAGCTGAAAATTGGCCAACACGTCCCGGTAAAATTTTGAACCGGGCGGTTTGAAGCCCCGGGCCAGGTGATCCGCAAAGACCACAACTTCTCCTTCCTGAGGTGTGGGAGGACATTCCTCTCCAGGGACCCTCCAGTGGACTGTATCTTTGTCGTCTAAAGCGCCAATTGATACGGATCGTTCATTTGTGACTTCGGTGGCGAGAAGGAACCCAGTTGCATTCATACACTTGTTTGGCCATGATAAGATCTACAAAAGTAACTGATCCGGTTCAAGAGCGTGCTTGTGACAAGGTGATTGATCTAAGTTATGATAAACCGGAGGCAGAGTCTATAAATCGGTTTATTGTGATATGATGTCAGATGGGCTCTGGCGTTTCAACAAGGGGACTAATGGTGTATCTGTGCCGGTTTAGCAGTTTTTTCTTATGGCAAGTTAAACCGCCTAATCTAGGCCTTGGAAATAATGGAAGCTATGGACAGTTTGCAGAAACAAGTTTCACAAAATCCCATGATGGCTACGGATCAAACGCAGGTCTACAGAAAACAGAAAATATTTCACGGAAGTGAAGCAGAAACGGAAGTAAACTATGAGGCAGATATATATGCAGAAGATCCATGGGCTTAAGATGAGAAAGTGCAGCGGACGTGTAGGAATCGCTATTAGTACAGTACAGATTCATAGTGTGGTTCAAAGTTAAAAGGATAGATGGAAACACACGAAGAACACGATATGAAGCTGGAACCCTAAAAACAGATCTAAGTCGAGAAGGGGAAGAAGCTTACGGGAATGGAGAAGATGCGAAAGAGGCGCGATACTACAATGCGTTCGGTCGATCTGCAGCGGCCTAGGACGAAGCGAGGTTGATAGCGATGGTGGAGCTCCAAGAGCAGCGGCGCGAGGAAGGCGAAGAAGAGGAAGCGAAGGAGAAAGAAATGACCCTTCGGTCCTATTTATAAAGCAACCGAGCTAGGTCAAGCGCGTGGATCCGAGGCTGCTATTAAAAAAGGCGTTATAAAGGATAAAATTTCAGGATGACGTCATGCGGTTTCTGATGACGAAATAATGACGACATGGCGATTTACGAGACAACAGAAGATGTCCAAGATACAAGCTTTGTGAAGGATTGACATGAACCATTTCTAATCAATCTGGGGCCTAATGTTGGGGATATTACCACTAGGTGTAAACCGGCCAGCATGGGCCGAGTTAACTCCGTTAGTGGTATAAGCAGAGAAAGGCCCAAGGCCTGTAGTCGGTTTAGAACTTGTAGCCGTAAACCGGCCTGATGTATAAACTTGTATTGTAAGTTAGGAATAGAGAGATACCAACCGGGATACGAGTATGAACCGGTTGGGACTCTATGAACCGACGGGCGTCACTCGTGTATATAAGGGGCGACCGGCGGCGGTTCGAGACGAACAACCACAACTCGAGCCTAGGCGAAGCTTGTTTGCTCCTAGCCATCGAGACTACATCAATTCCATCACAACTAGACGTAGGCTTTTACCTTCATCGAAGGGGCCGAACTAGTATAAAACCCTTGTGTCTTTGTGTCCGCTTTAACCCCTTCAAGTAAACCCGTAGCGATGGCTCCACGACTAAGTCCTTACGCTAGGACATCTGCCGTGACAAATCCATGACACCTTCCGCTGTCCACCAGCCCATCTATTAATTTCCACCACGTGCTACGCGCTATTCATTGTCATAATCATAGTTGAGGTCATTCACATCTTCGCTTTGATCCAATCTGCATCTTATCTAGTTTGTCTTGGAAGAGGAGAAAAAAGAGAAAAAAAGAGAAAAAAGGAAAAAAAGAAAAGAGAGAAGAAAAAGGAAAAAAGCGTGAGAAAAAAAAGAGAGAAAAAAAAATCGGATCTATCTAGAATCAATCTCGTACTGAATTCGGATTGGAATCATTTTGTGTCTGCTTCATAAAACAGGTGTATCTTCCTCGTACAAAGGCCGTTTTGGCTCCGTGAGTACTCAAATTGATGCTAGTGACGAGCTGCATCTAAATAGTTGCAGAAGCTAGTTCAATATTTGACACCTCAAAATCGTCTTCTAAATAGGTCTTTTTGCCCTCCAAAGTTCGTCAACACAGCTTGTTCCAATATTTCAGGCCAGTTTTCGAATTCTTTGACTCCTTATATCAACTCGGAATTGAGTGATTCTTTTTGCATTGGAAAGCTTGAGTTAGTAGCATTATTTGAAAGAATTTATCATAAAATTGGCTCAAACTTTTCAAGAGGAAAGTTGAAGAGACAGTTGTTGTATATCCTGCTTGGTAGTTGTTTTTCATCATTATCTTCACTACCGTTGTGATCTTCACTTCTATCTTGTTGTCAAGAGCTACTTAGTATCCTTCATTGATGCTAGTTGTGCTACGCCATGACCTCATTAGTGTTCTAGGCTCGCGTCTCTAGTCCGGTCTAGCCTAGGACCATCACAGTACCGTCGTTGAGCGTTTATTCAACATTGCATCTCTGAATTGATTATTGCTAATCTTTTGCTACCATATATATAGCCAACCCAGCTCCACATATTTCTACACCGTGTATACGTACGTTCCCCTGGCAATCGATTACACAATCTTTAGAGTTATTTGACATCGCTGGTTGCCTGTCACCACCTGCCGCATGGTAAGAACTTGTAAGATATTGATATTTGCTTTACTGTGAGCACTTTACAACCACATCCTAGTAGTTCATAGGAACATTATTCTCGAATTTTGTTTCTTGTTTCTACTAATCATGACAGGTTCTGGAGATAGAAGTTCTTGGACGATGGACACATCTTCACCATCACGAGAGTTGGGACAACACACAGAACCACATGGTCAGGTTATCTCTTTACCGTCATTTGAGGGTAGATTTAATCCTGCTATTTATCTAGCTTGGGAGTTTGAAGTTGAACAAGTTTTTAGGAACCATGACTTTTCGAACTTGGCGGTACGAGCTGCCACTAGAGCATTCTTGGTTTTGCTTCAGTTTGGTGGAGTGTGCATTGTAAGAAAAATATTGATAACCAACCCACAACTTGGAAAGATTTGAAAGATGTAATGAGACAACATTTTCCCCCTCCTTACTATCGTCGTGAATTGCTTCACAAATTTGAACAATTTAAACAAGGCAATAACACTGTTCATGCTTACTACCAAGAGTTCAAATCTTATATACATCATTGTGACATAGAAGAATCTGAGGATGATACAATGAATAGATTTTTGGTGGTTTGAACCATGATATTCAGGCAAGATTTTAGTATATTCCTAGTTGCATTACTGGTATGCATGTTCGTGCTTGTACCTTTGAGAGACGATTCTGAGGAGGATGCATTGGGTGACTACAACAACTACAATTCCAGTTCATGCTCACCACCGCCGGTTGGTTCCTCCACCGTTGCACCTACTAGAGCAGCCCCACCTCGGAGCGACATCATCTCAAGAGTATGGTGCATTGTCTACGTCTGTAACTACATCAGCTCGTCTTTTCGACAAGGTAACAGTAAAGGTATTGATGATATAACTTCACATGAGAATGATGCATCCCTAGTTAACTTGAATGCATCATGTGTTGAGTTACACAGTGATTTGAGCACAACACCTATTTTAGAGAATCTTGATCTTGTCATGAATCGTCATGTGATCAAACAATTGAAATACCAACAATTTTGAGTGCACCCATTGAATTAACTGTTGATGCAAAAGAATCAATGTTTAATCATTTTGATATGACCTCTAATCTTGGTGATGATTCTGTGTCGAATGACTCATTGCATGTTTGCTTATCTAAGCATGTTGTAGCATGTAAATTTGATTCAAATAAGGTTTATTCACCAATGTTGGGATGGTTTAATGATGAACATTGTCAATCTTTTGAAATAAATAAGAGCTTCACTTATATGTGCAAACTGAGTTGCAATATTTTCATGCTTTCAGTTCTTGTGCTAATTTGTTGGCTTTAGATTTTATGAACTATGCAAGTTACTCATCTATTCATGTGTCATATATGCAAAAATCAAGGGAAGTAAAAATGGATGACGTATACATATACAACATGTACACCTTGTCTCTTTTGTTAGCCACATTTCAGATTAAGCAACGCCGAGGGCGGCTTTGTTTTCAAGAAGGGAGGATGATGAGGACATGACTACCTTGGATAAGACCAAAATATTGCATACATGCATATTTGTCGGTGATTTCTAGTGCAAACTATTCAATAATATATTTATGTTATCGAACAAAAATACTTCACATACTTTTGTGTTTTGTCTAATTGCAGGTGTATGGGACATTTGTACAATCCACATATGAAGATAAGGGAAAAGGAGAAGTTTAGGTGCTGTTCAAAAAGTCTTCTCACGTCACTTTTGGGCCAAGAGAAGATAGAGTCCAAGTTTCTCACGTTCTGGATTCAGATTCGGACTGCACAGACATACCTGATTCAAAACGCCAACAACTTTTTATACGGACTCCGAATTGGGTGATTCTTTTTTTGTTGGAAAGTAGATTTAATGCTCTTTCCAGCACAATTGGAATCACCTTAAAAGCCGTCCGGAGCGTTGAGTTATGCACGAAACAATCTGACGCTGCACCAGAATCCGAGTCAAACTACAAGTCCAAAGGTGTTACGTCACCTCCACTTGGGCCCATTGGCTTTGTACGACCTAGGGTTAGTTTTAGCCTGCCTTGGGACGTTCTCCCACCTCCTTGGCCGCCACCCTTGCTCCTATATAAGTAGATCCATCTAGTAGCTTTTCCTTAGGATTTGTTTAGTTAAAGTTAGCCATTGCAACCGTGTGCCGTTTGTGTCCAACGACGGACAAAGACCGCTTCACGGATCCCCACCTTTATCAATACTTCATACATACTACAATATTCAGATTGCTTTTATCACATTCTTGCTTGTTCTTCGATTGCTTGCAGGAATAGACCTTCGTGGTCAGGTTGACTGTGCTCCGGCGTGGTCAATAACCTCTCGGAGTTGGTTTAGCGATTGCTAAGGCACAACGTCGTGCACGTTTGTAGTCGGATCGTCAAAGTCGTCTCCACCAAATAGATAGTTATCATCTCATCGAAAGATCGGGACATCCCGCCTGTATCATAAAACTTTGTTCATTAATCTCATGAAAGTACTAGGTGCATTAGTTAACCCAAAAGGCATGACTAACCACTCATATAATCCAAACTTAGTTTTAAATGTTGTTTTCCATTCATCTCCCAATTTCATACGAATTTGATGGTATCCACTACGCAAATCAACTTTGGAGAATATTGTAGAGCCACTCAATTCATCAAGCATATCATCTAGGCTAGGAATAGGATGACGATAACGAATAGTAATATTATTAATGCCTCTACAATCAACACATATACGTGATGTACCATCCTTTTTCGGCACAAAAATAATAGGAACAACACAAGGACTAAGGGATTCACGTATATAACCTTTGTCGAGCAGCTCCTGTACTTGACGCATAATCTCCTTGTCTCCTCTGGATTGTAAACATGTAAAACGTTGTTCAGTTTCTAACTCCCAAGTAAGATATATATCAGGAACATATCTACCCTCAAATGGTGGAATATTCAATTTTAGTTTCGAAATATGGTCATTATCTCGTACCTGAGGTGGTGGTGCAGGCCTACCGTTGCGAACATATACCTGAGGTCGACCTGCTGGTGGTGGTGCTGGTGGCTGCACGTAGTTCTGATTTTGATCAACCTCATCCTCGTAATAGTCCTCCACCTCTGAAGTAACAGCAAGAGCTCAGAAGCACCAAGAGCGATGTAGCGGCATCGAAATTTTGTCTGGTTCAATAGGAACACGCTGTGCTCGCCCTACTGTATCGCGGCATAGAACTGGTTGTGGGAGACGTTTGAGTAATTCATCAAACTTGGCGTCCAACTTGGTGTCAATTGTCTTCTCAATGTCATCCATCCTCTCCAATGCCTTTCCAAAACTGGCCATCACGTCTTCCACCTGTTGACCCAACATTTGATGAAACTTATCATGAAGATCCTTGTTAGTCATGTTCTCCCATCAATCTCATCGACATGATCCTGGCATGGTTAGCAGCAATAGAAACAAAAATAATATGATTCTATAGACTAGTAGGAAGCGGTGGTGGTGGTGGTGTGTCACAAATCCTTCAGCGAATCTCAAATTCTTACGGTTCTTACCCAGCAGCGGTGGTGATCGGCAACCGTTGTAGTCAAAACTCTCAAAGCTTGGATAGAAGCGATTACGGGGAGAATCAAACACTGCAGCGTAGATGTATGTGGAGCTGGGAAGGCTTATAATATGGTAGCAAAAGGGTTGACAATAATCAATTCGAGAGATGCAAAGTTGAATAAGCGCTCAACGCACGGTCTTGTCTGGTCTAGGCTGAACCGTGCTAGAGGCGAGCCTAGAACACTAACAAAATCACGGTGCTGCGTAAACAAGTGCAGGAAAATTCTGGCTAGGCGGTTATTAGACCATTTGTAGACTTTTCGAAAAAAATTTGTTGCGGAGCAAAAAAAAAAAGTGCAAAAAAAAGGGAAAAAAAGAAAAAAAAATTCAGAGTGTGCTCCTCCCTTGTTTACGTGCAGCGCCCGTGATTTTGTTAGTGTTCTAGGCTCGCGTCTCTAGCAAGGTCTAGCCTAGGACCAACCGCAATACTGTCGTTGGCGTTTATTCAACTTTGCATCTCTGAATTGATTATTGCTGACCTGTTTTGCTACCATATTATAACCCTTCCCAGCTCCACATACATCTCGTCGTGCGTTTGATTCTCCTTAGTAATCGCTATATCAAGCTTTGAGAGTTTTGACTACAACGGTTGCGATCACCGCTTTGCTGCTGGGTAAGAACTGGTAAGAATTTGAGATTTGCTTGACGGTTTGTGACCTGCCCACCACACCACCACCACCACTTCCTAGTAGTCAGTAGGATCATATTCTTGTGTGTTTCTATTGCTGCTAACCATGGCAGGATCACAAGCCGATGAGACTGATTGGGAGAACTGGACGAACAAACAGCTACATGATAAGTTTCAGCAAATGATGATTGGACAGGTGCAAGATGTGCTAAACAGATTTGACGAGGCCATGGAGAAGATAGATGGCATTGAGAAGGCGTTTGAAGAAAAGCTTGATAGCAAGTTTGATGAATTGCTCGCGCGTTTTCCACAACCACCGCCGGCTGCACCTATCGCACCTCTGCCGCGACAACAACTCGCCCCTTCGAATCGGTATGGGCGAGCTCAGCGTGTTCCTATTGAGCGAGGACAAAATTCTGGTGCCGCTGCTCTCTGCTGTTGGGGCTTCTTTGGCTCCTGCTACTGCTGCTGCTGGTACCGGGAGGATGATTATGTGGGAGATTACGAGGATGAGGTTGATCAACATCGAACTACGTGCAACCACCAGCACCACAACCACCGGTCGTCCACATGCAAATAATGGCAATGTTAGGGCTCCCCTCAGTGCGAGATCATGACCATCTTCCTAAACTGAAATTGAATATTCCACCATTTGAGGGTAGATATGTTCTGATATATATCTTACTTGGGAGTTAGAAACTGAACAACGATTTACATGTTTACAATATCACGAGGAGAGCGTGTTCTGCTGCTGTTTGTGCTTTCACTAGCTTTGCATGTGTTTGGTGGTCTGAACATTGTAGATTATATCCTGTTCCAGCTACTTGGGCTGCTTTGAAAACTGCTATGCGTACTCGTTGGGTTCCACCATATTATCAACGTGAATTACTTCAAAAATTGCAGCGCTTAAGACAAGGAAAAATTCGTAGAAGAATATTATCGGGAATTACAAAGCGGCTTGATTAGATGTGGTATTGTTGAGGAGAATGAAGCTATGCTTGCGTTTTACGGGTGGATTAAATAGAGATTCAGACCATTCTAGACTATAAGGATTATAATAATATCACTCGTTTATTCCATCTTGCTTGTAAAGCTGAGCGTGAAGTCAGGATCGACGGGCATTGGCGGCACTAACTTTTCTGCAGTCGACCTTCATCATGGACACCACGTGCATCATCTACTTCCTTTGCACCATCACCTCCTTGGTGCCACCTCAACGTGATACAAGCGAGCACAACCACCACTATCGCCAAGAGCACACTGCCGGGCCTGCCCAAGAGAGTTCTTCTTCCATGGCGTCAGCAGGGCACATAAGTGATATTATTTGTAAATCGTTGTAAGGGAAGAGGACATTTTGAGAGAATCTAAATCTCAGCGTGTGATGATTGCTCTGAGGATGGTGGGTATGAGTCCGCTAGTGACTATGATGAGGAGACTTTGGCTCTTATTACACATGAGGAACACGGTGGAGATGATTACGATCATGAGACACAATACATGGCTGCTGAAGATCTTGACAGGTATGAATGTTTAGTTGCTCAACGTGTTTTGAGTGTGCAGGTTACACAAGTGAGCAAAATCAGAGGCATAATTTGTTCCATACAAAGGGAGTTGTGAAGGAGCGTTCTATTAGCGTCATCATAGATGGAGGGAGCTGCAACAACTTGGCTAGCATGGAGATGGTGGAGAAGCTATCTCTCACCACAAGACCACATCCACATCCTTACTACATCCAATGGTTCAACAACAGCGGCAAGGTTAAGGTAACATGTCTTTGTTAGGTGTGCATTTTAGTATCTCTACATATGCTGATTATGTTGATTGTGATGTGGTACCTATGCAAGCATGTTCCTTATTACTTGGTGGACCATGGCAATTTGATAAAAATTCTGTACACCATGGTAGAAACAATCAGTATACTCTTGTTCATAAGGATAAAAATATTACTTTGCTTCCTATGACTCCACGAGTCCATTTTGAAAGATGATATTAAAAGAGCTAATAAAGCAAAACAGGAGAAAAATAAGAGTAAAAATCAGATTGTGGCAAAAGAATTTGAGCAACATATGAAGCCTAATAGTAAACCATCTAGTGTTGTTTCTGAAATTAAATTGAAAAGTGCATGTTTACTTGCCACTAAATCTGATATTGATGAGCTAGATTTTAGCAAATCTGTTTGCTATGCTTTTGTGTGCAAAGAGGCATTATTTTCATTAGAGGCGTGCCTTCCTCTTTGCCCCTGCTGTCACTAACATTTTGCAGGGAGTTATTGGCGTCTTTCCACAAGGCGTGCCACGGGATTACCACCTATTAGAGGGATTGAGCATCAAATTGACTTAATTCGGTGCATCATTACCCAACCGTGCACCATACCGTACCAATCCGGAGGAGGCGAAGGAGATTATCGTCAAGTATAGGAGCTGCTCGACAAAGGTTATATCTGCGAATCCCTTAGTCCTTGTGCGGTTCCTATTATTCTAGTGCGAAAAAGGATGGTACATCACGTATGTGTGTTGATTGTAGAGGCATTAATAATATTACTATTAGTTATCGTCACCCTATTCCTAGGCTAGATGATATGCTTGATGAATTGAGTGGTTCTACAATATTCTCCAAAGTTGATTTGCGTAGTGGATACCATCAAATTAAGTATGAAATTGGGAGCGAATGGAAAACAGCATTTAAAACTAAGTTTGGATTATATGAGTGGTTAGTCATGCCTTTTGGGTTAACTAATGCACCTAGTACTTTCATGAGATTAATGAGCGAAGTTTCGTGCTTTCATTGGACGATTTGTGGTAGTCTATTTTGATGATATACTGATTTATAGCAAATCTTTGGAACAACATTTGGAACAAGTTTGTCGTTAATGATGGATTTGTGTTCGTGCTAACAAGCTATGCATTCAGCTAGCTCCGTTAGTCTTTTGTTGTTGCGGAGGCGCATGGAGGAGGACTAATGGGACACTTTGGCGTGAAGAAGGCGGAGGGCGTACTTGCTACACATTTCTTTTGGCCAAAGATGAGGCGGGATGTTGGCGTTTTGTTGCTTTCGCTGCACTACATGTCAAAAAGCTAAGTCACGACTCAATACTCATGGTTTATATATGCCTTTGCCTGTACCTAGTGTTCCTTGGGAGGATATATCTATGGACTTTGTTTTAGGTTTACCTCGAACAAAGAAGGGAGGATAGCATATTTGTTGTCGTGGATAGATTCTCGAAAATGGCACACTTTATACCATGTCATAAAAGCGATGATCTTTGTTAATGTTGCTGATTTGTTCTTTAATGAAATTATTAAGCTTGCATGGTGTGCCAAATACTATTGTTTCAGATCGTGATACTAAATTTCTTAGCCACTTTTGGAGATGTTTATGGGCTAAGTTGGGGACTAAACTGCTTTTAGTACTACTTGTCACCCCCAAAGTGATGGACAAACTGAAGTAGTCAATAGAACATTGTCTACTATGCTTAGGGCTGTTTTGAAGAATAATAAGAAAATGTGGGAAGAATGCTTGCCTCATATTGAATTTGCTTATAATCGTTCATTGCATTCTACTACTAAGATGTGCCCTTTTGAAATTGTGTATGGTTTCCTACCTCGTGCACCTATTGATTTATTGCCTCTTCCATCTTGGAGAAGGTTAATTTTGATGCTAAAGAACATGCTGAATTGATTTTAAAAATGCATGAGTTAACTAAGGAAAACATTGAGCGTATGAATGCTAAATATAAACTTCTTTGGAGATAAGGGTAGAAAACATGTTGTGTTTGCACGGAGATCTTGTTTGGTTACATTTGCGTGAGATAGATTTCTGATTTGCATAAATCAAAGCTAATGCCACGTCTTGCTGGTCCCTTTAAGGTGTTGGAGAAAGTAAATGATAATGCATATAAACTTGAGCTGCTGCAGATTTTGGGGTTAGTCCACTTTTAACATTGCAGATTTGAAGCCATATTTGGGTGAGGAAGATGAGCTGCCGTCGAGGGCGACTTCATTTCAAGAAGGGAGGATGATGAGGACATCAATACTATTGTTACACCCACAGCCTGCTGCTATACATCTTGGACCAATTACTAGAGCTCGTGCCATCAACTAAATTACAGGTACTTTCGTTTCTTGGTAATGATTCTAATGTTCATGAGAATATGATGCTGCCTAAATTGGATACATTTGTTTTGCTTACAAATGAAGGGCCTAGCTTGGAGAAGGATGAACATTGGAGCAAGAACACACATGGAGTTGATGGCATGCACAAGGGGATCAAAGCGGAGTTACAAGTGATGATTTCAGGACTTTGAAGCCACCATAAGGAGTGCATGAAGCCTTGGACGAAATATACAAGATGCCACTTCATAATATTAGTCCATAGGCTATTCTAGGTCTTCGTCACCTTATTATTGGGCCAGGCCCATGTAATTTCGAAATACATTAGTATAGGCTATTTTTAGAGTCCGTATGTGTGGGGAAACAAGAGATAGGGTTAGTTTGGACCCCTCCACCAAGGGCCACGAAATTCACCCCTCTTCCTCCATATATACAGCCCTTAGGGCACCGTTTAGACTTAGGTTTTGTTTAGATTAAAAGTTAGCCATAGCTGCAACCCGCGTGCCGTTTGTGTTCAACGACCGGACAAAGCGTCACGGAACCCCACCTTGATCAATAAAGCTTTCATCTTATATTACGCAATATCCAGTTGCAATCTCGAGTTTCTTGCTTGTTACTGCGTTTGCTCGCGAAACAGACAAGTAACCGTGGTCGGGTTGATGCGTGCTCGGCGTGGTCAATAACCTCTCGGAGTTGGTTTAGCGATTGCTAAAGCGCGGCGTCCTCGCCGTTCGTAGTCGGATCGTCAAAGTCGACTTCCACCAAAGCGAAATCCACCATCTCGCCGAAAGGCGGGAAGGTGTCGCGTCTTGAGATCGATGAGATGGTGGATTTAAACTTTGACTTCTGCGACGAGTGGCAATCGACTTTATGACAACTGCGCAATCCGAAACCAATTAACAACTTGAAGCAGCAGCTGTGCAAGGCTGTAAATTGGACTAGTCTGAACAACCGTCAACAAATAAAAAGTGTAAATCAAGTTCATTCATTTAAAATCATTTGCAGGCAGAACATCAAAATTCATTCCCTTCTTTACAATTCTGCAATACATCTTTAAAATCAGCATCATGCACATATTGATCTTTGATGGTCTCCAAACCAAATATTTTGAAGTCAAGTTGTGAAAGCATAGTATAGCGACGAGACAATGCATCAGCAATAACATTTTCTTTACCCTTCTTGTGTTTAATGACATAAGGGAAAGTCTCAATGAATTCAACCCATTTAGCATGTCTACGATTCAGTTTAGCTTGACTTTTAATATGTTTCAAAGATTCATGATCGAATGTATAACAAATTCTTTGGGCCATAAATAATGTTGCCATGTTTCTAAAGTCCGAACAAGAGCATATAATTCTTTATCATAAGTAGAGTAATTCAGACTAGGCCCACTCAATTTTTCGAGAAAAGTATGCAACAGGTTTGCCATCTTGTAATAACACACCTCCTAATCCAATTCCACTAGCATCACATTCAAGCTCAAAAGTCTTATTAAAATCGGGAAGTTGGAGTAAAGGAGCATGTGTCAACTTAGCTTTCAATACCGTGAAGGCTTCTTCCGTGCGGTACCCCAAACAAAAGGCACATCCTTCTTTGTAAGCTCGTTGAGAGGTGCAGCAATGGTGCTGAAATCTCTCACAAAGCGCCTATAGAAACCAGCGAGGCCAAGGAAACTCCTCACTTGTGTGACCGCTTTTGGCTGCGGCCAACTCTCAATAGCTTCAATCTTGGCTTTATCAACTTCAATTCCTGTGGAGTAACAACATAGCCAAGAAAAGATACTCGGTCGGTGCAAAAGGTGCACTTCCCAAGGTTACCAAACAAGCGTGCATCACGTAGAGCATTAAAAACAGCACGTAAATGTTCCAAATGTTCTTCCAAAGATTTGCTATAAATCAGTATATCATCAAAATAGACTACCACAAATCGTCCAATGAAAGCACGTAAAACTTCGTTCATTAATCTCATGAAAGTACTAGGTGCATTAGTTAACCCAAAAGGCATGACTAACCACTCATATAATCCAAACTTAGTTTTAAATGCTGTTTTCCATTCATCTCCCAATTTCATACGAATTTGATGGTATCCACTCATAAATCAACTTTGGAGAATATTGTAGAGCCACTCAATTCATCAAGCATATCATCTAGCCTAGGAATAGGGTGGCGATAACGAATAGTAATATTATTGATGCCTCTACAATCAACACACATACGTGACGTACCATCCTTTTTCGCACTAGAATAATAGGAACAGCACAAGGACTAAGGGATTCGCGTATATAACCTTTGTCGAGCAGCTCCTGTACTTGACGATAATCTCCTTCGTCTCCTCTGGATTGGTACGGTATGGTGCACGGTTGGGTAATGATGCACCGGAATTAAGTCAATTTGATGCTCAATCCCTCGAATAGGTGGTAATCCGGTGGCACGTCTTGTGGAAAGACGTCGGTGAACTCCCCGCAAAATGTTAGTGACAGCGGGGGCAAAGAGGAAGGCACGTCCTCGAATGAAAATAATGCCTCTTTGCACACAAAAGCATAGCAAATAGATTTGCTAAAATCTAGCTCATCAATATCAGATTTGGTGGCAAGTAAACAAGCACTTTTCAATTTAATTTCGTAAGCAACAAGAGATGGTTTATTATTAGGCTTCATGTGTTGCTCAAATTCTTTTGCCACAATCTGATTTTCACTCTTATTTTTCTCCTGTTTTGCTTTATTAGCTCTATTAATATCATCTTTCAAAATGGACTCAGGAGTCATAGGAAGCAAAGTAATATTTTATCCTTATGAACAAGAGTATACTGATTGTTTCTACCATGGTGTACAAATTTTTATCAAATTGCCATGGTCTACCAAGTAACAAGGAACATGCTTGCATAGGTACCACATCACAATCAACATAATCAGCATATGTAGAGATACTAAAATGCACACGAACAAAGACGTGTTACCTTCACCTTGCCGCTGTTGTTGAACCATTGGATGTAGTAAGGATGTGGATGTGGTCTTGTGGTGAGAGATAGCTTCTCCACCATCTCCATGCTAGCCAAGTTGTTGCAGCTCCTCCATCTATGATGACGCTTGAATAGAACGCTCCTTCACAACTCCTTTGTATGGAACAAATTATGCCTCTGATTTTGCTCAGCTTGTGTAACCTGCACACTCAAAACACGTTGAGCAACTAAACATTCATACCTGTCAAGATCTTCAGCAGCCATGTATTGTGTCTCATGATCGAATCATCTCCACCGTGTTCCTCATGTGTAATAAGAGCCAAAGTCTCCTCATCATAGTCACTAGCGGACTCATACCCACCATCCTCGGTAGCAATCATCACACGCTGAGATTTGCATTCTCTTGCAAAATGTCCTCTTCCCTTACAACGACGACAAATAATATCACTTGTGTGCCCTGTTGACGCCATGGAAGAAGAAGAGCTCTGCAGGTCCGGCAGTGTGCTCTTGGCAGATAGTGGTGGTTGTGCCTGCGTTCTTGTATCACGGTTGGAGGTGGCACCACGGAGGTGCGGTGTAGCGAACGTGTGGAAGTAGATGATGCACGTGGTGTCCATGATGAAGGTCGACCTGCGAGAAAAGTTAGTGCGGCGCCAATGCTCTGCCGATCCTGCACTTCACGTTCAGCTTTACAAGCAAGATGGAATAAACGAGTGATATTATTATAATCCTTATAATCTAGAATGGTCTGAATCTCTCTATTTAATCCACCCAGAAAACGTGCAAGCATAGCTTCATTCTCCTCAACAATACCACATCTAATCAAGCCAGTTTGTAATTCCTGATAATATTCTTCTACAGAATTTTTACCTTGTCTTAAGCGCTGCAATTTTTGAAGTAATTCACGTTGATAATATGGTGGAACCCAACGAGTACGCATAGCAGTTTTCAAAGCAGCCCAAGTAGCTGGAACAGGATATAATCTACAATGTTCGACCACCAAACACATGCAAAGCTAGTGAAAGCACAAACAATGCAGAACACGTCTCTCCTCGTGATATTGTAAACATGTAAATCGTTGTTCAGTTTCTAACTCCCAAGTAAGATATATATCGTGAACATATCTACCCTCAAATGGTGGAATATTCAATTTCAGTTTAGGGAGATGGTCATGATCTCGCACTGAGGGGAGCCCTAGCATTGCCATTATTTGCATGTGGACGACCTGGTGGTTGTGGTGCTGGTGGTTGCACGTGGTTCGATGTTGATCAACCTCATCCTCATAATCTCCCATATAATCATCCTCGCTCGGTACCAGCAGCAGCAGTGGCAGGAGCCAAAGAAGCACCAACAGCAGAGCAGCGGCACCAGAATTTTGTCCTGTCTCAATAGGAACACGCTGAGCTCGTCCCATACTGATTCGGAAGGGGGCGTAGTTGTTGTCGTTGCAGAGGTGCGATAGGTGCAGCCGGCGGTGGTTGTGGAAAACGCGCGAGCAATTCATCAAACTTGCTATCAAGCTTTGTTTCAAACGTCTTCTCAATGCCATCTATTTTCTCCATGGCCTCGTCAAATCTGTTTACCACATCTTGCACCTGTCCACTCATCATTTGCTGAAATTTATCATGTAGCTGTTTGTTCGTCATGTTCTCCCAGTCAGTCTCGTCGGATTGTGATCCTGCCATGGTTAGCAGCAATAGAAACACACAAGAATATGATCCTCTGGACTACTAACAAGAGGTGGTGGTGGGTGTCACAAATCCGTCAAGCAAATCTCAAATTCTTACCAGTTCTTACCCAGCAGAAAGTGATCGGCAACCGTTGTAATCAAAACTCTCAAAGCTTGGATAGAGCGATTGCGGGAGAGTCAAGCGCACGACGAGATGTATGTGGAGCTGGGAAGGCTTATAATATGGTAGCAAAAGGGTCAACAATAATCAAATCGGAGATGCAAAGTTGAATAAACGCTCAACGACGGATCTTGTGCTGGTCCTAGGCTAGACCGTGCTAGAGACGCGAGCCTAGAACACTAACAAAATCACGGCGCTGCACGTAAACAAAGGAAAAGCACACTCTGATTTTTTTTTTTTTTTTTTTTTTTTTTTTTTTTTTGCTTTTTTTTTTTTTTTTTGAAACCAACCTCTTCTACGGACGGCAAAAGATTGCTGGAATCCGAAACCTACTCAGACAAGGAAACACGAATCGGAAATTAGATGGATCTCGAAAACAAATCTAATATGCAAGGAACTCGGATTGGTGGTGGATATATGGTGGTGGTATATGGCAACGGTAGTGGTATATGGCAGCGGTGGTGGTATATGGATACGGATTCGAAGCGGTGGTGGTATATGGATACGGATTCGAAGCGGTGGCGGATAAGCGGTGGTGGTAGATGGCAGGGGCGATGATGATGGTGCGGCGGCGGCGTGACAACTTATGACCAGAACTCGAAACTCTAAAAGACTAGACTCTAAGACCAGCAACTAGACACGACGATGCAACCGCAAATTCAACAACGCAAATACAGAAAAGATTATGCAAAGGCTCAGATTGGTTCGGATATGATGACCTAACCCTAATTTTTTTTTTGGCTTTTTCGTGGACTGTAGGTATGAAGAACAGACTCGATCTAAACTACGAAAAACTGTAAAATCTCACCGAGCAACCTGGAAATCTGATACCACTTGATAAAGGCAGAGGTGTCCCGCTTTCGATGAGATGGTGGATTTCGCTTTGGTGGAAGTCGACTTTGACGATCCGAATCTGAACGTCGCGAGGACGTCGCGCCTTAGCAATCGCTAAACCAACTCCGAGAGGTTATTGACCACGCCGGAGCACGATCAACCTGACCACGAGGGTCTATTTCCTGCGAGCAAACGAAGAACAAGCAAGAAATTGAGATTGCAATCTGGATATTGCGAATATAAGATGAAAGCTTTATTGATCAAGGTGGGGTTCTGTGGCGCTTTGTCCGGTCGTTGAACACAAACGAAATGCTGCGAAGTTGCAGCTATGGCGAACTTTTGATCTAAACAAAACCCAAGTCTAAACGGTGCCCTAAGGGCGGTATATATGGAGGAAGAGGGGGTGAATTTCGTGGCCCTTGGTGGAGGGGTCCGAAACTAACCCTATCTCTTGTTTCCCCACACATACGGACTCTAAAAATAGCCTATACTAATGTATTTCGAAATTACATGGGCTGGCCCAATAATAAGGTGACGAAGCACCTAGAATAGCCTATGGACGAATATTATGAAGTGGCATCTTGTATATTTCGTCCAAGGCTTCATGCACTCCTTATGGTGGCTTCAAAGTCCTGAAATCATCACTTGTAACTCCGTTCTTGATCCCTTGCATGCCATCAACTCCATGCGTGTTCTTGCTCCAATGTTCACCCTTCTCCAAGCTAGGCCCTTCATTTGTAAGCAAAACAAATGTATCCAATTTAGGCAGCATCATATTCTCATGAACATTAGAATCATTACCAAGAAACGAAAGTACTGTAATTTAATTGGCGTCGCGAGCTCTAGTAATTGGTCCCGTATATGTAACAGTAGGGGCTGTGGATGTAACAATGGTATTGATGTCCTCATCACCTTTGCCTCTATCACTGCGGCCAACTCTCAATAGCTTCAATCTTGGCTTTATCAACTTCAATTCCCTGTGGAGTAACAACATAGCCAAGAAAAGACACTCGGTCGGTGCAAAATGTGCACTTCCCAAGGTTACCAAACAAACGTGCATCACGTAGAGCAATAAAAATAGCACGTAAATGTTCCAAATGTTCCTCCAAAGATCTGCTATAAATCAATATGTCATCAAAGTAAACTACCACAAATCGTCCAATGAAAGAACGTAAAACTTCGTTCATTAATCTCATGAACGTACTACGTGCATTAGTTAACCCAAAAGGCATGACTAACCACTCATATAATCCAAACTTAGTTTTAAATGCTGTTTTCCATTCATCCCCCAATTTCATACGAATTTGATGGTATCCACTACGCAAATCAACTTTGGAGAATATTGTAGAGCCACTCAATTCATCAAGCATATCATCTAGCCTAGGAATAGGATGACGATAACGAATAGTAATATTATTAATGCCTCCACAATCAACACACATACGCGATGTACCATCCTTTTTCGGCACTAGAATAATAGGAACAGCACAAGGACTAAGGGATTCGCGTATATAACCTTTGTCGAGAAGCTCTTGTACTTGATTCATAATATCCTTCGTCTCCTCTGGATTGGTACGGTATGGCGCACGGTTTGGCAGTGAAGCACCGGGAATTAAGTCAATCTGATGCTCAATCCCTCGAATAGGCGGTAATCCCGGTGGCACGTCTTGTGGAAAGACGTCAGCGAACTCTTGCAAAATGTTAGTGACAGCAGGAGGCAAAGAGGAAGGCACGTCCTCAAATGAAAATAATGCCTCATTGCACACAAAAGCATAGCAAACAGATTTGCTAAAATCTAGCTCATCAATATCAGATTTAGTGGCAAGTAAACATGCACTTTTCAATTTAATTTCAGAAGCAACACTAGATGGTTTACTATTAGGCTTCATATGTTGCTCAAATTCTTTTGCCACAATCTGATTTTCACTCTTATTTTTCTCCTGTTTTGCTTTATTAGCTCTATTAATATCATCTTTCAAAATGGACTCGTGAGTCATAGGAAGCAAAGTAATATTTTTATCCTTATGAACAAGAGTATATTGATTGTTTCTACCATGGTGTCAGAATTTTTATCAAATTGCCATGGTCGACCAAGTAATAAGGAACATGCTTGCATAGGTACCACATCACAATCAACATAATCAACATATGTAGAGATACTAAAATGCACACGAACAGATCGTGTTACCTTAACCTTGCCGCTGTTGTTGAACCATTGGATGTAGTAAGGATGTGGATGTGGTCTTGTGGTGAGAGATAGCTTCTCCACCATCTCCATGCTAGCCAAGTTGTTGCAGCTCCTCCATCTATGATGACGCTAATAAACGCTCCTTCACAACTCCTTTGTATGGAACAAATTATGCCTCTAATTTTGCTCAGCTTGTGTAACCTGCACACTCAAAACACGTTGAGCAACTAAACATTCATACCACAAGATCTTCAGCAGCCATGTGTTGTGTCTCATGATCGTAATCATCTCCACCGTGTTCCTCATGTGTAATAAGAGCCAAAGTCTCCTCATCATAGTCACTAGCGGACACATACCCACCATCCTCGTGAGCAATCATCACACGCTGAGATTTGCATTCTCTCAAAAATGTCCTCTTCCCTTACAACGATTTACAAATAATATCACTTGTGTGCCTGTTGACGCCATGGAAGAAGAAGAACTCTGTGCAGGCCCGGCAGTGTGTGCTCTTGGCGGATAGTGGTGGTTGTGCTTTCTTGTATCACGGTTGGAGGTGGCACCAAGGAGGTGATGGTGCAAAGGAAGTAGATGATGCACGTGGTGTCCATGATGAAGGTCGACCTGCAGAAAAGTTAGTGCGCCGCCAATGCACACGATCCTGCACTTCACGCTCAGCTTTACAAGCAAGATGGAATAAACGAGTGATATTATTATAATCCTTATAGTCTAGAATGGTCTGAATCTCTCTATTTAATCCACCCGAAAACGTGCAAGCATAGCTTCATTCTCCTCAACAATACCACATCTAATCAAGCCAGTTTGTAATTCCCGGTAATATTCTTCTCAGAATTTTTCCTTGTCTTAAGCGCTGCAATTTTGAAGTAATTCACGTTGATAATATGGTGGAACCCAACGAGTATGCATAGCAGTTTTCAAAGCAGCCCAAGTAGTTGGAACAGGATATAATCTACAATGTTCGCACCACCAAACACATGCAAAGCTAGTGAAAGCACAAACAGCAGCAGGAACACGCTCTCCTCATGATATTGTAAACATGTAAATCGTTGTTCAGTTTCTAACTCCCAAGTAAGATATATATCGGAACATATCTACCCTCAAATGGTGGAATATTCAATTTCAGTTTAGGGAGATGGTCATGATCTCGCACTGAGGGGGAGCCCTAACATTGCCATTATTTGCATGTGGACGACCTGGTGGTTGTGGTGCTGGTGGTTGCACGTAGTTCGATGTTGATCAACCTCATCCTCGTAATCGCCCACATACTCATCATCCTCCTCGGTACCAAAGCAGCAGCAGTAGCAGGAGCCAAAGAAGCACCAACAGCAGTGGCAGCGGCACCAGAATTTTGTCCTGGCTCAATAGGAACACGCTGAGCTCGCCCATACCGATTCGAAGGGGGCATAGTTGTTGTCGTTGCAGAGAGGTGCGATAGGTGCAGCCGGCGGTGGTTGTGGAAAACGCGCAGCAATTCATTAAACTTGCTATCAAGCTTTGTTTCAAACGCCTTCTCAATGCCATCTATCTTCTCCATGGCCTCATCAAATCTGTTTAGCACATCTTGCACCTGTCCAATCATCATTTGCTGAAACTTATCATGTAGCTGTTTGTTCGCCGGGTTCTCCCAATCAGTCTCATCGGCTTGTGATCCTACCATGGTTAGCAGCAAATAGAAACACACAAGAATATGATCCTCACAGACTACTAAGAAGTGGTGGTGGTGTATCACAAACCCGTCAAGCAAATCTCAAATTCTTACCAGTTCTTACCCAAAGAGCGGTGGTGATCGGCAACCGCTGTAGTCAAAACTCTCAAAGCTTGGATATAGCGATTATTACTGTGGAGAATCAAACGCATTTACGAGATGTATGTGGAGCTGGGAAGGCTTATAATATGGTAGCAAAAAGGTCAACAATAATCAATTCAGAGATGCAAAGTTGAATAAACGCCAACGACGAGATTGTCTTTGGTCCTAGGCTAGACCGTGCTAGAGACGCGAGCCTAGAACACTAACAAAATCACGGCGCTGCACGTAAACAAGGAGGAGCACACTCTGAATTTTTTTCTCTTTTTTTCCTTTTTTTGCACTTTTTTCCTCTTTTTTTGTTTGCTCATAACAAATTTTTTTCAAAAAGTCTACAAATGGTCTAAAACTGCCTAGCCAGAATTTTTTTGAAATCGAACTATTTTTCTTCTGCGGATGGCTTGGAAGTTGGGAGTCCTCTGTTGTCACGACTTCGAGTATCGCGTGATTTGGAAATCGAGAACAATGCAACAATTCTTCGGACTCGGACTAGGACTGGTGGCGCAGATGAATCTGTGGAACTCGGACTGGTGGCGGAGATGAGTCTGTGGAACTCGGATCGGTGGCGAGATGAATCTGGTGGAACTCGAACGGTGGCGGATATATGTTGCGGTGGACTCGGATGGGCGTGATGGCGGCGGATATGTGGTGGCGATATGGATTCGGATTGGCGGTGAATATGTGGTGGTGGTATACGGCAGCGCAACGTGACAACTCGTGAATGTAACTCAAACTCTAAAAGACTAGACGCTAAGACCAGCAACTTGACACGACGATGCAACCGCAAATTCAACAAAGCAAATACGTAAAAGATTATGCAAAGGCTCAGATTGGTTCGGACGGGATGAACTAACCCTAATTTTTTGGCTTTTTCGAGGACTATAGGTATGAAGAACAGACTCGATCTAAACTACGAAAACTGTAAAATCTCACCGAGCAACTCGGAAATCGATACCACTTGATAGAGGCAAAGGTGTCCCGCCTTTCGATGAGATGGTGGATTTCGCTTTGGTGGAAGTCGACTTTGACGATCCGACTACGAACGCAGCGAGGACGCCGCGCCTTTAGCAATCGCTAAACCAACTCCGAGAGGTTATTGACCACGCCGAGCATGATCAACCTGACCACGAAGGTCTGCTTTCCGTGGAGCAAACGAAGAACAAGCAAGAAACTGAGATTGCAATCTGGATATGCGAATATAAGATGAAAGCTTTATTGATCAAGGTGGGGTTACGAGACGCCTTTGTCCGGTCGTTGAACACAAACGGCACGCGAAGTTGCAGCTATGGCGAACTTTAATCTAAACAAAACCCAAAGTCTAAACGGTGCCCTAAGGGCTGTATATATGGAGGAAGAGGGGGTGAATTTCGTGGCCCTTGGTGGAGGGGTCCGAAACTAACCCTATCTCTTGTTTCTCCACACATACGGACTCTAAAAATAGCCTATACTTATGTATTTCGGAATTACATGGGCCTGGCCCAATAATAAGGTGACGCAGCACCTAGAATAGCGTCTGGACGAAATTTATGAAGTGGCATCTTGTATATTTCGTCCAAGGCTTCATGCACTCATTATGGTGGCTTCAATGTCCTGAAATCATCACTTGTAACTCCGTTCTTGTTCCCCTTGCGCATGCCATCATCTCCATGCTTGTTCTTGCTCCAATGTTCATCCTTCTCCAAGCTAGGCCCTTCATTTGTAAGCAAAACAAATGTATCCAATTTAGGCAGCATCATATTCTCATGAACATTAGAATCATTACCAAGAAACGAAAGTACCTGGTAATTTAGTTGGCGTGCGCGAGCTCTTGTAATTGGTCCAGTATGTATAGCAGCAGGGGCTGTGGGTGTAACAATGGTATTGATGTCCTCATCACACTAAGGTGAATCATCTCCTTTACACGTGCTCACTTGACCCCTTCGAGGATGGTATACTACTTGACACTTCTCCCGTGTGCATACATAGGTATTGTCGGAACTTCACGGACGACGAGGAGGAGTGCAAGAGCCAAGGAACGACTACACCATCCGCGAGGGAAGCGTGGAAGAGAAGACGGAAGAAAGGAAGAAGAAGAATGGAGCAAGACTGGAGTTGCCCGGATCATCCGGACACCCAGCCGGACGATCCGGATCGAGCCCGGACGATCCGGATGACCTCCCGGACGATCCGGCTAACATGCCCGAAGACAACAGAACCTGCTCGACGAAGCCGGATCATCCGGACGGTCGCCCGGATCATCCGGACGACCGACACCCGGATCATCCGGACCCCGCCTGCGTGCATGACTTGGGCCGAAGCCCGTGTACCCCTTCGCCCCTTCGGCTATAAATAGACCTCCTCCTCCCCATTTTTAGGGTCAGCAAAGTGATAGCTCATTCTTAGGTGAGCTTTGCTCCTACCTATCTCTACTCTTGAGAGAGAGAGACCACTACTCCATTGGAGGCCAAGACCTCCATCTAGGAGAAGATCCCGCGGGATATCATCAAGACCCCCCTTGTGGGAAGATCCATCTAGGATATCATCAAGACCTCCTCTTGGAGATGAACCTTACCTTGTATCTTTCCCTTTGTTGTTCATGTACCTTGTGATCTTGTGTGTTTGATTGTCTAGTGGATGTGTGATTTGGACTTGTTCTTGAGTGTTTCCCCTTGTGATTTCTCCCGCTTCTTCCCGCTCATCGTGTTCTTCAAGGATCCCACCCAAACGTGAAAGATCGTCGCTATAGGGTTCCACCCTACATCATATGGTATCATGAGCCACGTTGATCACGTATTTGGAGTCCCTCCCACCGTTTTCTAGCCTTCTTTTGCTTGATTTCTTCGTAAATCCAAAAATCCCCACCAAAAATAGCCCCCAAATTTTTTTGTGATTTGTTGGTTTGATGATGTTTTGTTGATTTTGATCCGTGGATTTGCTTGGTTTCAAGTGGATCCAGCATTTCCCCAAGTTTCCCCACCTTCCATCCACGAAATCTCGTCAATTTTGACCCCAAATCCCCAAATTCCGCCCAAAAATTCGTCCCCGAGAGGAAATCCCGAGCAGTTTGACCTGCCCGGATCATCCGGAAGTGCTCCCGGATCATCCGGATCCACCCAGATCAGCTGGACCATCTCCCGGATGTCCGGACGCCCCAAAAGACAGAAATCCGGTTAACCCTGACACGGACTCGGCTGAAATTTTGTTTTGGTCATAACTAATTCACCCGGAGTCCGATTTTGACGTTCTTTAGCTCGTTTTGAAGCTCTTGACATCCCCCATCCCACAAAAATACCACCAACATCATTTGACTCCATCATAGTTTCTGAAATTTGGCAAGTTTGCCTAGGCCCTCCACCATATCATCCGCATTACCACCACCGACTTCCGCAACCTAACCCATTTTGTTCCCCATTGCATATGTGGTTGTTTGAGTTGTGACTAGAGTGATGCAGGGTGGAACCCTAATTCGTCAATCTTTCACGTTTGGAGGGGATCCTACGGGGGAAACACGAAGAACACGCGGAAGCACGAGGGGAAACACGGGGAAAACGAGAGGAAATCACTCAACCAACAAGGAATCGATCACACAAGTGCTAGATCAACATACACACATGAGATCCACAAGATACATAGTCAACTAGGGTAAGGATACAACGGAACCGTTCATCTCCAAGAGGAGGCCTTGATGTTCTTCCCTAGGTAGGGGTCTTGAATCCGCAAGGGGATCTTCTCCGAGGAGGTCCTGATCTCCGAGGAGAAGTAACCGAGTGGATGAGCAAAGGCTCTCACACAAATATGAGCTAATCCAATGCTAAGTCTCAAAGTGAGGAGATGGGGTCCTATATATAGAGTTTGGGGCGAAGGGGTACATGGGCTCAGCCCAACACGCGCGCGCAGGCGCTGGCCGGATGATCCGGACGAGGGTCCGGATGATCCGGGCTGGTTCGGATGATCCGGGTGGAGTCCCGGATGAGCGGGAGGGTCGGCTGGTGGCGGCGACGGGCCGGATGTCCAGCTGGAGGTCTGGACGTCCGGGAGGGGTCCGGATGATCCGGGCCTGGGTCCGAATGATCCGCCTTCTGCGTGGAGGTTCTGTTGACTTTGGTGCAGTTAGCCGGATCGTCCGGACCGGGGTCCGGATCATCCGGGCTCTGTCCGGATCGTCCGGGCCTCTGTCCGGATCGTCCGGCCTCTCTGGTCCTTGTTACTTTCTCCTCTCCGTCTTCACGTATGTCTTCCGCTTCCGATTCTCCTTGCTTCCTAGCCTCTTCATGGTCGACTCCTTGGTGCCTGAGTATGCATAGAGTTTCCGTTTGAGGTAGTAACCATGTCTCATGTGAATCGAAGGAGAGTTGTGAGAGGAGTGATGTCACCTTGGTTTCAAGAGCTCTTGCATGTGCTCGAGTCATCGGTCCTTGTGGTGTTGTAGGTGTTGATGTAGAGTCCATGGGGATGATGGAAGGATGCTCCGCATCATATCCAATCCCTTCGAAAGGATCCGACCTCGGATCTAGATCTTCATCACCATGGAAAGGCGAGAGGTCTTTGACGTTGAAGGTGTCGCTCATGTTGTACTTGTCGCTTGGTAGGTCGAGCTTGTAGGCGTTGTTGTTGTAGCGCGCTAACACCTTGAAGGGTCCGTCGGCTCGGGGTATGATGCGGAGCATCCTACGGACATCACCATGTCAAGAGTCCACTTGGCAAGTGACATGTGCGACATCTACTTCACATACACAAAGGTGAATCATCTCCTTTACACGTGCTCACTTGACACTCTCGAGGATGGTATACTACTTGACACTTCTCCCGTGTGCATGCATAGGTATTGTCGGAACATCACGGATGTCGAGGAGGAGTGCGAGCGCAAGTGTACGTCTACACCATCCGCGAGGGAAGCATGGAAGAGAAGACGAAAGAAAGGAGAAGAAGACGGAGCAGCGGCTGAAGATAGCCCGGACATCCGGACCGCCGTCCGGATCATCCGGACCCAGCCGGATCATCCGGGTCCCCCTCCGGATCATCCGGATATCCGCGCCGAAGACAACAGAAGCTGCCCGACGAAGCCGGATCATCCGGACGGTCGCCCGGATCATCCGGACCCCCGACACCGGATCATCCGCCACCATCCGGATCATCCGGACCCGCTTTGCGTGTGACTTGGGCCGCAGCCCGTGTACCCTTCGCCTCACTTACCCCTTCGCCCCTTGGGCTATAAATAGACCTCCTCCACCTCCTTTCTAGGGTTAGCAAAGTGATAGCTCATTCTTAGGTGAGCTTTGCTCCTACCTATCTCTACTCTTGAGAGAGAGACCACTACTCCATTGGAGGCCAAGACCTCCATCTAGGAGAAGATCCCGGGATATCATCAAGACCCCTTGTGGGAAGATCCATCTAGGATATCATCAAGACCTCCTCTTGGAGATGAACCTTACCTTGTATCTTTCCCTTTGTTGTTCATGTACCTTGTGATCTTGTGTGTTTGATTGTCTAGTGGATGTGTGATTTGGACTTGTTCTTGAGTGTTTCCTTGTGATTTCTCCCGTTCTTCCCGTGTTCATCGTGTTCTTCGAGGATCCCACTCCAAACGTGAAAGATCGATTTAATTAGGGTTCCACCCTACATCATATGGTATCGTGAGCCACGTTGATCACGTTTTTGGAGCCCCTACCCCGTGTTTTCTAGCTTGATTTTGTTGTTTTCCTCCTAAATCCGAAAATCCCCACCAAAAATAGCCCCCAAATTTTTTTGTGATTTGTTAGTTTTGATGATGTTTTGTTGAGTTTGATCCATGGATTTGCTTGGTTTCAAGTGGATCTAGCATCTCCCCAAGTTTCCCCACCTTCCATCCACGAAATCCCTCAAATTTTGCCCCGAAAATCATCCATTTCCGCCCAAAAATTCGCCCCCAAGAGCAAATCCCGAGCGGATTGACTTGCTCGGATCATCCGGACCTTCTCCCGGATCATCCGGACCTCACCCGGATCAGCTGGCCGCCCCCCCGGACGTCCGGATAACCCACACGCTTAATTTCCCGAACCGGAGCTGATGAACCCGGATCATCCGGAAGTACTCCCGGATCATCCGGATCTAGCCCGGATCATCCGGACCTCCTCCCGGATGTCCGGTTAACCCTGAAACTGACACAGCTGAATTTTTGTTTTGGTCATAACTAATTCATCCGGAGTCCGTTTTTGACGTTCTTTAGCTCGTTTTGAAGCTATTGACATCCCCTATCCCACAAAAATACCACCAACACCATTTGACACCATCAACGTTTCTGAAATTTGGCAAGTTTGCCTAGGCCCTCCACCATATCATCCGCATTACCACCACCGACTTCCGAAACCTAACCCATTTTGTTCCCCATAGCATTTGAGGTTGTTTGAGTAGTGACTTGAGTCTCCTAAGGTGTTTCGGCTACTTAGGGACGGTTGCTTCTTCATCAACCACCACCACCACCACTTCCACATAACCTTCCCACCATACACTTCCGACAACCCAACTTAACCCAATTGTTGTTTGAGCTTGTTCGAGTTGTGGCTTGTGTCTCCTAAGGTGTTTCGGCTACTTAGGGACGGCAACTTCAACTCCAACTCGTGTATAGCCCATCATTCCATCCGCATTGCCTAGTGCAACACCACCACCGCTTTCTGCTACCACCATTTTGACATTTGTCATTTGAGATTTTGAGTTTGCGGTTTTTCCGTTTCCTGAGGTGTTTCGGCTACTTAGGGACGAGTCTCCATCATCTTGGTATATACACCAAGAACACCGCCACTCATCATCGCAAAGGACGGTAACCTCGATGACACCTTTGTATATTCATTGCAATTGCATTGTTAACCCCTAGCCCATTTTGCGTCACTTACCTATCGAGACTAGCCATTTGAGTATTGTCGGCAACGTTACTTGTGCACATTAGTGATCCACCATTCCATTCCATACATACCATATCATATTGGTATCATATCATACATTGTGTCACAATATCGTTCCCGCATATACACAATAGCTATCTTGGTTTGTGCATTGTGCATAAGTGGCCATAGAAAAAAAAAGCTTTTAAGCAAAAAGAGAGCAAAGAGCTCGTGAGCAAGTGCCATAGCATCATACCCCATTGCACATAAGATTGTCAAATCTACATCATATGATATCATGCTTGAGAGAAACACCGGGAACCATACATACATAGCATACTTGGGATAGAAAGAATATCCATTTTGCATCTTATAGGTTGTGCACAAGTGTCGATCCGCCTATTGAGCAATCGTGCTAGCGTCTCTCTTGAGTTGTGCAACACGAGCGTTTTGGTGGATTCCACATTTTGAGCTCATTCCTTGGTTGCACGACCCCATTTATCTATCCGTGTGTGTTTTCCGTGCCATTCTTTGCTATTGGTCCATTTGTCTCACTTGCGAATTTGTGAATCTTTTTCAACATTATTGACTCTTGCTAACATTTTGCATTAAATTTTTGTGCCACTATCCTCACCGAGCTCTACCATAAGCTTTACTTGATAGGTGTGAGTGAACAAGTCCGGTACCAATTCCACTATTCTTTCATCTCACATTGAGTGAAACGAGATACATCCTCAACATTGGGAAAAGGTAACTTGGCATTGTTTATCTCATTTCCTACTCACCTCTACTCGAGTCTTGTGATGGATAGGCAAGGCATTTCATCTTCGGTCTACAACAACAACGACGAGTTCGATGCCATGAACAACAACTCCGACGCCAAGATGCAAGCTAAAATGGAGGAGATCAAAGCCCTCATCAAGTCCTACAAGCGATCTTCCTCATCTTCGAGAAGACGCCAAGAGCACATGCTTCCGAGCTACCATCTCCGCAAGATCACATCGCATCGGCACCATCACCAACAAAACGTGAAGGTCAAGAGCTCTACATCAACAACCGCCAATGACTTCACCATCTCCTTGGCATCTTCGCCAAGCGACTTCAAGGCATCTTCGCCACGGACATACGGCATCTTCGCCAACAAGAACCCCAAGACTACGCCAAGAGAAGCTCCCCAAGCTCAAGACCACGACTTCCACGAGCTGCTACGACCTCGACATCGACCACGCGAATCCTTTCTATGGAACTCAAGAACCCGAGGAGTACCTCGAGTGGGAGCGTTTGATGGATGACTACATCAAGCTACATCAAGTTCCTCTCGAAGATCAAGTGAAGTGCGCCACAAGAAACTTCCACGACTACGCATTGGCATGGTGGCTTCACACACCTTCGGAGTACTACGACATGAGTTGGTCCAAGACGAAGAAAGCTTTGCGGCGAGAGTTTGTGCCTCCAACCTACACGGAACAACTTCGACGCCAATTGGAGAACACCACCCAAGGATCCAAGTCCATCGACAAGTACTTCAAGGAGATGATGATTGCCTTGCGACGAGCGGCGTGAGATTTACCCCATTTCGATGAAGTTCCACTTCATGATGGGATTGCACAAAGACATCTCCAAGACCATCGTCCTCAAGAACTACAAGTCCATCGACGACTACTACATTGGTGCTCTCAAGGCGGAACAAGAACTCATGAAGGCCACGGCTTCTCCACCCCAAGCAAACTTCACGGCGACCAAGCTCTACGACAAGCATGAGGCTAGTACCACCAAGATGTCCAAGCCCGATGAGCTCCAAGACGATGCTCCCAAGGACCAAGCTTTGGAGGCTAGCGACAAAGTGGCGAGCAAGGATGATGCTTCCATCTTAGGAGGCGAGAGTGATGATGTGCCATCTTCGGCCTTCATCCACGACGAGAGTGATGATGTGCCATCTTTGGCCTTCATCCACGGTGACCACGACGAGATGGTTGAGCATGGGATTCTCCCTTCGACCACGGCGACGTATGATGACTTGAGTGACTTGTGCCACCATATTGAGAGTGAGAGTGACTTCACCACTAGCCCCATATATAATGAGTTGCCACAATTCCCATGTGAGGAGAGCCACAACCCCCACTACTTGAGTGAGATGAGTGACTCCACCATACATGAGTTTGAGTGCACCTATTTTGAGGGAGTGAATGAACCACCACATAGAGAGAGTGACATACTTGATAGGTCTTGTGAGGCCATTTGCATTTCTAACAATTTGACCTCTACCTCTATTGTGTCTTCTCGTTTGGTGCTAGGTCCCATTGATGATGACGCGCCGATCCTCGACGACTTCGTCCTCCCTTTGGACAAGACGATGGCCATGGTGGATTATGATGCACCGCCCACATGGTTCCATCAAGATGATGATGATGACCACCATTTGGTCTTTCCCACCTCACCTACACCACTTGAGTGGAATGAGAAAAGGTAACACAGGTGAAGGTGATGCTCTAGTCCCACTAGTGGACATTCTTGACATTGATTGCTTGCATGATGTTGATCCACCTATTGCCATGCTTCATGCTAGTATGATTTCCCATGTGATGATTTGCCCATTTATGATGAGTATGATGATTCTATTGTGGAGTCTATTAGTTGTGATGCCATGTTACATAGGATTTCTTGTGACAATTCTTTAGGTCACATCATGTTTGATAATCCACTTGACTTGTCATATGCTATGCATGAGATCAACCATATGTCTTATTTGCAATCTCTTCATAGTGACTATGCATATGCCATTAAAATAAACCCAATTTGCACATATGGCATAGATGATAAGCCCATGGTTATTGGCATTTGTTTCTCGTGTGACGATATTGATATGCTCCCTTTGCATCATTTATCTCATATGTCATGCCATGACCACCTAGCTTCGGATATGCATTGTTTTGGATGTTGTCCATTTTCCCCATATGATGTTTCCGATATTGCTCATGAGGAGACCCCCATAGTTTCCTCATACATGTTAGGAGAATTTGATCCATCCCATTCATTGCATGATCCCAATAATTGTGTGCACCATATGCTCCCCATGAACAAACATGCTTTTGATGTGCCATATACTTGTTTGCTCAATTTGTGTCCCCATCGTGTCATACATAACAACTATTCTTTCATAATGGATGACATGTTCATATACCATGCCTCAAATTTCTTTGAGCATTGCTTATCTTGTGCTAACTCACACGTGCACATACACATCATGATGGATGATGTGTACATTTACCACACACACAATTTCTTTTGTTTGTGTCTCCTTTGTGTAGGTACCCATGAATACTTGTCAACCTCGCAATCCCACGAGTTGACAAAACGAGCTCTTGAGAGCAACGATGCTTTGGGATCCAATGGACTATCCTTACCAACGCCCCCTTCGCGCAAGGACTACGCGCATCTCCTCTACTTGGCTCTCACACGACTATGGGCCATTTACTGATGAGGACATGACTACCTTGTATATGACCAAAAATATTGCATACATGCATATTTGTCAGGTGATTTCTAGTGCAAACTATTCAATAATCTATTTATGTTATCCAGAACAAAAATACTTCACACACTTTTGTGTTTTGTCTAATTGCAGGTGTATGGGACATTTGTACAATCCACATATGAAGATAAGGAAGAAAGAGACGTTCATTTGCTGTTCAAAAAGTCCTCTCACGTCAGTTTTGGCCCAAGAGAAGATAGAGTCCAAGTCTCTCACGTTCTGGATTCAGATTCGGACTGCACAGACATACCTGACTCAAAACGCCAACAACTTTTTCATACGGACTCCGAATTGGGTGATTCTTTTTTTGTTGGAAAGTAGATTTCATGCTCTTTCCAGAACAGTTGGAATCACCTTAAAATACGTCCGGAGCGTTGAGTTATAGACGAAACAATCTGACGCTGCACCAGAATCCGAGTCAAACTACAAGTCCAAAGGTGTTACGTCACCTCCACTTGGGCCCATGAGCCTTGTACGACCTAGGGTTGGTTTTAGGCTGCCTTGGGACGTCCTACCACCTCCTTGGCCGCCACCCCTTGCTCCTATATAAGTAGATCCATCTAGTAGCTTTTTCCTTGGGATTTGTTTAGTTAAAAGTTAGCCATTGCAACTTCGTGTATTTCGTTTGTGTCCAACGACCAGACCAAGACCGCCTACGGATCCCCACCTTTATCAATACTTCATACATACTCGCAATATTCAGATTGCTTTTATCATATTCTTGCTTGTTCTTCGATTGCTTGCAGGAATAGACCTTCGTGGTCAGGTTGATCGTGCTCCGGCGTGGTCAATAACCTCTCGGAGTTGGTTTAGCGATTGCTAAGGCGCAACGTCGTGCACGTTTGTAGTCGGATCGTCAAAGTCGTCTCCACCAAATCGATAGTTATCATCTCATCGAAAGATCGGGACACCCCCGCCTCTATCAAGTGGTATCAGTTTTCAGGTTGCTCGGTGAGATTTACAGTTTTTCATAGTTTAGATTGCATCTGTCATTCATACCTATAGTCCATGAAAAAGCCACAAAAAAAAGTTAGATCTGTTCATCCTTTATCCAAGCCAGTCTGAGCCTTTGCAATTTTCTATTCATTGCTTGCATAGTTGAATTATCGGTTGCATCGTCGTGTCAGTTGCTGGTCTTAGTGTTTAGTTCCTTTAGAGTTTCGTGTTCTATTCACATTAGTCACGCCGCCGCTGCATCATTATCCCTTCCGCTATCCACCATCTCATCCATCAATTTTCACCACGTGCTACGCACTGTTCATTGTCATAATCATAGTTGAGGTCATTCACATCTTCGCCTGATCCAATCTGCATCTTATCTAGTTTGTCTTGGAAAGAGGGAGAAAAAAAAGAGAGAGAAAAAAAGAGAAAAAAAAGAAAGAAAAAAAAGAAAAAGAGAGAGAAGAAAAGAAAAAAAAGCGTGAGGAAAAAAAGAGAGAAGAGAAAAAAAAATCGGATCTATCTAGAATCAATCTCGTACCTGAATTCGGATTGGAATCTGTTTTGTGCATTGTTCAGTAAAACAGGTGTATCTTCCTCATACGAAGTCCGTTTTGGCTCCGTGAGTACTCAAATTGAAGCTAGAGACGAGCCGCATCTAAATAGTTGCAGAAACTAGTTCAATATTTGACACCTCAAAATCGGCTTCTAAATAGGTCTTTTTGCCCTCCGAAGTTCGTGAACACAGCTTGTTCCAATTTTTCAAGCCAGTTTTAGAATTCTTTGACTCCTCATATCAACTCGGAATTGATGATTCTTTTTGCATTGGAAAGCTTGAGTTAGTAGCATTCTTTGCAAGAATTTATCAGAAAATTGGTTCAAACTTTTCAAGAGGAAACTTGAAGAAAGAGTTGTTGTATGTCCTGCTTGGCAGTTGTTTTTCATCATTATCTTCACTGCCGTTGTGATCTTCACTTATATCTTGCTGTCAAGAGCTACTTAGTATCCTTCATTGATGCTAGTTGTGCTACGCCGTGACCTCATTAGTGTTCTAGGCTCGCGTCTCTAGTCCGGTCTAGCCTAGGACCAGCACAGTACCGTCGTTGAGCGTTTATTCAGCATTGCATCTTTGAATTGATTATTGCTAAATTTTTTGCTACCATATATAGCCAACCCAGCTCCACATATTTCTACACCGTGTATACGTACGTTCTCCTGGCAATCGCTTTACATAATCTTCAGAGTTACTTGACACCGCTTGATAGAGGCAAAGGTGTCCCGTCTTTCGATGAGATGGTGGATTTCGCTTTGGTGGAAGTCGACTTTGACGATCCGACTACGAACGTGCGAGGACGTCGCGCCTTAGCAATCGCTAAACCAACTCCGAGAGGTTATTGACCACGCCGGAGCACGATCAACCTGACCACGAAGGTCTGTTTCCTGCGAGCAAACGAAGAACAAGCAAGAAACTGAGATTGCAATCTGGATATTGCGAATATAAGATGAAAGCTTTATTGATCAAGGTGGGGTTCTGTGGCGCTTTGTCCGGTCGTTGAACACAAACGAAGTACGCGAAGTTGCAGCTATGGCGAACTTTTAATCTAAACAAAACCCAAGTCTAAACGGTGCCCTAAGGGCTGTATATATGGAGGAAGAGGGGGTGAATTTCGTGGCCCTTGGTGGAGGGGTCCGAAACTAACCCTATCTCTTGTTTTCCCACACATACGGACTCTAAAAATAGCCTATACTAATGTATTTCGAAATTACATGGGCCTGGCCCAATAATAAGGTGACGCAGCACCTAGAATAGCCTATGGACGAATATTATGAAGTGGCATCTTGTATATTTCGTCCAAGGCTTCATGCACTCCTTATGGTGGCTTCAAAGTCCTGAAATCATCACTTGTAACTCTGTTCTTGATCCCCTTGCGCATGCCATCAACTCCATCTGTGTTCTTGCTCCAATGTTCATCCTTCTCCAAGCTAGGCCCTTCATTTGTAAGCAAAACAAATGTATCCAATTTAGGCAGCATTATATTCTCATGAACATTAGAATCATTACCAAGAAACGAAAGTACCTGGTAATTTAGTTGGCGTCTTGTGAGCTCTAGTAATTGGTCCAAGATGTATAGCAGCAAGGGCTGTGGGTGTAACAATGGTATTGATGTCCTCATCATCCTCCCTTCTTGAAATGAAGTCGCCCTCGACGGAAGTTCATCTTCCTCACCCAAATATGGCTTCAAATCTGCAATGTTAAAAGTGGACTAACCCCAAAATCTGCAGGCAGCTCAAGTTTATATGCATTATCATTTACTTTCTCCAACACCTTAAAGGGACCAGCAGCACGTGGCATTAGCTTTGATTTGCGCAAATCAGGAAATCTATCCTTACGCAAATGTAACCAAACAAGATCTCCAGTGCAAACACAACATGTTTTCTACCCTTATCTCCAGCAAGTTTATATTTAGCATTCATGCGCTCAATGTTTTCCTTAGTTAACTCATGCATTTTTAAAATCAATTCAGCACGTTCTTTAGCATCAAAATTAACCTTCTCCAAAGATGGAAGAGGCAACAAATCAATAGGTGCACGAGGTAGGAAACCATACACAACTTCAAAAGGGCACATCTTAGTAGTAGAATGCAATGAACGATTATAAGCAAATTCAATATGAGGCAAGCATTCCTCCCACATTTTCTTATTATTCTTTAGAACAGCCCTAAGCATAGTAGACAATGTTCTATTGACTACTTCAGTTTGTCCATCAGTTTGGGGTGACAAGTAGTACTAAAAGCAGTTTAGTCCCCAACTTAGCCCATAAACATCTCCAAAAGTGGCTAAGAAATTTAGTATCACGATCTGAAACAATAGTATTTGGCACACCATGCAAGCGAATAATTTCACGAAAGAACAAATCAGCAACATTGACAAGATCATCGCTTTTATGACATGGTATAAAGTGTGCCATTTTCGAGAATCTATCCACGACAACAAATATGCTATCCTCCCTTCTTTGTTCTAGGTAAACCTAAAACAAAGTCCATAGATATATCCTCCCAAGGAACACTAGGTACAGGCAAAGGCATATATAAACCATGAGGATTGAGTCGTGACTTAGCTTTTTGACATGTAGTGCAGCGAGCAATAAAACGCTCAACATCCCGTCTCATCTTTGGCCAAAAGAAATGTGTAGCAAGTACGTCCTCCGTCTTCTTCACGCCAAAGTGTCCCATTAGTCCTCCTCCATGCGCCTCCTGCAACAACAAAAGACGAACGGAGCTAGCTGGAATGCATAGCTTGTTAGCACGAACACAAATCCATCATTAACGACAAACTTGTTCCATGTTCTTCCTTCTTTACAATTCTGCAATACATCTTTAAAATCAGCATCATGCACATATTGATCTTTGATGGTCTCCAAACCAAATATTTTGAAGTCAAGTTGTGAAAGCATAGTATAGCGACGAGACAATGCATCAGCAATAACATTTTCTTTACCCTTCTTGTGTTTAATGACATAAGGGAAAGTCTCAATGAATTCAACCCATTTAGCATGTCTACGATTCAGTTTAGCTTGACTTTTAATATGTTTCAAAGATTCATGATCAGAATGTATAACAAATTCTTTGGGCCATAAATAATGTTGCCATGTTTCTAAAGTCCTAACAAGAGCATATAATTCTTTATCATAAGTAGAGTAATTCAGACTAGGCCCACTCAATTTTTCGTAAAAGTATGCAACAGGTTTGCCATCTTGTAATAACACACCTCCTAATCCAATTCCACTAGCATCACATTCAAGCTCAAAAGTCTTATTAAAATCAGGAAGTTGGAGTAAAGGAGCATGTGTCAACTTATCTTTCAATACCGTGAAGGCTTCTTCCCGTGCGGTACCCCAAACAAAAGGCACATCCTTCTTTGTAAGCTCATTGAGAGGTGCAGCAATGGTGCTGAAATCTCTCACAAACGCCTATAGAAACCAGCGAGGCCAAGGAAACTCCTCACTTGTGTGACCGCTTTGGGCTGTGGCCAACTCTCAATAGCTTCAATCTTGGCTTTATCAACTTCAATTCCTGTGGAGTAACAACATAGCCAAGAAAAGATACTCGGTCGGTGCAAAAGGTGCACTTCCCAAGGTTACCAAACAAACGTGCATCACGAGAGCATTAAAAATAGCACGTAAATGTTCCAAATGTTCTTCCAAAGATTTGCTATAAATCAGTATATCATCAAAATAGACTACCACAAATCGTCCAATGAAAGCACGTAAAACTTCGCTCATTAATCTCATGAAAGTACTAGGTGCATTAGTTAACCCAAAAGGCATGACTAACCACTCATATAATCCAAACTTAGTTTTAAATGCTGTTTTCCATTCATCTCCCAATTTCATACGAATTTGATGGTATCCACTACGCAAATCAACTTTGGAGAATATTGTAGAGCCACTCAATTCATCAAGCATATCATCTAGCCTAGGAATAGGGTGACGATAACGAATAGTAATATTATTGATGCCTCTACAATCAACACACATACGTGACGTACCATCCTTTTTCGCACTAGAATAATAGGAACAGCACAAGGACTAAGGGATTCGCGATATAACCTTTGTCGAGCAGCTCCTGTACTTGACGATAATCTCCTTCGCCTCCTCCGGATTGGTACGGTATGGTGCACGGTTGGTAATGATGCACCGGAATTAAGTCAATTTGATGCTCAATCCCTCGAATAGGTGGTAATCCGGTGGCACGCCTTGTGGAAAGACGCCGGCGAACTCCCCGCAAAATGTTAGTGACAGCAGGGGCAAAGAGGAAGGCACGCCCTCGAATGAAAATAATGCCTCTTTGCACACAAAAGCATAGCAAATAGATTTGCTAAAATCTAGCTCATCAATATCAGATTTGGTGGCAAGTAAACATGCACTTTTCAATTTAATTTCAGAAGCAACAGAGATGGTTTATTATTAGGCTTCATGTGTTGCTCAAATTCTTTTGCCACAATCTGATTTTCACTCTTATTTTTCTCCTGTTTTGCTTTATTAGCTCTATTAATATCATCTTTCAAAATGGACTCAGAGTCATAGGAAGCAAAGTAATATTTTTATCCTTATGAACAAGAGTATACTGATTGTTTCTACCATGGTGTACAGAATTTTATCAAATTGCCATGGTCTACCAAGTAACAAGGAACATGCTTGCATAGGTACCACATCACAATCAACATAATCAGCATATGTAGAGATACTAAAATGCACACGAACAGACGTGTTACCTTCACCTTGCCGCTGTTGTTGAACCATTGGATGTAGTAAGGATGTGGATGTGGTCTTGTGGTGAGAGATAGCTTCTCCACCATCTCCATGCTAGCCAAGTTGTTGCAGCTCCCTCCATCTATGATGACGCTAATAGAACGCTCCTTCACAACTCCCTTTGTATGGAACAAATTATGCCTCTGATTTTGCTCAGCTTGTGTAACCTGCACACTCAAAACACGTTGAGCAACTAAACATTCATACCTGTCAAGATCTTCAGCAGCCATGTATTGTGTCTCATGATCGAATCATCTCCACCGTGTTCCTCATGTGTAATAAGAGCCAAAGTCTCCTCATCATAGTCACTAGCGGACTCATACCCACCATCCTCGTGAGCAATCATCACACGCTGAGATTTGCATTCTCTCAAAAAATGTCCTCTTCCCTTACAACGACGACAAATAATATCACTTGTGTGCCCTGTTGACGCCATGGAAGAAGAAGAGCTTTGTGCAGGCCCGACAGGTGTGCTCTTGGCAGATAGTGGTGGTTGTGCCTGCTTTCTTGTATCACGGTTGGAGGTGGCACCTGAAGGAGGTGATGGTGCAAAGGAAGTAGATGATGCACGTGGTGTCCATGATGAAGGTCGACCTGCGAAAAAAGTTAGTGCGCGCCAATGCCTGTCGATCCTGCACTTCACGCTCAGCTTTACAAGCAAGATGGAATAAACGAGTGATATTATTATAATCCTTATAGTCTAGAATGGTCTGAATCTCTCTATTTAATCCACCCGAAAACGTGCAAGCATAGCTTCATTCTCCTCAACAATACCACATCTAATCAAGCCAGTTTGTAATTCCCGATAATATTCTTCTCAGAGTTTTTCCTTGTCTTAAGCGCTGCAATTTTTGAAGTAATTCACGTTGATAATATGGTGGAACCCAACGAGTACGCATAGCAGTTTTCAAAGCAGCCCAAGTAGCTGGAACAGGATATAATCTACAATGTTCGACCACCAAACACATGCAAAGCTAGTGAAAGCACAAACAGCAGCAGAACACGTCTCTCCTCGGGATATTGTAAACATGTAAATCGTTGTTCAGTTTCTAACTCCTAAGTAAGATATATATCAGAACATATCTACCCTCAAATGGTGGAATATTCAATTTCAGTTTAGGGAGATGGTCATGATCTCGCACTGAGGGGAGCCCTAATATTGCCATTATTTGCATGTGGACGACCTGGTGGTTGTGGTGCTGGTGGTTGCACGTAGTTCGATGTTGATCAACCTCATCCTCATAATCGCCCACATACTCATCATCCTCCTCGGTACCACCAGAGAGAAGTAGCAGGAGCCAAAGAAGCACCAACAGCAGTAGCAGCGGCACCAGAATTTTGTCCTGCTCAAGAGGAACACGCTGAGCTCGTCCATACTGATTCGGAAGGGGCGAAGGTTGTTGTCGTTGCAGAGGTGCGATAGGTGCAGCCGGCGGTGGTTGTGGAAAACGCGCGAGCAATTCATCAAACTTGCTATCAAGCTTTGTTTCAAACGTCTTCTCAATGCCATCTATCTTCTCCATGGCCTCGTCAAATCTGTTTACCACGCCTTGCACCTGTCCAATCATCATTTGCTGAAACTTATCATGTAGCTGTTTGTTCGTCGGGTTCTCCCAATCAGTCTCATCGGCTTGTGATCCTACCATGGTTAGCAGAAAATAGAAACACACAAGAATATGATCCTACAAACTACTAAAAAGTGGTGGTGGTGTATCACAAACCCGTCAAGCAAATCTCAAATTCTTACCAGTTCTTACCCAGAAGCGGTGGTGATCGGCAACCGTTGTAGCCAAAACTCTCAAAGCTTGGATATAGCGATTACTGTGGAGAATCAAACGCACGACGAGATGTATGTGGAGCTGGGAAGGCTTATAATATGGTAGCAAAAAGGTCAGAATAATCAATTCAGAGATGCAAAGTTGAATAAACGCTCAACGACGGTAGATTGTGTTGGTCCTAGCCTAGACCGTGCTAGAGACGCGAGCCTAGAACACTAACAAAATCACGGCGCTGCACGTAAACAAGGGAGGAGCACACTCTGAATTTTTTTTCTCTTTTTTTTTGCACTTTTTTGTCCTCTTTTTTTTTTTTTTTTTTTTTCCGCAACAAATTTTTTTTCGGAAAAGTCTACAAATGGTCTAAAAACTGCCTAGCCAGAATTTTCTTCTGCCTAGCCAGTTTTTTTTTTTTTGAAACTGGAACTATTTTTCTTCTGCGGATGGCTTGGAAGTTGGGGAGTCCTGTGCTGTCACGACTCGGAGTATCGCGTGATCTGGAAATCGAGAACAATGCAACAATTCTCGGACTCGGACTAGGACTGGTGGCGGAGATGAATCTGTGGAACTTCGGACTGGTGGCGGAGATGAATCTGGTGGAACTCGGACTGGTGGCGGATATATGTTGCAGGTGGACTCGGATGGGCGTGATGGCGGCGGATATGTGGTGGCGTATATGGATTCGGATTGGCGGTGAATATGTGGCGGTGGTATATGGCAGCGGCGACGTGACAACCTGTGAACAGAACTCGAAACTCTAAAAGACTAGACGCTAAGACCAGCAACTTGACACGACGATGCAACCGCCAATTCAACAAAGCAAATACAGAAAAGATTATGCAAAGGCTCAGATTGGTTCGGACGGGATGAACTAACCCTAATTTTTTTTGGCTTTTTCGTGGACTATAGGTATGAAGAACAGACTCGATCTAAACTACGAAAAACTGTAAAATCTCACCGAGCAACCTGGAAATCTGATACCACTTGATAGAGGCAAAGGTGTCCCGTCTTTCGATGAGATGGTGGATTTCGCTTTGGTGGAAGTCGACTTTGACGATCCGACTACGAACGTGCGAGGACGTCGCGCCTTAGCAATCGCTAAACCAACTCCGAGAGGTTATTGACCACGCCGGAGCACGATCAACCTGACCACGAAGGTCGGTTTCCTGCGAGCAAACGAAGAACAAGCAAGAAACTGAGATTGCAATCTGGATATTGCGAATATAAGATGAAAGCTTTATTGATCAAGGTGGGGTTCTGTGGCGCTTTGTCCAGTCGTTGAACACAAACGGCACGCCAAGTTGCAGCTATGGCGAACTTTTAATCTAAACAAAACCCAAGTCTAAACGGTGCCCTAAGGGCTGTATATATGGAGGAAGAGGGGGTGAATTTCGTGGCCCTTGGTGGAGGGGTCCGAAACTAACCCTATCTCTTGTTTTCCCACACATACGGACTCTAAAAATAGCCTATACTAATGTATTTCGAAATTACATGGGCCTGGCCCAATAATAAGGTGACGCAGCACCTAGAATAGCCTATGGACGAATATTATGAAGTGGCATCTTGTATATTTCATCCAAGGCTTCATGCACTCCTTATGGTGGCTTCAAAGTCCTGAAATCATCACTTGTAACTCTGTTCTTGATCCCCTTGCGCATGCCATCAACTCCATCTGTGTTCTTGCTCCAATGTTCATCCTTCTCCAAGCTAGGCCCTTCATTTGTAAGCAAAACAAATGTATCCAATTTAGGCAGCATCATATTCTCATGAACATTAGAATCATTACCAAGAAACGAAAGTACCTGGTAATTTAGTTGGCGTGCGCGAGCTCTAGTAATTGGTCCAGTATGTATAGCAGCAGGGGCTGTGGGTGTAACAATGGTATTGATGTCCTCATCACCGCTGGTTGCCTGTCACCACCTGCCGCATGGTAAGAACTTGTAAGATATTGATATTTGCTTTACTGTGAGCACTTTACAACCATATCCTAGTAGTTCATAGGAACATTATTCTCGAATTTTGTTTCTTGTTTCTACTAATCATGACAGGTTTCGGAGATAGAAGTTCTTGGACGATTTAACACATCTTCACCATCACGAGAGTTAGGACAACACACACAAGCACATGGCCAGGTTAGCTCTTTACCGTCATTTGAGGGTAGATTTAATCCTGCTATTTATCTTGCTTGGGAGCTTGAAGTAGAACAAGTTTTTAGTCACCATGTTTTTTCTGAACTTGAGCGAGTACGAGCTGCCACTAGAGCATTTACTGGTTTTGCTTCTGTTTGGTGGAGTGTGCATTGTAAGAAAAACATTGATAACCAACCCACAACTTGGAAAGATTTGAAAGATGTAATGAGAAAACAGTTTTTCCCTCCTTACTATCGTCGTGAATTGCTTCGCAAATTTGAACAATTTAAACAAGGCAATAACACTGTTCATGCTTACTACCAAGAGTTCAAATCTTATATGCATCATTGTGACATAGACGAATCTGAGGATGATACAATGAATAGATTTTTTGGTGGTTTGAACCATGATATTCAGGCAAGATTTCAGTATATTCCTCGTTGCATTACTGGTATGTATGTTCGTGCTTGTACCTTTGAGAGACAGTTACAGGAGGATGCATTGGGTGACTACAACAACTACTATTCCAGTTCATGCTCACCACCGCCGGTTGGTTCCTCTACCGTTGCACCTACTAGAGCAGCCCCACCTCGGATTGTGAGCGCGACATCATCTCAAGAGTATGGTGCATTGTCTACGTCTGTACCTACATTAGCTACGCCTTTGCGACAAGGTAACAGTAAAGGTATTGATGATATAACTTCACATGAGAATGATGCATCCCTAGTTAACTTGAATGCATCATGTGTTGAGTTACCTAGTGATTTGAGCACATCACCTATTTTAGAGAATCTTGATACTGTCATGAATGCGTCATGTGATCAAACAACTGAAATACCAACAATTTTGAGTGCACCCATTGAATTAACTGTTGATGCAAAAGAATCAATGTTTAATCGTTTTGATATGACCTCTAATCTTGGTGATGATTCTGTGTCGAATGACTCATTGCATGTTTGCTTATCTAAGCATGTTGTAGCATGTAAATTTGATTCAAATAAGGTTTATTCACCAATGTTGGGATGGTTTAATGATGAATATTGTCAATCTTTTGAAATAAATAAGAGCTTCACTTATATGTGCAAACTGAGTTGCAATATTTTCATGCCTTCTAGTTCTTGTGCTAATTTATTGGCTTTAGATTTCATGAACTATGCAAGTTACTCATCTATTCATGTGTCATATATGCAAAAATCAAGGGAAGTAAAAATGGATGACGTATACATATACAACATGTACACCTTGTCTCTTTTGTTAGCCACATTTCAGATTAAGCAACGCCGAGGACGGCTTTATTTTCAAAAAGGGAGGATGATGAGGACATGACTACCTTGTATATGACCAAAATATTGCATACATGCATATTTGTCGGTGATTTCTAGTGCAAACTATTCAATAATCTATTTATGTTATCCAGAACAAAAATACTTCACACACTTTTGTGTTTTGTCTAATTGCAGGTGTATGGGACATTTGTACAATCCACATATGAAGATAAGGAAGAAAGAGACGTTCATTTGCTGTTCAAAAAGTCCTCTCACGTCACTTTTGGCCCAAGAGAAGATAGAGTCCAAGTCTCTCACGTTCTGGATTCAGATTAGGACTGCACAGACATACCTGACTCAAAACGCCAACAACTTTTTCATACGGACTCCGAATTGGGTGATTCTTTTTTTGTTGGAAAGTAGATTTCATGCTCTTTCCAGAACAATTGGAATCACCTTAAAATACGTCCGGAGAGTTGAGTTATAGACGAAACAATCTGACGCTGCACCAGAATCCGAGTCAAACTACAAGTCCAAAGGTGTTACGTCACCTCCACTTGGGCCCATGAGCCTTGTACGACCTAGGGTTGGTTTTAGGCTGCCTTGGGACGTCCTACCACCTCCTTGGCCGCCACCCCTTGCTCCTATATAAGTAGATCCATCTAGTAGCTTTTTCCTTGGGATTTGTTTAGTTAAAAGTTAGCCATTGCAACTTCGTGTATTTCGTTTGTGTCCAACGACCAGACCAAGACCGCTTACGGATCCCCACCTTTATCAATACTTCATACATACTCGCAATATTCAGATTGCTTTTATCATATTCTTGCTTGTTCTTCGATTGCTTGCAGGAATAGACCTTCGTGGTCAGGTTGATCGTGCTCCGGCGTGGTCAATAACCTCTCGGAGTTGGTTTAGCGATTGCTAAGGCGCAACGTCGTGCACGTTTGTAGTCGGATCGTCAAAGTCGTCTCCACCAAATCGATAGTTATCATCTCATCGAAAGATCGGGACACCCCCGCCTCTATCATTTACCACTTCTCACATTATGCTCATTTTACCGTGTTCACTTTGCATGCTATGCTTGCTTCTATGCCTTTGCCATGCAATTGTGACCCTTACTTGCATCTACCCATGTTTCATCATTATGCTACTTCTATGTGTATTTGCATGCTTGGTAGAGATCCTTGTTGCTATTGCCATGTTTATCATGTGCCCCATGCTATTGTCCTCATATCTTGCTTTCATGCTTGTGATATGACATGTGAATTATTGATGCCCACTATTTGCACCAATGACATGCTTGCCATGATTCCTCCTAGTATGTTGCATCTTCGCACTACTAGCATACTTGCCTTGATTGCTATGATCGCTCGCTATGTTGCATCACCCATGTTCCACTACTTGCTTTCTTGGGTTGATGACACATATGCTCATGCCTCTCACATGCTTAACTTGATTGCCTCACACATGATGAACAATTGCTCTTTCTATTGTGTTGAGTGCCACGATATCTTCACTACACCCTATGCGCGTTATGCTTGGATTGTCTTGCACGTGCCCCATGTGTTTAGACATCTTATCTTCTTTGGTGTTGCGAATGATTCCTATGCCTATCATAGACCTTTCATTGAGCGCTTTGCCCATGTTTGCTATGAACTTGAGGTGGATGCTTATGCTCTTGTCACACATATTTGCATCTCTACCTCACATTTACATGCTTGTCCCCATGATATCTTTCCTTGTGCTCAATTTATGTGCTTACATGCCATGTCACAATCCTTTGTCAAACAATACGCTATGCTTGATGACAACACTTGTTTGGTGAGTCACCTCTTGAATGCTTGGTTTTGCACTAACGCTAACCACATTTGTTTTTCCAAGTGTTTGTTATCCTTGATCATTTTGACGGAATCCCAAGACGGTGCGACATTGGAGAGTGCCCATTGCGAGATTGAAGATGACGAGTACTTGGTGAACGTCCACTTCCTCACGGCGAAGCCATCTCTTTCTCCTGGTGATTTGGTTTTCGATCCGAGGTCGGATCTTTCCCAAGGGGGAGGGGATGATGCGGAGCATCCTACGGACATCACCATGTCAAGAGTCCACTTGGCAAGTGACACGTGCGACATCTACTTCACATACACAAAGGTGAATCATCTCCTTTACACGTGCTCACTTGACACTCTCGAGGATGGTATACTACTTGACACTTCTCCCGTGTGCATGCATAGGTATTGTCGGAACATCACGGATGTCGAGGAGGAGTGCGAGCACAAGTGTACGTCTACACCATCCGTGAGGGAAGCATGGAAGAGAAGACGAAAGAAAGGAGAAGAAGATGGAGCAGCGGCTGAAGATAGCCCAGACATCCGGACCGCCGTCCGGATCATCCGGACCCAGCCGGATCATCCGGGTTCCCCTCCGGATCATCCGGATATCCGCGCCGAAGACAACAGAAGCTGCCCGACGAAGCCGGATCATTCGGACGGTCGCCCGGATCATCCGGACCCCCGACACCCGGATCATCCGGGCCACCATCCGGATCATCCGGACCCCGCCTGGGTGCGTGACTTGGGCCGCAGCCCGTGTACCCCTTCGCCCCTCACTTACCCCTTCGCCCCTTGGGCTATAAATAGACCTCCTCCACCTCCTTTCTAGGGTTTGCAAAGTGATAGCTCATTCTTAGGTGAGCTTCGCTCCTACCTATCTCTACTCTTGAGAGAGAGAGACCACTACTCCATTGGAGGCCAAGACCTCCATCTAGGAGAGGATCCCATGGATATCATCAAGACCCCTTGTGGGAAGATCCATCTAGGATATCATCAAGACCTCCTCTTGGAGATGAACCTTACCTTGTATCTTTCCCTTTGTTGTTCATGTACCTTGTGATCTTGTGTGTTTGATTGTCTAGTGGATGTGTGGTTTGGACTTGTTCTTGAGTGTTTCCCCTTGTGATTTCTCCCCGTTCTTCCCCATGTTCATCGTGTTCTTCGAGGGATCCCACTCCAAACGTGAAAGATCGACGAATTAGGGTTCCACCCTACATCAGGGTAGTAGTTTGGACTTGCGTTCGTTGGGGAAGCATTCCTTGCGAAGGTGTAGCCACACGAGATCGCCTATGTTGAAGATCATGGGTTTCTTGTTGATGTTGATCTTTGTCGCTAGTCGTTGTACTTGGCGCTCGATGGTGTTTCTTGTATCTTCATGCATCTTCTTGATGTAGCTTGCATGGGCACTTGCGTCGAGGTTGGTGCGCTCTTGTAGAGGTAGAGGTAGAATGTCCAATGGGGACAATGGGTTGAAGCCGTAGACGACCTCGAAGGGGGACTTGCCGGTCGTCGAATGTCTTGCGCGGTTGTAGGCGTACTCGGCGATGGGTAGACACGTCTCCCACTCCTTGATGTTCTTCTTGATCAACATGCGAAGTACAAAAGAGATTTGCAATATGTGAAGCATCGTCTACCTTGTTGCAAGGGATGAAATGTGCCATTTTAGAAAATCGGTCCACAACAACAAATACGGAGTCCTTTCCATTTTGAGTTCTAGGCAAACCAAGTACAAAGTCCATGCTAATGTCTTCCCAAGGTTGATAAGGAATAGGAAGAGGCATGTAAAGACCATGAGATTGAGCTTTTGACTTAGCTTTGCGGCATGTTGAGCATCTTGTGGTGAAGCGTGAGACGTCGCGAAACATCTTTGGCCAAAAGTAGTTCTTGGAGAGCGTGGCGAATGTCTTCTCGCGTCCAAAGTGTCCCATGAGTCCACCGCCATGAGCCTCTTGCAAAAGGAGCGAACGAAGAGAAGACTCGGGTATGCATAGTTTGTTAGCTCTCATAAGATAACCATCCTTGAGGTAACATTGTTCCCAAGATGATGCGGAGCATCCCACGTTCATCCACATGTACACTCCGAATACTCTCCAAGCCCCAAGAGGACATATGACGAGACCTCGAACATACGCCATTGGACACAAGGTGAATTCACTCCTCTTCGAACCGTCACTTTCCGCATATGAGACACGGCTACTACCTCACGCATGGACCTTGCATACAATCAGGTACAACCAAGATGACCATGGAGAATCCAAGGACCACGGCCAAGCATGGAAGAGAAGACGGAAGAAAGGAGAAGAAGACGGAGCGGCTGCTGGAACCAGGCCGGACGTCCGGACCGCCGTCCGGATCATCCGGGCCCAGCCGGATCATCCGGACCGTCCCCCGGATCGTCCGGGTAAATGCACCGAAGGCACCCGAAGGCTTCTGCTAAAGCCGGATCATCCGGAACTCCAGCCGGATCATCCGGACCCCGACGCCCGGATCATCCGGGACCCCGTCCGGATCATTCGGCCTTGCCTGCGCGCAACTTGGGCCGAGGCCCGTGTACCCCTTCGCCCCTCACTTACCCCTTCGTGGCTTAGCACTATAAATAGACCTCCTCCTCCCCACTTTGTGCGTTAGCGTTGATTTAGCTCAAGTTAGAGATAGAGCTACGCTCATCTATCGGATCTCCTCCTCGTGAGAGACCGCGGCCTCTTCGGAGAAGATCCTCTCGGATACAAGACCCCTTTACGGGAAGATCCCCTCGTGGATTCAAGACCTCCTCTTGGAGATGAACGGTTCCTTTGTATCCTTACCCTAGTTGACTATGTATCTTGTGGATCTCATGTGTGTATGTTGATCTAGCACTTGTGTGATCGATTCCTTGTTGGTTGAGTGATTCTCTCTCATTTTCCCCGTGTTTCCCCTTGTGCTTCCGTGTGTTTTGTTGGTTTGATGATGTTTTGTTGATTTTGATCCATGGATTTGCTTGGTTTCAAGTGGATCTAGCTTTCCCCCATGTTTCCCCACCTTCCATCCACGAAATCTCGCCAATTTTGCCCCGAAAATCCCCAATTTCCGCCCAAAAATTCGTCTCCACGAGCAAATCCCGAGCGGATTGACTTGTCCGGATCATCCGGACCTTCTCCCGGATCATCCGGACCTCACCCGGATCAGCTGGACGCCCCCCCGGACGTCCGGATAACCCACGCGCTCAATTTCCAGAACCGGAGCTGACGAACCCGGATCATCCGGATTTCCTCCCGGATCATCCGGACCTAGCCCGGATCATCCGGACCTCCTCCCGGATGTCCGGTTAACCCTGAAACTGACACTGACAGATTTTTGTTTTGGTCATAACTAATTCATAAGGAGTCCGATTTTGACGTTCTTTAGCTGGTTTTGAAGCTATTGACATCCCACATCCCACAAAAATACCACCAACACCATTTGACACCATCAACTTTTCGGAATTTTGGCATCTTTGCCTAGGGCTTCCACCACATCATCCGCATAGCCACCACCGACTTCAGCAACCTAACCCATTTCGTTCCCCATAGCATTTGAGGTTGTTTGAGTAGTGACTTGAGTCTCCTAAGGTGTTTCGGCTACTTAGGGACGATTGCTTCTTCATCAACCACCACCATCACCACTTCCGCATAGACGTGCCCACCATACATTTCCACCCCAACTTAACCCAATTTTGTTTGAGCTTGTTTGAGTTGTAGGTTGTGTCTCCTAAGGTGTTTCGGCTTCTTAGGGACGGCAACATCAACTCCGACATGTGTATATCCATCATTCCATCCGCATTGCCTAGTGCAAACCACCACCGCTTCTCCGCTACCACCATTTGACATTTGCCTTTGGATTTTGAGTTTGCGGTTTTTCTGTTTCCTAGGGTGTTTCGGCTAACTAGGAACGGGTCGACATCGGCAACACCGCCTCTCATCATTGCCAAGGACGGTAACCTCGACGACACCTTTGTATATTCACCTTGCAATTGCATTGTTAACCCCTAGCCCATTTTGCGTTACTTGCCTATCGAGACTAGCCATTTGAGTATTGCCGGAAACGTGACTTGTGCACATTAGTGGTCCATACCTTCCATTGCATACATACCATATCATATTGGTATCATATCATCCATTGTGCCTCAAGTTTGTTCCCGCATATACACAATTGCTATATTGGTTTGTGCATTGTGCAAAAGTGGCCATAGAAAAAAAAGCTTTTAAGCAAAAAGAGAGCAAAGAGCTCGTGAGCAAGTGCCATAGCATCATAACCCATTGAACATAAGAGCCATACCAAAATCTACATCATATGATATCATGCTTGAGAGAAACACCGGGAACCATACATACATAGCATACTTGGGATAGAAAGAATGTCCATTTTGCATCTTATAGGTTGTGTACAAGTGTCGTATCCGCCTATTGAGCAATCGTGCTAGCGTCTCTCTTGAGTTGTGCAACACGAGCGTTTTGGTGGATTCCACATTTTGAGCTCATTCCTTGGTTGCACGACCCCATTTATCTATCCGTGTGTGTGTTTCCTTGTGCCATTCTTTGCTTGGTCCATTTGTTTCACTTGCGAATTTGTGAATCTTTTTCAACATTATTGACTCTTGCTAACATTTTGCATTAAATTTTTGTGCCACTATCCTCACCGAGCTCCATTATAAGCTTTACTTGTGTAGGTGTGAGAACCGACAAGGATTGGTACCAATAGTGCTATTTCATTGTCCACATTTGAGTGAACTTGATTCATCTTCAACTTTGGTCAAAGGTACATTGGTATACGTTCTTCTCATTCTCCCACTCATATTTGCTCGAGTCTTGTGATGGATAGGCAAGGCATTCCCTCTCCGGTCTACGACAACAACGACGGCGTGAACAACTACATCTTCAAAGCGTCTATCTTCGATCTACAACGACAAATGCAAGGCGCACAATCAAGATTGCGAGAGCGCATCGAGAACATCTCCATCGACATTCGTCACTCCGAAGCAAGAAGAAGGGACTACATCGACAAGAAGCTTGCCGCACATAAAGAGGAGCAAGATGCGAGGATGGAAGAGATTCGGGCCTTGATCAAGTCTTATTCCACTTCATCATGCTCAAGACGACGACGGTCAAGCCACAAGTCTTCGGAGCGCAAACAAGATGCAAGCGCAAGTCGTCCAAGTCAACATCTACATGGCGACCACCATCACATTCGTGATCCACATCGTCATGAAGGCCAAGTCACCTCCAAGCAACATGTGCACGACGACGACGAACGACATCTACTACGAGCTCAAGCACGACAACGACATCATCATCATGAAGATGCTCCAAAAGCGCAAATGCACAAGTCCCAACAAGACCTACTGATGTAGGGTGGAACCCTAATTCATCGATCTTTCACGTTTGGAGGGGATCCTACGGAGGAAACACGAAGAACACGCGGAAGCACGAGGGGAAACATGGGGAAAACGAGAGGAAATCACTCAACCAACAAGGAATCGATCACACAAGTGCTAGATCAACATACACACATGAGATCCACAAGATACATAGTCAACTAGGGTAAGGATACAAAGGAACCGTTCATCTCCAAGAGGAGGCCTTGAATCCACGAGGGGATCTTCCCATAAAGGGGTCTTGTATCCGAGAGGATCTTCTCCGAAGAGGCTGCGGTCTCCCACGAGGAGGAGATCCGATAGATGAGCGTAGCTCCATCTCTAACTTGAGCTAAACCAACGCTAACCCTCAAAGTGGGGAGGAGGAGGTCTATTTATAGTGCTAAGCCACGAAGGGGTAAGTGAGGGGCGAAGGGGTACACGGGCCTCGGCCCAAGTCATGCGCGTAGGCAAGGCCGGATGATCCGGACGGGGTCCCGGATGATCCGGCTTCAGCAGAAGCCTTCGGGTGCCTTCGGTGCATTTACCCGGACGATCCGGGGGAGGGTCCGGATGATCCGGCTGGGCCCGGATGATCCGGACGGCGGTCCGGACGTCCGGCCTGGTTCCAGCAGCCGCTCCGTCTTCTTCTTCTCCTTTCTTCCGTCTTCTCTTCCATGCTTGGCCTTGGTCCTTGGATTCTGCATGGTCATCTCGGTTGTACCTTAGTGTATGCAAGGTCCATGCATGAGGTACTAGCCGTGTCTCATATGCGGAAAGTAACGGTTCGAAGAGGAGTGAATTCACCTTGTGTCCAATGGCGTATGTTCGAGGTCTCGTCATATGTCCTCTTGGGGCTTGGAGAGTAGTCGGAGTGTACATGGGGATGAACGTGGGATGCTCCGCATCATATCCCCCCCCTTGGGAAAGATCCGACCTCGGATCGTGATCCTCATCACCATGGAAACGGGTGGCGTGGACGGACTTGTAGTGGGACGTAGGTGAAGGTCTTGCGCAATCCAAGTACTCCAAGGTGTCTCCGGTATGTGGTACATGCAAAATGAGCAAACACAAAGTACTCTTGGAAATACAATGGTTAGCGCACACAAAGTGTCCATCAATTAAACGTGAGTCCGTGCTTAGGGATAGTGCATGATAAAGCGCATGAAGCTTATCAAGATGATATAGAACGATATGCAAAGAGTTCATGGGATAATTAGCATGGTGCACAAAGCGACAAATTCTACCATTGTGCAAAATGATGTCATAATGGGATGGTGCATCAAAAGCATGAACATGGCAATGGATGCTCAATATGTATATGTTATCATGCAATTGATGGTGGGCAATATGATCATGATGTATGAATATGCCATCAAGGAAGATCACAACAAATTTGCTAAGAAAGTGAACAAGCTCATATATCATGGATGACATGGGAATACAAGATGCAACAAGGCAATCACAATGTGAGTCAATCCATGCATAGGGTGCAAACTTGTGGTGAGTATGATATGTCCATCGAGCATGACATGTGTGAGCACAATCAACAAATATGAAGGTGTTGGTGTACCAAAGCTCGATGTCGAGGCATGAGTGGAGTGCCGAAGGTGCATCCAATAAGTGCAAGCGCTCCTTAATGTGAAGGACCATGTAGCCAATCTCCAATGTCGCTCCTCCGTTCACGAGATGTATCATGTAGACAACAAGAAGGAAACAACACTGAAAGAGTGACCCATCCAATATGCATATTTGAGGATTGCTCAAAGAGAAGGAGTTCACCTTTATGAGAATGTCGAAAATGTTGGTGTCGCACATCATGTATGCCTTCACATAACCAATATGTCGCATAACGGCATCGCCTTGTGAAACCTCCAAAATGAAAGAACATGACAAACACTTGGAAAAACAAATGAGGTTAGCGGAAATGCAAAACCTATCATTCGTGTGGTAAGATACCGAACAAGTGTATGCATCATGCTCATCATAAGAAAGTACAAGGGAGCATTTCAAAGTATGGAGGCATATGATGTAAGAACATCCAAATACAAGAGGCTCAATCAAACAAGCATGCATCACAAGTATAGTGTCCATGTCTCCGAGATCAATAAGCATAGCAAGTTGGCACTCAATACAAGGTGATATGAGAGATGCAACTAATGGAGACAAGAGACAATGATCATGACAAATCAAGTGAGAGGCATGAGCATATATGTCATCAACCCAAGAAAGCAAGTAATAGTGGAACATGGGTGATGCAACATAGCAAGCAATCATAGTGATCAAGTCAAGCAAGCTAGTAGTGCGAAGATGCAACATACTAGAAGGAATCATGGCAAGCATGTCATGTGTGCAAATAGTGGGCATGAATAATTCACATGTCATAGCGCAAGATTGAAACCAAGATATGAGTAAAATGTCATCAATGTATTGGCGAGAGACCATATGTAAATAGCAATGGGGCATCATGACTCTCCCAACACAACAAGCATCAAAGGCATGGGGCACATGATAAACATGGCAAAAGCAACAAGGATCTCCACCAAGCATGCAAATACACATAGGGATATCATATTGGTGAATCATGGGTAGATGCAAGCAAGGGTCACAATTGAATGGCAAAGGCATAGGAGCAAGCATAACATGCAAAGTGAACACAATAGTATGGGCATAAGGTGACGAGTGGTAAATAGCCCATAGCCGTGTGAGAGCCAAGTAGAGGAGTTGCGCGTAGTCCTTGCGCGAAGGGGACGGTGGTGAGGATAGTCCACGGGATCCCAAATCATCGTTGCTCTCAAGAGCTCGTTTCGTCAACTCTTGGGATTGAGAGGTTGACGAGTATACGTGAGTACCTACACAAAACAAAGGCAAAGAGAAAATTGTGTGTGCATGGTATATGTACACATCATCCATCATGATGCGCACGTGCATGTGTTTGTTAGCACAAAATAGCCAATGCTCAAATAAATGAGATGCGTGATATAGAAACATGTCATCCATCATGAGAGGTTTGTTATTATGTATCGCATAATGGAGACTCAAATTGTGTAATGCATCATGAGAAATATCTAGAGCATTGTTGTTCATGGAATGCATAAGGTGCACGCAATTATGGGAATCATGCAAAGTATGGAATGCACCAAAATCTCCTAATATGTATGAGGAAACTATGGGGGTCTCCTCATGAGCAAGAGTAGTAACATCATGTGGAGAATATTGACAACATCCAAAACAATGCATATTTGGAACAATGTGATCATGGCATGACATATTGGATGAATTGCGCAAATCATGTAAAGGAAGCATGGCAATATCATCACATGAAAAACAAAAGCCAATGACCATCATCTCGTCATCTATGCCATAAGTGCAAATAGGATTTATTTTAATGGGGCATGCATAGTTACTATGTTGAGATTGAAATGAGGCAATATGGGAGATCTCACTCATAGCATATGACAATTTCAAAGGATTGTCAAACATGATGTGACCAATAGAATGTTCACATGATATCCTATGGAGCATAGCACCACAACTAGGCAACTCAACATGCTCTTCATCATATTCATCATAAATAGGTAAGTCAAGGCATGAAGAAGTTTCACTAGCATGAAGCATGGGCATAGGTGGGTCAACATCATGGGAGCAATCAATGTCAAGAGAGTCCACTAGTGGGACAAGAGAAGCACCATCACCTATGTTACCTTTGGAGCGTCGCTCATGTGTTGTAGGTGAGGTGTTGAAGATCGTCTCGTTGTCATCTTCATCTTGATGGAACCATGTGGGGTGCATCATCGTCCATCATGGCCATCGCTGCGTCTCCATAGGAGGTATGGACTCATCAATGGTAGGCGTGTCGTCATGTAGGAGACCTAGCACCAAAGAAGAAAACACACTAGGAGTAGAGGTTAAGGCGTTAGAAATCATAGTGACCTCACGTGCCGTGTCAACTACCTCACTCTCGAAGTGTTGTGGCTCACTCACTCCCTCAAGGATGCTCTCACTCATATGGCTGGTGGAGTCACTCAAGTGGCGCTCAACCTCACATAGGATGTGTGGCATGCTCTCATGTGTGGGGCTAGTGGTGGTCACACTCATCCTCTCAAAGGAAATTCTCTCAATGTCACATATGGTGGAGTCAATCATCTCTCTCATGGGGTGGTGGCTCTCCTCACATGGCACTTGGGGCATCTCGACATATGTGGGTGTCGGAGAGATGTTGGTGCAAATGTCTCCATGCTCAACTCCTATCGCCGTGGTCGAAGGGGATGGCCCTTGCTCGACCTTCTCGTCGTCGTCTTGTTGTTGGAGGCCCATATGATGTGGCACCTCATAGCTCGTCTCCATGACCGAAGGGAGTTTCCCATGCTCGGCCATCTTCCTTGGGGGGCTTCCGAAGATGGAAGTGTCACCCTCTCTCGTAGGTAGTCGCCTTGGACTTGATGAAGTCGATGTAGGCGTACTCGTGGGAAGTAGGCGAAGATGCCGTACGTCCAAAGGCGAAGATGCCTTGAGAACACTTGGCGAAGATGCCGAAGTGGTTGATGTAGCCGTAGCGCCGTCTTGGTGGTTGTCGTCTCGCGGTCTTCTTTTGTGCTCTTGAAGCTTGGACTTGGCGTGTTGGGACTTGTGCATTTGCGCTTGTGGAGCATCTTCATGATGATGATGTTGTTGTCGTGCTTGAGCTCGTAGGCGTTCGTCGTCGTCGTGCACATGTTGCTTGTAGGTGACTTGCCCTTCATGACGATGTGGATCACGAATGTGATGGTGGTCGCCATGTAGATGTTGACTTGGACGACTTGCGCTTGCATCTTGTTTGCGCTCCGAAGACTTGTGGCTTGACCGTCGTCGTCTTGAGGATGATGAAGGGGAAGAAGACTTGATCAAGGCTCTAATCTCCTCCATTCTTGCATCTTGCTCCTCTTTATGTGCGGCAAGCTTCTTGTCGATGTAGTCCCTTTTCCTTGCTTCGGAGTGACGAATGTCGATGGAGATGTTCTCGATGCGCTCTCGCAATCTTGATTGTGCGCCTTGTATTTGTCGTTGTAGATCGAAGATAGACGCTTTGGAGATGTAGTTGTTCACGCCATCGTTGTTGTCGTAGACCGGAGAGGAAATGCCTTGCCTATCCATCACAAGACTCGAACAAATATGAGTGGGAGAAAGAGAAGAACTAATACCAATGTACCTTTGACCAAAGTTGAAGATGAATCAAGTTCACTCAAATGTGGACAATGAAATAGCACTATTGGTACCGATCCTTGTCGATTCTCACACCTACACAAGTAAGGCTTATAGTGGAGCTTGGTGAGGATAGTGGCACAAAAATTTAATGCAAAATGTTAGCAAGAGTCAATAATGTTGAAAGAGATTCACAAATTCGCAAGCGAAACAAATGGACCAATAGCAAAGAATGGCACACGGAAACACACACACGGAAAGATAAATGGGGTCGTGCAACCAAGGAATGAGCTCAAAATGTGGAATCCACCAAAACGCTCGTGTTGCACAACTCAAGAGAGACGCTAGCACGATTGCTCAATAGGCGGATACGACACTTGTGCACAACCTATAAGATGCAAAATGGATATTCTTTCTATCCCAAGTATGCTATGTATGTATGGTTCCCGGTGTGTCTCTCAAGCATGATATCATGTGATGTTGATTTGACAATCTTATGTGCAATGGGTATGATGCTATGGCACTTGCTCACGAGCTCTTTGCTCTCTTTTTGCTTAAAAGCTTTTTCTCTCTTTTTTTTCCCTCTATGGTCACTTTTGTACAATGCACAAACCAAGATAGCAATTGTGTATATGCGGGAACAAACTTGAGGCACAATGGATGATATGATACCAATATGATATGGTATGTATGCAATGGAAGGTATGGACCACTAATGTGCACAAGTAACGTTGCCGGCAATACTCAAATGGCTAGTCTCGATAGGCAAGTAACGCAAAATGGGCTAGGGGTTAACAATGCAATTGCAAGGGAATATACAATGGTGTCGTCGAGGTTACCGTCCTTGCGATGATGAGTGGCGGTGTTCTTGGTGTAGATACCAAGATGATGTAGACTCGTCCCTAAGTAGCCGAAACACCTTAGGAAACGGAAAAACCGCAAACTCAAAATCTCAAATGACAAATGTCAAAATGGTGGTAGCGGAAAGCGGTGGTGGTATGCACTTGGCAATGCGGAAGTGGGATGATGGGTTATACACGGTGTAAGAGTTGGAAGCACACGGTCCCTAATTAGCCGAAACACCTTAGGAAACACAAGCCACAACTCGAAAAAGCTCAAACAACAATTGGGTTAAGTTGGGTTGTCGGAAGTGTATGGTGGGCAAGGTTATGTGGAAGTGGTGGCGGTGGTGGTGGTTGATGAACAAGCAACCGTCCCTAAGTAGCCTAAACACCTTAGGAGACTCAAATCACAACTCAAACAACCACTAATGCTATAAGGAACAAAATGGGTTAGGTTGCGGAAGTCGGTGGTGGTTATGCGGATGTTGTGGTGGAAGCCCTAGGCAAAGATGCCAAAATTCACCAAATGTGATGGTGTCAAATGATGTTGTAACCTATCTAGGAGGAAGGAGAATGTCAATAGCTTCTCAACGAGCTAAAGAACGCGAAAATCGGACTCCGGATGTGGAAGTTATGGTGGAAATGGTGAAACTCAGAAAGCTGGAAATGTCCAGGGCGGTAGTACCGCTGGGAAGGGCGGTAGTACCGCTCGTGTCGGGTTTTTTCGACTATTTCGGCTGGGAGGGGCCTGGCGGTAGTACCGTTCTCGGGGCGGTAGTACCGCTCGAGGTCACAGCGGTAGTACCGCTCTGTAGGGCGGTAGTACCGCTCGTGTCGGGATTTTCTCGATTGCTCGAATGGTTTCGCGATTTTGGGGCGGAAATGGGTGATTTCGGGGTCAAAATTCGATGGATTTCGTGGATGGGAAGAGGGGAAACTTGGGGGAATGCTAGATCCACTTGAAACCAAGCAAATCCATGGATCAAAATCAACAAAACATCATCAAACCAACAAATCACAAAAAATTTTGGGGCTATTTTTGGTGGGGATTTTCGGATTTAGGCAAGAACACACAAAATCAAGCTAGAAAAAGAGGGGTAGGGGCTCCAAAAACGTGATCAACGTGGCTCATGATACCATATGATGTAGGGTGGAACCCTAATTCGTCGATCTTTCACGTTTGGAGGGGATCCTACGGAGGTAATACGAAGAACACGCGGAAGTACAAGGGAAAACACGGGGAAAACGAGAGAGAATCACTCAACCAACAAGGGAATCGATCACACAAGTGCTAGATCATCATACACATAAGAGATACACGAGATCCAAAGTCAACAAAGGTAAGGATACAAAGGAACCGTTCTTCTCCAAGAGGAGGCCTTGATGTTCTTCCCTAGAAGGGGTCTTGAATCCGCTTGGGGGATCTTCTCCGAAGAGGTCGTGATCTCCGAGGAGAAGTATCCAAGTGGATGAGCAAAGGCTCTCACACAAACATGAGCTAATCCAATGCTAACCCTAGCTAGGAGGAGGTGGGGGAGTTTATATAGCATATGTCCACGAAGGGGTAAGTGAGGAGGGGATACATGGGCCTCTGGCCCGACTCTGCGTGCAAGCAGGGCGGTAGTACCGGCCAAAGGGCGATGAGTACCGCTCAGCCGTAGTGCCGCTTGGGCTGAGCGGTAGTACCGGGCCCGTATCGTGCGAACACTAGTACTTGCCGGGTTGAGCGGTAGTGGCGAGCGGCAGTGGGGGCGGTAGTACCGCTGGTCAGCGGTAGTACCGCTCGTCCTGGGTCTTCTTCCGTCGTCGCTTCCAGGCTTCCCTCGCGGATGGTGTAGTTGTTCCTTGGCACTTGCACTCCTCCTCGTCGTCCTTAGTGTTCCGACAATACCTATGCATGCACACGAGTGGAGTGTCAAGTAGTATACCATCCTCGAAGGGGTCAAGTGAGCACGTGTAAAGGAGATGATTCACCTTTGTGTATGTGAAGTACATGTCGCACGTGTCACTTGCCGAACGGACTCTTGACATGGTGATGTCCATAGGATGCTCCGCATCATTATGTGCAATGGGTATGATGCTATGGCACTTGCTCACGAGCTCTTTCCTCTCTTTTTGCTTAAAAGCTTTTTTTTCTCTCAATGGCCACTTATGCACAATGCACAAACCAAGATAGCTATTGTGTATATGCGGGAACGATATTGTTACACAATGTATGATATGATACCAATATGATATGGTATGTATGCAATGGAATGGTGGATCACTAATGTGCACAAGTAACGTTGCTGGCAATACTCAAATGGCTAGTCTCGATAGGTAAGTGACGCAAAATGGGCTAGGGGTTAACAATGCAATTGCAAGGGTATATACAAAGGTGTCGTCGAGGTTACCGTCCTTCGCGATGATGAGTGGCGGTGTTCTTGGTGTAGATACCAAGATGATGGAGACTCGTCCCTAAGTAGCCGAAACACCTTAGGAAACGGAAAAACCGCAAACTCAAAATCTCAAATGACAAATGTCAAAATGGTGGTAGCGGAAAGCGGTGGTGGTGTTGCACTAAGCAATGCGGAAGTGGAATGATGGGCTATACACGAGTCGGAGTTGAAGTTGCCGTCCCTAAGTAGCCGAAACACCTTAGGAGACACAAGCGACAACTCGAACAAGCTCAAACAACAATTGGGTTAAGTTGGGTTGTCGGAAGTGTATGGTGGGAGGGTTATGTGGAAGTGGTGGTGGTGGTGGTTGATGAAGAAGCAACCGTCCCTAAGTAGCCGAAACACCTTAGGAGACTCAAGTCACTACTCAAATGATAGAGGCAAAGGTGTCTCGTCTTTCGATGAGATGGTGGATTTCGCTTTGGTGGAAGTCGACTTTGACGATCCGACTACGAACGTGCGAGGACGTCGCGCCTTAGCAATCGCTAAACCAACTCCGAGAGGTTATTGACCACGCCGGAGCACGATCAACCTGACCACGAGGGTCTGTTTCCTGCGAGCAAACGAAGAACAAGAAAGAAACAGAGATTGCAATCTGGATATTGCGAATATAAGATGAAAGCTTTATTGATCAAGGCGGGGTTCTGTGACGCCTTTGTCTAGTCGTTGAACACAAACGAAGTACGCGAAGTTGCAGCTATGGCAAACTTTTAATCTAAACAAAACCCAAAGTCTAAACGACGCCCTAAGGGCTGTATATATGGGGGAAAAGGAGGGAATTTCGTGGCCCTTGAGGGTGGGGTCCGAAACCAACCCTAACTCTTGTTTCCCCACACATACAGACTCTAAAAATAGCCTATACTTAAGTATTTCGAAATTACATGGGCCTGGCCCAATAATAAGATGACGCAGCACCTAGAATAGCCTATGGACGAATATTATGAAGTGGCATCTTGTATATTTCGTCCAAGGCTTCATGCACAGATAGAGGCAAAGGTGTCCCGTCTTTCGATGAGATGGTGGATTTCGCTTTGGTGGAAGTCGACTTTGACGATCCGACTACGAACGTGCGAGGACGTCGCGCCTTAGCAACCGCTAAACCAACTCCGAGAGGTTATTGACCACGCCGGAGCACGATCAACCTGACCACGAGGGTCTGTTTCCTGCGAGCAAACGAAGAACAAGCAAGAAACTGAGATTGCAATCTGGATATTGCGAATATAAGATGAAAGCTTTATTGATCAAGGTGGGGTTCTGAGACGTATTTGTCTGGTCGTTGAACACAAACGAAGTACGCGAAGTTGCAGCTATGGCGAACTTTAATCTAAACAAAACCCAAAGTCTAAACGGTGCCCTAAGGGCTGTATATATGGAGGAAGAGGGAGTGGATTTCGTGGCCCTAGGTGGAGGGGTCCGAAACTAACCCTATCTCTTGTTTCCCCAGACATACGGACTCTAAAAATAGCCTATACTTATGTATTTCGAAATTACATGGGCCTGGCCCAATAATAAGGTGACGCAGCACCTAGAATAGCCTCTGGACGAAATTTATGAAGTGGCATCTTGTATATTTCGTCCAAGGCTTCATGCACTCATTATGGTGGCTTCAAAGTCCTAAAATCATCACTTGTAACTCCGTTCTTATCCCCTTAGCATGCCATCATCTCCATGCTTGTTCTTGCTCCAATGTTCATCCTTCTCCAAGCTAGGCCCTTCATTTGTAAGCAAAACAAATGTATCCAATTTAGGCAGCATCATATTCTCATGAACATTAGAATCATTACCAAGAAACGAATGTACCTGGTAATTTAGTTGGCGTGCGCGAGCTCTAGTAATTGGTCCAGTATGTATAGCAGCAGGGGCTGTGGGTGTAACAATGGTATTGATGTCCTCATCATCCTCCCCTTCTTGAAATGAAGTCGTCCTCGACGGAAGTTCATCTTCCTCACCCAAATATGGCTTCAAATCTGCAATGTTAAAAGTGGGACTAACCCAAAATCTGCAGGCAGCTCAAGTTTATATGCATTATCATTTACTTTCTCCAACACCTAAAAGGGACCATCAGCACGTGGCATTAGCTTTGATTTGCGCAAATCAGGAAATCTTTCCTTACGCAAATGTAACCAAACAAGATCTCCAGGTGCAAACACAACATGTTTTCTACCCTTATCTCCAGCAAGTTTATATTTAGCATTCATACGCTCAATGTTTTCCTTAGTTAACTCATGCATATTTAAAATCAATTCAGCACTTTCTTTAGCATCAAAATTAACCTTCTCCGAAGATGGAAGAGGCAACAAATCAATAGGTGCACGAGGTAGAAAACCATACAGAACTTAAAAAGGGCACATCTTAGTGCAATGAACGATTATAGGCAAATTCAATATGAGGCAAGCATTCCTCCCACATTTTCTTATTATTCTTTAGAACAGCCCTAAGCATAGTAGACAATGTTCTATTGACTACTTCAGTTTGTCCATCAGTTTGGGGGTGACAAGTAGTACTAAAAAGCAGTTTAGTCCCCAACTTAGCCCATAAACATCTCCAAAAGTGGCTAAGAAATTTAGTATCACGATCTGAAACAATAGTATTTGGCACACCATGCAAGCGAATAATTTCACGAAAGAACAAATCAGCAACATTAACAGCATCATCGCTTTTATGACATGGTATAAAGTGTGCCATTTTCGAGAATCTATCCACGACAACAAATATGCTATCCTTCCCCTTCTTTGTTCTAGGTAAACCTAAAACAAAGTCCATAGATATATCCTCCCAAGGAACACTAGGTACAGGCAAAGGCATATATAAACCATGAGGATTGAGTCGTGACTTAGCTTTTTGACATGTAGTGCAGCGAGCAATAAAGCGCTCAACATCCCGTCTCATCTTTGGCCAAAAGAAATGTGTAGCAAGTACGTCCTCCGTCTTCTTCACGCCAAAGTGTCCCATTAGTCCTCCTCCATGCGCCTCCTGCAACAACAAAAGACGAACGGAGCTAGCTGGAATGCATAGCTTGTTAGCACGGAACACAAATCCATCATTAACGACAAACTTGTTCCATGTTCTTCCTTCATTACAATTCTGCAATACATCTTTAAAATCAGCATCATGCACATATTGATCTTTGATGGTCTCCAAACCAAATATTTTGAAGTCAAGTTTAGAAAGCATAGTATAGCGACGAGACAATGCATCAGCAATAACATTTTCTTTACCCTTCTTGTGTTTAATGACATAAGGAAAGTCTCAATGAATTCAACCCATTTAGCATGTCTACGATTCAGTTTAGCTTGACTTTTAATATGTTTCAAAGATTCATGATCAGAATGTATAACAAATTCTTTGGGCCATAAATAATGTTGCCATGTTTCTAAAGTCCGAACAAGAGCATATAATTCTTTATCATAAGTAGAATAATTCAGACTAGGCCCACTCAATTTTTCAGAAAAGTATGCAACAGGTTTGCCATCTTGTAATAACACACCTCCTAATCCAATTCCACTAGCATCACATTCAAGCTCAAAAGTCTTATTAAAATCAGGAAGTTGGAGTAAAGGAGCATGTGTCAACTTATCTTTCAACACCGTGAAGGCTTCTTCCTGTGCGGTACCCCAAACAAAAGGCACATCCTTCTTTGTAAGCTCATTGAGAGGTGCAGCAATGGTGCTGAAATCTCTCACAAAACTCCTATAGAATCCAGCGAGGCCAAGAAAACTCCTCACTTGTGTGACCGTTTTGGGCTGCGGATAACTCTCAATAGCTTCAAACTTGGCTTTATCAACTTCAATTCCCTGTGGAGTAACAACATAGCCAAGAAAAGACACTCGGTCGGTGCAAAAGGTGCACTTCCCAAGGTTACCAAACAAACGTGCATCACGTAGAGCATTAAAAACAGCACGTAAATGTTCCAAATGTTCTTCCAAAGATTTGCTATAAATCAGTATATCATCAAAATAGACTACCACAAATCGTCCAATGAAAGCACGTAAAACTTCGTTCATTAATCTCATGAAAGTACTAGGTGCATTAGTTAACCCAAAAGGCATGACTAACCACTCATATAATCCAAACTTAGTTTTAAATGCTGTTTGCCATTCATCTCCCAATTTCATACGAATTTGATGGTATCCACTCATAAATCAACTTTGGAGAATATTGTAGAGCCACTCAATTCATCAAGCATATCATCTAGCCTAGGAATAGGGTGACGATAACGAATAGTAATATTATTAATGCCTCTACAATCAACACACATACGTGACGTACCATCCTTTTTCGGCACTAGAATAATAGGAACAGCACAAGGACTAAGGGATTCGCGTATATAACCTTTGTCGAGCAGCTCCTGTACTTGACGCATAATCTCCTTCGTCTCCTCTGGATTGGTACGGTATGGTGCACGGTTGGGTAATGATGCACCGGAATTAAGTCAATTTGATGCTCAATCCCTCGAATAGGTGGTAATCCCGGTGGCACGTCTTGTGGAAAGACGTCAGCGAACTCCTGCAAAATGTTAGTGACAGCAGGGGCAAAGAGGAAGGCACGTCCTCGAATGAAAATAATGCCTCTTTGCACACAAAAGCATAGCAAATAGATTTGCTAAAATCTAGCTCATCAATATCAGATTTGGTGGCAAGTAAACATGCACTTTTCAATTTAATTTCAGAAGCAACTGTAGATGGTTTATTATTAGGCTTCATGTGTTGCTCAAATTCTTTTGCCACAATCTGATTTTCACTCTTATTTTTCTCCTGTTTTGCTTTATTAGCTCTATTAATATCATCTTTCAAAATGGACTCAGGAGTCATAGGAAGCAAAGTAATATTTTTATCCTTATGAACAAGAGTATATTGATTGTTTCTACCATGGTGTACAGAATTTTTATCAAATTGCCATGGTCTACCAAGTAATAAGGAACATGCTTGCATAGGTACCACATCACAATCAACATAATCAGCATATGTAGAGATACTAAAATGCACACGAACAGTACGTGTTACCTTAACCTTGCCGCTGTTGTTGAACCATTGGATGTAGTAAGGATGTGGATGTGGTCTTGTGGTGAGAGATTGCTTCTCCACCATCTCCATGCTAGCCAAGTTGTTGCAGCTCCCTCCATCTATGATGGCCTTGAATAGAACGTTCCTTCACAACTCCCTTTGTATGAAACAAATTATGCCTCTAATTTTGCTCAGCTTGTGTAACCTGCACACTCAAAACACGTTGAGCAACTAAACATTCATACCTGTCAGCATCTTTAGCAGCCATGTATTGTGTCTCATGATCAGAATCATCTCCACCGTGTTCCTCATGTGTAATAAGATCCAAAGTCTCCTCATCATAGTCACTAGCGGACTCATACCCACCATCCTCAGTAGCAATCATCACACGCTGAGATTTGCATTCTCTCGCAAAATGTCCTCTTCCCTTACAACGACGACAAATAATATCACTTGTGTGCCCTGTTGGCGCCATGGAAGAAGAAGAGCTCTGTGCAGGCCCGCAGGTGTGCTCTTGGCGAGATAGTGGTGGTTGTGCCTGCTTTCTTGTATCACGGTTGGAGGTGGCACCTGAAGGAGGTGATGGTGCAGTGGAAGTAGATGATGCACGTGGTGTCCATGATGAAGGTCGACCTGCAGAAAAGTTAGTGCGCGGCAATGTCTGTCGATCCTGCACTTCACGTTCAGCTTTACAAGCAAGATGGAATAAACGAGTGATATTATTATAATCCTTATAGTCTAGAATGGTCTGAATCTCTCTATTTAATCCACCCAGAAAACGTGCAAGCATAGCTTCATTCTCCTCAACAATACCACATCTAATCAAGCTAGTTTGTAATTCCTGATAATATTCTTCTACAGAATTTTTTCCTTGTCTTAAGCGCTGCAATTTTTGAAGTAATTCACGTTGATAATATGGTGGAACCCAACGAGTACGCATAGCAGTTTTCAAAGCAGCCCAAGTAGCTGGAACAGGATATAATCTACAATGTTCAGACCACCAAACACATGCAAAGCTAGTGAAAGCACAAACAGCAGCAGGAACACGTCTCTCCTCAGGATATTGTAAACATGTAAATCGTTGTTCAGTTTCTAACTCCCAAGTAAGATATATATCAGGAACATATCTACCCTCAAATGGTGGAATATTCAATTTCAATTTAGGGAGATGGTCATGATCTCGTACCTGAGGGGGAGCCCTAACATTGCCATTATTTGCATGTGGACGACCTGGTGGTTGTGGTGCTGGTGGTTGCACGTAGTTCTGATGTTGATCAACCTCATCCTCGTAATCTCCCACATAATCATCCTCCTCGGTACCAGCAGCAGCAGTGGCAGGAGCCAAAGAAGCACCAACAGCAGTAGCAGCGGCACCAGAATTTTGTCCTGGCTCAATAGGAACACGCTGAGCTCGTCCATACTGATTCGGAAGGGGGCGTAGTTGTTGTCGTTGCAGAGGTGCGATAGGTGCAGCCGGCGGTGGTTGTGGAAAACGCGAGCAATTCATCAAACTTGCTATCAAGCTTTGTTTCAAACGTCTTCTCAATGCCATCTATCTTCTCCATGGCCTCGTCAAATCTGTTTAGCACATCTTGCACCTGTCCACTCATCATTTGCTGAAATTTATCATGTAGCTGTTTGTTCATCAGGTTCTCCCAGTCAGTCTCATCGGCTTGTGATCCTGCCATGGTTAGCAGCAATAGAAACACACAAGAATATGATCCTACAGACTACTAACAAGATGTGGTGGTGGGTGTCACAAATCCGTCAAGCAAATCTCAAATTCTTACCAGTTCTTACCCAGCAGCAGGCGGTGATCGGCAACCATTGTAATCAAAACTCTCAAAGCTTGGATAGAGCGATTGCGGGGAGAGTCAAGCATACGACGTAGATGTATGTGGAGCTGGGAAGGCTTATAATATGGTAGCAAAAAGGGTCAGCAATAATCAATTCAGAGATGCAAAGTTAAATAAACGCTCAACGACGGTACTGTGCTGGTCCTAGGCTAGACCGTGCTAGAGACGCGAGACTAGAACACTAACAAAATCACGGCGCTGCACGTAAACAAGGGAGGAGCACACACTGTATTTTTTTTCTTTTTTTTCACTTTTTTTTGCACTAGTTTTCCTCTTTTTTTTTTTTTGCTCCGCAACAAATTTTTTTCGAAAAAGTCTACAAATGGTCTAAAAACTGCCTAGGCAGAATTTTCCATACTTAGTTTTTTTTGAAACTGGAACTATTTTTCTTCTGCGGATGGCTCGGAAGTTCAGGAGTCCTTCTCTGTCACGACTCGGAGTATCGCGTGATCTGGAAATCGAGAACAATGCAACAATTACTGGACTCGGACTAGGACTGGTGGCGGAGATGAAACTGGTGGGACGCGGACTGGTGGCGGAGATGAATCTGGTGGAACTCGGACTGGTGGCGGAGATGAATCTGGTGGAACTCGGACTGGTGGCGGAGATGAATCTGGTGGAACTCGGACTGGTGGCGGATATATGTTGCGGGTGGACTCGGATGGGCGTGATGGCGGCGGATATGTGGTGGCGTATATGGATTCGGATTGGCGGTGAATATGTGGTGGTGGTATATGGCAGCGGCGACGTGACAACCTGTGAACAGAACTCGAAACTCTAAAAGACTAGACGCTAAGACCAGCAACTTGACACGACGATGCAACCGCAAATTCAACAAAGCAAATACAGAAAAGATTATGCAAAGGCTCAGATTGGTTCGGATGGGATGAACTAACTCTAATTTTTTTGGCTTTTTCGTGGACTATAGGTATGAAGAACAGACTCGATCTAAACTACGAAAAAGCTGTAAAATCTCACCGAGCAACACGGAAATCTGATACCACTTGATAGAGGCAAAGGTGTCCGTCTTTCGATGAGATGGTGGATTTCGCTTTGGTGGAAGTCGACTTTGACGATCCGACTACTGAGCGTGCGAGGGCGTCGGCGCCTTAGCAACCGCTAAACCAACTCCGAGAGGTTATTGACCACGCCGGAGCACGATCAACCTGACCACGAGGGTCTGTTTCCTGCAAGCAAACGAAGAACAAGCAAGAAACTGAGATTGCAATCTGGATATTGCGAATATAAGATGAAATCTTTGTTGATCAAGGTGGGGTTCTGAGACGTCTTTGTCTGGTCGTTGAACACAAACAAAGTACGCGAAGTTGCAGCTATGGCGAACTTTAATCTAAACCAAACCTGATAGAGGCAAAGGTGTCCCGTCTTTCGATGAGATGGTGGATTTCGCTTTGGTGGAGGTCGACTTTGACGATCCGACTACGACGTCTTGAGGGCGTCGCGCTTAGCAATCGCTAAACCAACTCCGAGAGGTTATTGACCACGCCGAACACGATCAACCTGACCACGAGGTCTATTTCCTGCGAGTAAGCGAAGAACAAGCAAGAAACTGAGATTGCAATCTGGATATTGCGAATATAAGATGAAAGCTTTATTGATCAAGGTGGGGTTCTGTGGCGCCTTTGTGCAGTCGTGGAACACAAACGAAATCTGCGAAGTTGCAGCTATGGCGAACTTTTAATCTAAACAAAACCCAAGTCTAAGCGGTGCCCTAAGGGCTGTATATATGGAGGAAGAGGGGTGAATTTCGTGGCCCTTGGTGGAGGGTCGAAACTAACCCTATCTCTTGTTTCCCCACACATACGGACTCTAAAATAGCCTATACTAATGTATTTCGAAATTACATGGGCCAGGCCCAATAATAAGGTGACGCAGCACCTAGAATAGCCTCTGGACGAACTTTATGAAGTGGCATCTTGTATATTTCGTCCAAGGCTTCATGCACTCATTATGGTGGCTTCAAAGTCCTGAAATCATCACTTGTAACTCCATTCTTGTCCCCTTAGCATGCCATCATCTCCATGCTTGTTCTTGCTCCAATGTTCATCCTTCTCCAAGCTAGGCCCTTCATTTGTAAGCAAAACAAATGTATCCAATTTAGGCAGCATCATATTCTCATGAACATTAGAATCATTACCAAGAAACGAAAGTACCTGGTAATTTAGTTGGCGTGCGCGAGCTCTAGTAATTGGTCCAGTATGTATAGCAGCAGGGGCTATGGGTGTAACAATGGTATTGATGTCCTCATCATCCTCCCCTTCTTGAAATGAAGTCGTCCTCAACGGAAGTTCATCTTCCTCACCCAAATATGGCTTCAAATCTGCAATGTTAAAAGTGGGACTAACCCCAAAATCTGCAGGCAGCTCAAGTTTATATGCATTATCATTTATTTTCTCCAACACCTTAAAGGGACCAGCAGCACGTGGCATTAGCTTTGATTTGCGCAAATCAGGAAATCTATCCTTACACAAATGTAACCAAACAAGATCTCCAGGTGCAAACACAACATGTTTTCTACCCTTATCTCCAGCAAGTTTATATTTAGCATTCATACGCTCAATGTTTTCCTTAGTTAACTCATGCATTTTTAAAATCAATTCAGCACGTTCTTTAGCATCAAAATTAACCTTCTCCGAAGATGGAAGAGGCAACAAATCAATAGGTGCACGGGTAGGAAACCATACACAACTTTAAAAGGGCACATCTTAGTAGTAGAATGCAATGAGCGATTATAAGCAAATTCAATATGAGGCAAGCATTCCTCCCACATTTTCTTATTATTCTTTAGAACAGCCCTAAGCATAGTAGACAATGTTCTATTGACTACTTCAGTTTGTCCATCGGTTTGGGGGTGACAAGTAGTACTAAAAGCAGTTTAGTCCCCAACTTAGCCCATAAACATCTCCAAAAGTGGCTAAGAAATTTAGTATCACGATCTGAAACAATAGTATTTGGCACACCATGCAAGCGAATAATTTCACGAAAGAACAAATCAGCAACATTGACAGCATCATCGCTTTTATGACATGGTATAAAGTGTGCCATTTTGAGAATCTATCCATGACAACAAATATGCTATCCTCCCTTCTTTGTTCTAGGTAAACCTAAAACAAAGTCCATAGATATATCCTCCCAAGGAACACTAGGTACAGGCAAAGGCATATATAAACCATGAGGATTGAGTCGTGACTTAGCTTTTTGACATGTAGTGCAGCGAGCAATAAAACGCTCAACATCCGTCTCATCTTTGGCCAAAAGAAATGTGTAGCAAGTACATCCTCCGTCTTCTTCACGCCAAAGTGTCCCATTAGTCCTCCTCCATCGCCTCCTGCAACAACAAAAGACGAACGGAGCTAGCTGGAATGCATAGCTTGTTAGCACGGAACACAAATCCATCATTAACGACAAACTTGTTCCATGTTCTTCCTTCTTTACAATTCTGCAATACATCTTTAAAATCAGCATCATGCACATATTGATCTTTGATGGTCTCCAAACCAAATATTTTGAAGTCAAGTTTGAAAGCATAGTATAGCGACGAGACAATGCATCGGCAATAACATTTTCTTTACCCTTCTTGTGTTTAATGACATAAGGAAAGTCTCAATGAATTCAACCCATTTAGCATGTCTACGATTCAGTTTAGCTTGACTTTTAATATGTTTCAAAGATTCATGATCAGAATGTATAACAAATTCTTTGGGCCATAAATAATGTTGCCATGTTTCTAAAGTCCGAACAAGAGCATATAATTCTTTATCATAAGTAGAATAATTCAGACTAGGCCCACTCAATTTTTCGTAAAAGTATGCAACAGGTTTGCCATCTTGTAATAACACACCTCTAATCCAATTCCACTAGCATCACATTCAAGCTCAAAAGTCTTATTAAAATCAGGAAGTTGGAGTAAAGGAGCATGTGTCAACTTATCTTTCAACACCGTGAAGGCTTCTTCCTGTGCGGTACCCCAAACAAAAGGCACATCCTTCTTTGTAAGCTCGTTGAGAGGTGCAGCAATGGTGTTGAAATCTCTCACAAAACGCCTATAGAAACCAGCGAGGCCAAGGAAACTCCTCACTTGTGTGACCGTTTTGGGCTGCGGCCAACTCTCAATAGCTTCAATCTTGGCTTTATCAACTTCAATTCCCTGTGGAGTAACAACATAGCCAAGAAAAGACACTCGGTCGGTGCAAAAGGTGCACTTCCCAAGGTTACCAAACAAACGTGCATCACGTAGAGCATTAAAAACAACACGTAAATGTTCCAAATGTTCTTCCAAAGATTTGCTATAAATCAGTATATCATCAAAATAGACTACCACAAATCGTCCAATGAAAGCACGTAAAACTTCGTTCATTAATCTCATGAAAGTACTAGGTGCATTAGTTAACCCAAAAGGCATGACTAACCACTCATATAATCCAAACTTAGTTTTAAATGCTGTTTTCCATTCATCTCCCAATTTCATACGAATTTGATGGTATCCACTCATAAATCAACTTTGGAGAATATTGTAGAGCCACTCAATTCATCAAGCATATCATCTAGCCTAGGAATAGGGTGACGATAATGAATAGTAATATTATTGATGCCTCTACAATCAACACACATACGTGACGTACCATCCTTTTTCGGCACTAGAATAATAGGAACAGCACAAGGACTAAGGGATTCGCGTATATAACCTTTGTCGAGCAGCTCCTGTACTTGACGCATAATCTCCTTCGTCTCCTCTGGATTGATGCGATATGGTGCACGGTTGGGTAATGATGCACGGGAATTAAGTCAATTTGATGCTCAATCCCTCGAATAGGTGGTAATCCCGGTGGCACGTCGTGTGGAAAGACGTCAGTGAACTCCTGCAAAATGTTAGTGACAGCAGGGGGCAAAGAGGAAGGCACGTCCTCGAATGAAAATAATGCCTCTTTGCACACAAAAGCATAGCAAATAGATTTGCTAAAATCTAGCTCATCAATATCAGATTTGGTGGCAAGTAAACATGCACTTTTCAATTTAATTTCAGAAGCAACAGTAGATGGTTTATTATTAGGCTTCATGTGTTGCTCAAATTCTTTTGCCACAATCTGATTTTCACTCTTATTTTTCTCCTGTTTTGCTTTATTAGCTCTATTAATATCATCTTTCAAAATGGACTCAGGAGTCATAGGAAGCAAAGTAATATTTTATCCTTATGAACAAGAGTATATTGATTGTTTCTACCATGGTGTACAGAATTTTATCAAATTGCCATGGTCTACCAAGTAATAAGGAACATGCTTGCATAGGTACCACATCACAATCAACATAATCAGCATATGTAGAGATACTAAAATGCACACGAAACAGTACGTGTTACCTTAACCTTGCCGCTGTTGTTGAACCATTGGATGTAGTAAGGATGTGGATGTGGTCTTGTGGTGAGAGATTGCTTCTCCACCATCTCCATGCTAGCCAAGTTGTTGCAGCTCCCTCCATCTATGATGGCGCTTGAATAGAACGTTCCTTCACAACTCCTTTGTATGGAACAAATTATGCCTCTGATTTAGCTCAGCTTGTGTAACCTGCACACTCAAAACACGTTGAGCAACTAAACATTCATACCTGTCAGCATCTTTAGCAGCCATGTATTGTGTCTCATGATCAGAATCATCTCCACCGTGTTCCTCATGTGTAATAAGATCCAAAGTCTCCTCATCATAGTCACTAGCGGACTCATACCCCCCATCCTCGGTAGCAATCATCACACGCTGAGATTTGCATTCTCTCGCAAAATGTCCTCTTCCCTTACAACGACGACAAATAATATCACTTGTGTGCCCTGTTGGCGCCATGGAAGAAGAGCTCTGTGCAGGCCAGCAGGTGTGCTCTTGGCGATAGTGGTGGTTGTGCCTGCTTTCTTGTATCACGGTTGGAGGTGGCACCTGAAGGAGGTGATGGTGCGGTGGAAGTAGATGATGCACGTGGTGTCCATGATGAAGGTCGACCTGCGAGAAAAGTTAGTGCGGCGCCAATGCACATCGATCCTGCACTTCACGTTCAGCTTTACAAGCAAGATGGAATAAACGAGTGATATTATTTTAATCCTTATAGTCTAGAATGGTCTGAATGTCTCTATTTAATCCACCCAGAAAATGTGCAAGCATAGCTTCATTCTCCTCAACAATACCACATCTAATCAAGCTAGTTTGTAATTCCTGATAATATTCTTCTACATAATTTTTTCCTTGTCTTAAGCGCTGCAATTTTTGAAGTAATTCACGTTGATAATATGGTGGAACCCAACGAGTACGCATAGCAGTTTTCAAAGCAGCCCAAGTAGCTGGAACAGGATATAATCTACAATTTTCAGACCACCAAACACATGCAAAGCTAGTGAAAGCACAAACAGCAGCAGGAACACGTCTCTCCTCAGGATATTGTAAACATGTAAATCGTTGTTCAGTTTCTAACTCCCAAGTAAGATATATATCAGGAACATATCTACCCTCAAATGGTGGAATATTCAATTTCAGTTTAGGGAGATGGTCATGATCTCGTACTGAGGGGAGCCCTAACATTGCCATTATTTGCATGTGGGCGACCTGGTGGTTGTGGTGCTGGTGGTTGCACGTGGTTCGATGTTGATCAACCTCATCCTCGTAATCTCCCACATAATCATCCTCCTCGGTACCAGCAGCAGCAGTAGCGAGGAGCCAAAGAAGCACCAACAGCAGTGAGTAGCAGCGGCACCAGGATTTTGTCCTGGCTCAATAGGAACACGCTGAGCTCATCCATACTGATTCGGAAGGGGCGTGGTTGTTGTCGTTGCAGAGGTGCGATAGGTGCAGCCGGCGGTGGTTGTGGAAAACGCGAGCAATTCATCAAACTTGCTATCAAGCTTTGTTTCAAGCGTCTTCTCAATGCCATCTATCTTCTCCATGGCCTCGTCAAATCTGTTTAGCACATCTTGCACCTGTCCACTCATCATTTGCTGAAATTTATCATGTAGCTGTTTGTTCGTCAGTTCTCCCAATCGGTCTCATCGACTTGTGATCCTGCCATGGTTAGCAACAATAGAAACACACAAGAATATGATCCTCAGACTACTAACAAGATGTGGTGGTGGGTGTCACAAATCCGTCAAGCAAATCTCAAATTCTTACCAGTTCTTACCCAGCAGCGGTGGTGATCGGCAACCGTTGTAATCAAAACTCTCAAAAGCTTGGATAGAGCGATTGCGGGGAGAGTCAAGCGCACGACGTAGATGTATGTGGAGCTGGGAAGGCTTATAATATGGTAGCAAAAGGGTCAGCAATAATCAATTCAGAGATGCAAAGTTGAATAAGCGCTCAACGACGGTCTTGTGCTGGTCCTAGGCTGAACCGTGCTAGAGGCGAGACTAGAACACTAACAAAATCACGGCGCTGCACGTAAACAAGGGAGGAGCACACACTGAATTTTTTTTTTTTTTTTTTCACTTTTTTTTGCACTAGTTTTCCTCTTTTTTTTTGCTCCGCAACAAATTTTTTTCGAAAAAGTCTACAAATGGTCTAAAAACTGCCTAGCCAGAATTTTCCAGACTTAATTTTTTTTTGAAACTGGAAATATTTTTCTTCTGCGGATGGCTCGGAAGTTCGGGAGTCCTTCTCTGTCACGACTCGGAGTATCGCGTGATCTGGAAATCGAGAACAATGCAACAATTACTGGACTCGGACTAGGACTGGTGGCGGAGATGAAACTGGTGGGACGCGGACTGGTGGCGGAGATGAATCTGGTGGAACTCGGACTGGTGGCGGAGATGAATCTGGTGGAACTCGGACTGGTGGCGGAGATGAATCTGGTGGAACTCGGACTGGTGGCGGATATATGTTGTAGGTGGACTCGGATGGGCGTGATGGCGGCGGATATGTGGTGGCGTATATGGATTTGGATTGGCGGTGAATATGTGGTGGTGGTATATGGCAGCGGCGACGTGATAGAGGCAAAGGTGTCCCGTCTTTCGATGAGATGGTGGATTTCGCTTTGGTGGAAGTCGACTTCGACGATCCGACTACGAGCTTGCGAGGACGTCGCGCCTTAGCCATCGCTAAACCAACTCCGAGAGGTTATTGACCACGCCGGAGCACGATCAACCTGACCACGAGGGTCTATTTCCTGCGAGCAAACGAAGAACAAGCAAGAAACTAAGATTGCAATCTGGATATTGCAAATATAAGATGAAAGCTTTATTGATCAAGGTGGGGTTACTGTGGCGCCTTTGTGCAGTCGTTGAACACAAACGAAATGCACGCGAAGTTGCAGCTATGGCGAACTTTTGATCTAAACAAAACCCAAAGTCTAAGCGGTGCCCTAAGGGCTGTATATATGGAGGAAGAGGGGTGAATTTCGTGGCCCTTGGTAGAGGGTCCGAAACTAACCCTATCTCTTGTTTCCCCACACATACGGACTCTAAAAATAGCCTATACTTATGTATTTCGAAATTACATGGGTCTGGCCCAATAATAAGGTGACGCAGCACCTAGAATAGCCTCTGGACGAAATTTATGAAGTGGCATCTTGTATATTTCGTCCAAGGCTTCATGCACTCATTATGGTGGCTTCAAAGTCCTGAAATCATCACTTGTAACTCCGTTCTTGTCCCCTTTAGCATGCCATCATCTCCATGCTTGTTCTTGCTCCAATGTTCATCCTTTTCCAAGCTAGGCCCTTCATTTGTAAGCAAAACAAATGTATCCAATTTAGGCAGCATCATATTCTCATGAACATTAGAATCATTACCAAGAAACGAAAGTACCTAGTAATTTAGTTGGCGTGCACGAGCTCTTGTAATTGGTCTAGTATGTATAGCAGCAGGGGCTGTGGGTGTAACAATGGTATTGATGTCCTCATCACGACGTGACAACCTGTGAACAGAACTCGAAACTCTAAAAGACTAGACGCTAAGACCAGCAACTTGACACGACGATGCAACCGCAAATTCAACAAAGCAAATACAGAAAAGATTATGCAAAGGCTCAGATTGGTTCGGATGGGATGAACTAACCCTAATTTTTTTTTTTGGCTTTTTCGTGGACTATAGGTATGAAGAACAGACTCGATCTAAACTACGAAAAACTGTAAAATCTCACCGAGCAACCTGGAAATCTGATACCACTTGATAGAGGCAAAGGTGTCCCGTCTTTCGATGAGATGGTGGATTTCGCTTTGGTGGAAGTCGACTTTGACGATCCGACTACTGAACGTCGCGAGGACGTCGCGCTTTAGCAACCGCTAAACCAACTCCGAGAGGTTATTGACCACGCCGAACACGATCAACCTGACCACGAGGGTCTGTTTCACCGCAAGCAAGCGAAGAACAAGCAAGAAACTGAGATTGCAATCTGGATATTGCGAATATAAGATGAAAGCTTTATTGATCAAGGTGGGGTTACGAGGCGTCTTTGTGCAGTCGTTGAACACAAGCGAAATGCACGCGAAGTTGCAGCTATGGCGAACTTTAATCTAAACAAAACCCAAAGTCTACGGTGCCCTAAGGGCTGTATATATGGAGGAAGAGGGGGTGAATTTCGTGGCCCTTGGTGGAGGGGTCCGAAACTAACCCTATCTCTTGTTTCCCCACACATGCGGACTCTAAAAATAGCCTATACTTATGTATTTCGAAATTACATGGGCCTGGCCCAATAATAAGGTGACGCAGCACCTAGAATAGCCTCTAGACGAAATTTATGAAGTGGCATCTTGTATATTTCGTCCAAGGCTTCATGCACTCATTATGGTGGCTTCAAAGTCCTGAAATCATCACTTGTAACTCCGGTCTTGTCCCCCTTGCGCCTGCCATCATCTCCATGCTTGTTCTTGCTCTAATGTTTATCCTTCTCCAAGCTAGGCCCTTCATTTGCAAGCAAAACAAATGTATCCAATTTAGGCAGCATCATATTCTCATGAACATTAGAATCATTACCAAGAAACCAAAGTACCTGGTAATTTAGTTGGCGTGCGCGAGCTCTAGTAATTGGTCCAGTATGTATAGCAACAGGGGTTGTGGGTGTAACAATGGTATTGATGTCCTCATCATGCACTCCTTATGGTGGCTTCAAAGTCCTGAAATCATCACTTGTAACTCCGTTCTTGATCCCCTTGCGCATGCCATCAACTCCATGCGTGTTCTTGCTCCAATGTTCATACTTCTCCAAGCTAGTACCTTCATTTGTAAGCAAAACAAATATATCCAATTTAGGCAGCATCATATTCTCTTGAACATTAGAATCATTACCAAGAAACGAAAGTACCTGGTAATTTAATTGGCGTCTTGTGAGCTCTAGTAATTGGTCCCAGATATGTAACAATGAGGGGCTGTGGGTGTAATAATGGTATTGATGTCCTCATCATCCTCCCCTTCTTGAAATGAAGTCGTCCTCGACGGAAGCTCATCTTCCTCACCCAAATAAGGCTTCAAATCTGCAATGTTAAAAGTGGGACTAACCCCAAAATCTGCAGGTAGCTCAAGTTTATATGCATTATCATTTATTTTCTCTAACACCTTAAAAGGACCATCAGCACGTGGCATTAGCTTTGATTTGCAAAATTAGAAATCTATCTTTACGCAAAATGTAACAAAACAAGATCTCCGGTGCAAACACAACATGTTTTCTACCCTTATCTCCAGCAAGTTTATATTTAGCATTCATCGCTCAATGTTTTCCTTAGTTAACTCATGCATTTTAAAATCAATTCGAACGTTCTTTAGCATCAAAATTAACCTTCTCCGAAGATGGAAGAGGCAACAAATCAATAGGTGCACGAGGTAGGAAACAATACACAATTTCAAAGGGCACATCTTAGTAGTAGAATGCAATGAGCGATTATAAGCAAATTCAATATGAGGCAAGCATTCTTCCCATATTTTCTTATTATTCTTCAAAACAGCCCTAAGCATAGTAGACAATGTTCTATTGACTACTTCAGTTTGTCCATCGGTTTGGGGATGACAAGTAGTACTAAAAAGCAATTTAGTCCCCAACTTAGCCCATAAACATCTCCAAAAGTGGCTAAGAAATTTAGTATCACGATCTGAAACAATAGTATTTGGCACACCATGCAAGCGAATAATTTCACGAAAGAACAAATCAGCAACATTAACAGCATCATCGCTTTTATGACATGGTATAAAGTGTGCCATTTTCGAGAATCTATCCACGACAACAAATATGCTATCCCTCCCCTTCTTTGTTCGAGGTAAACCTAAAACAAAGTCCATAGATATATCCTCCCAAGGAACACTAGGCACAGGCAAAGGCATATATAAACCATGATGATTGAGTCGTGACTTAGCTTTTTGACATGTAGTGCAGCGAGCAATAAAACGCTCAACATCCCATCGCATCTTTGGCCAAAAGAAATGTGTAGCAAGTACGTCCTCCGTCTTCTTCACGCCAAAGTGTCCCATTAGTCCTCCTCCATGCGCCTCCTGCAACAACAAAAGACGAGCGGAGCTAGCTGGAATGCATAGCTTGTTAGAACGAAACACAAATCCATCATTAACGACAAACTTGTTCCATGTTCTACCTTCTTTACAATTCTACAATACATCGCTAAATTCAGCATCATGCACAAATTGATCTTTGATGGTCTCCAAACCAAATATTTTAAAGTCAAGTTGTGAAAGCATAGTATAACGACGAGACAATGCATCAGCAATAACATTTTCTTTACCCTTCTTGTGTTTAATGACATAAGGGACAGTCTCAATGAATTCAACCCATTTAGCTTGTCTACGATTCAGTTTAGCTTGACTTTTAATATGTTTCAAAGACTCATGATCAGAATGTATAACAAATTCTTTGGGGTCTCTAAAGTCCGAACAAGAGCATATAATTCTTTATCATAAGTAGAATAGTTCAAACTAGGCCCACTCAATTTTTCAGAAAAGTGTGCAACAGGTTTGCCATCTTGTAATAACACACCTCCTAATCCAATTCCACTAGCATCACATTCAAGCTCAAAAGTCTTATTAAAATCAGGAAGTTGGAGTAAAGGAGCATGTGTCAACTTAGCTTTCAATACCGTGAAGGCTTCTTCCTGTGCGGTACCCCAAACAAAAGGCACATCCTTCTTTGTAAGCTCGTTGAGAGGTGCAGCAATGGTGCTGAAATCTCTCACAAAACGCCTATAGAAACCAGCGAGGCCAACTCTCAATAGCTTCAATCTTGGCTTTATCAACTTCAATTCCCTGTGGAGTAACAACATAGCCAAGAAAAGATACTCGGTCGGTGCAAAAGGTGCACTTCCCAAGGTTTCCAAACAAACGTGCATCACGTAGAGCATTAAAAACAGCACGTAAATGTTCCAAATGTTCTTCCAAAGATTTGCTATAAATCAGTATATCATCAAAATAGACTACCACAAATCGTCCAATGAAAGCACGTAAAACTTCGTTCATTAATCTCACGAAAGTACTAGGTGCATTAGTTAACCCAAAAGGCATGCTTAACCACTCATATAATCCAAACTTAGTTTTAAATGCTGTTTTCCATTCATCTCCCAATTTCATACGAATTTGATGGTATCCACTCATAAATCAACTTTGGAGAATATTGTAGAGCCACTCAATTCATCAAGCATATCATCTAGCCTAGGAATAGGGTGACGATAACGAATAGTAATATTATTAATGCCTCTACAATCAACACACATACGTGACGTACCATCCTTTTTCGGCACTAGAATAATAGGAACAACACAAGGACTAAGGGATTCGCATATATAACCTTTGTCGAGCAGCTCCTGTACTTGACGCATAATCTCCTTCGTCTCCTCTGGATTGGTACGGTATGGTGCACGGTTGGGTAAGGATGCACCAGGAATTAAGTCAATTTGATGCTCAATCCCTCGAATAGGTGGTAATCCCGGTGGCACGTCTTGTGGAAAGACGTCGTGAACTCTGCAAAATGTTAGTGACAGCGAGGGGCAAAGAGGAAAACACGTCCTCGAATGAAAATAATGCCTCTTTGCACACAAAAGCATAGCAAATAGATTTGCTAAAATCTAGCTCATCAATATCAGATTTGGTGGCAAGTAAACATGCACTTTTCAATTTAATTTCGAAGCAACAGTAGATGGTTTATTATTAGGCTTCATGTGTTGCTCAAATTCTTTTGCCACAATCTGATTTTCACTCTTATTTTTCTCCTGTTTTGCTTTATTAGCTCTATTAATATCATCTTTCAAAATGGACTCAGGAGTCATAGGAAGCAAAGTAATATTTTTATCCTTATGAACAAGAGTATCTTGATTGTTTCTACCATGGTGTACAGAATTTTTATCAAATTGCCATGGTCTACCAAGTAATAAGGAACATGCTTGCATAGGTACCACATCACAATCAACATAATCAGCATATGTAGAGATACTAAAATGCACATGAACAGATGCGTGTTACCTTAACCTTGCAGCTGTTGTTGAACCATTGGATGTAGTAAGGATGTGGATGTGGTCTTGTGGTGAGAGATAGCTTCTCCACCATCTCCATGCTAGCCAAGTTGTTGCAGCTCCCTCCATCTATGATGGCCTTGAATAGAACGTTCCTTCACAACTCCTTTGTATGGAACAAATTATGCCTCTGATTTTGCTCATCTTGTGTAACCTGCACACTCAAAACACGTTGAGCAACTAAACATTCATACCTGTCGGCATCTTGACAGCCATGTATTGTGTCTCATGATCGAATCATCTCCACCGTGTTCCTCATGTGTAATAAGAGCCAAAGTCTCCTCATCATAGTCACTAGCGGACTCATACCCACCATCCTCGGTAGCAATCATCACACGCTGAGATTTGCATTCTCTCAAAAATGTCCTCTTCCCTTAAAACGACGACAAATAATATCACTTGTGTGCCCTGTTGGCGCCATGGAAGAAGAAGAGCTCTGTGCAGGCCCGGCGGTGTGCTCTTGGCGAGATAGTGGTGGTTGTGCCTGATTTCTTGTATCACGGTTGGAGGTGGCACCTGAAGGAGGTGATGGTGCGGTGGAAGTAGATGATGCACGTGGTGTCCATGATGAAGGTCGACCTGCAAAAAAGTTAGTGCACGCCAATGCACATCGATCCTGCACTTCACGTTCAGCTTTACAAGCAAGATGGAATAAGCAGTGATATTATTATAATCCTTATAGTCTAGAATGGTCTGAATCTCTCTATTTAATCCACCCGAGCGTGCAAGCATAGCTTCATTCTCCTCAACAATACCACATCTAATCAAGCCAGTTTGTAATTCCGATAATATTCTTCTCTGAGTTTTTCCTTGTCTTAAGCGCTGCAATTTTTGAAGTAATTCACGTTGATAATATGGTGGAACCCAACGAGTACGCATAGCAGTTTTCAAAGCAGCCCAAGTAGCTGGAACAGGATATAATCTACAATGTTCGGACCACCAAACACATGCAAAGCTAGTGAAAGCACAAACAGCAGTGAGGAAAACGTCTCTCCTCGGGATATTGTAAACATGTAAATCGTTGTTCAGTTTCTAACTCCCAAGTAAGATATATATCAGGAACATATCTACCCTCAAATGGTGGAATATTCAATTTCAGTTTAGGGAGATGGTCATGATCTCGTACCTGAGGGGGAGCCCTAACATTGCCATTATTTGCATGTGGACGACCTGGTGGTTGTGGTGCTGGTGGTTGCACGTAGTTCTAATGTTGATCAACCTCATCCTCATAATCGCCCACATACTCATCATCCTCCTCGGTACCAGCAGCAGCGATGGCAGGAGCCAAGAAGCACCAAAGCGATGGCAGCGGCACCAGAATTTTGTCTGGCTCAATAGGAACACGCTGAGCTCGTCCATACTGATTCGGAAGGGGCGTAGTTGTTGTCGTTCTTGAGGTGCGATAGGTGCAGCCGGCGGTGGTTGTGGAAAACGCAGAGCAATTCATCAAACTTGCTATCAAGCTTTGTTTCAAACGTCTTCTCAATGCCATCTATCTTCTCCATGGCCTCGTCAAATCTGTTTAGCACATCTTGAACCTGTCCAATCATCATTTGCTGAAACTTATCATGTAGCTGTTTGTTCGTCGGGTTCTCCCAATCAGTCTCATCGACTTGTGATCCTGCCATTGTTAGCAGCAAGAGAAACACACAAGAATATGATCCTCTGAGACTACTAGGAAGTGGTGGTGGTGGTGTGGTGGACAGTCACAAATCCGTCAAGCAAATCTCAAATTCTTACCAGTTCTTACCCAGCAGCGGCGGTGATCGGCAACCGTTGTAGTCAAAACTCTCAAAGCTTGGATAGAGCGATTACGGGGAGAGTCAAACGCACGGCGTAGATGTATGTGGAGCTGGGAAGGCTTATAATATGGTAGCAAAAGGGTCACAATAATCAATTCAGAGATGCAAAGTTGAATAAGCGCTCAACGACGGTCTTGTGCTGGTCCTAAGCTAGACCGTGCTAGAGACGCGAGCCTAGAACACTAACAAAATCACGGCGCTGCACGTAAACAAGGGAGGAGCACACTCTGAATTTTTTTTCTCTTTTTTTTTCTTTTTTTTTTTTGCACTTTTTTTTCCACTTTTTTTTTTGCTCATAACAAATTTTTTTGAAAAAGTCTACAAATGTTCTAAAACTGCCTAGCCAAATTTTCCAGACTTAGTTTTTTTTTGAAGCTGGAACTATTTTTCTTCTGCGGATGGCTCGGAAGTTGGGAGTCCTCTGCTGTCACGTCTCGGAGTATCGCGTGATCTGGAAATCGAGAACAATGCAACAATTCTGGACTCGGACTATGACTGGTGGCGGAGATGAATCTGGTGGAACTTCGGACTGGTGGCGAAGATGAATCTGGTGGAACTCGGACTGGTGGCGCGAGATGAATCTGGTGGAACTTCGGACTGGTGGCGGATATATGTTGCGGTGGACTCGGATGGGCGTGATGGCGGCGGATATGTGGTGGCGTATATGGATTCGGATTGGCGGTGAATATGTGGTGGTGGTATATGGCAGCGGCGGCGTGACAACTTGTGAACGAACTCGAAACTCTAAAAGACTAGACGCTAAAACCAGCAACTTGACACGACGATGCAACCGCAAATTCAACAAAGCAAATCTGAAAAAAGATTATGCAAAGGCTCAGATTGGTTGGATGGGATGAACTAACCCTAATTTTTTATGGCTTTTTCGTGGACTATAGGGATGAAGAACAGACTCGATCTAAACTACGAAAAACTGTAAAATCTCACCGAGCAACACGAAACTGATACCACTTGATAGAGGCAAAGGTGTCCGTCTTTCGATGAGATGGTGGATTTCGCTTTGGTGGAAGTCGACTTTGACGATCCGACTACTGACGTCTTGAGGGCGTCGCGCCTTAGCAATCGCTAAACCAACTCCGAGAGGTTATTGACCACGCGAACACGATCAACGACCACGAGGTCTATTTCCTGCGAGCAAGCGAAGAACAAGCAAGAAACTAAGATTGCAATCTGGATATTGCGAATATAAGATGAAAGCTTTATTGATCAAGGTGGGGTTACTGTGGCGCCTTTGTATGGTCGTTGAACACAAGCGAAATGCGCGAAGTTGCAGCTATGGCGAACTTTTGATCTAAACAAAACCCAAAGTCTAAGCGGTGCCCTAAGGGCTGTATATATGGAGGAAGAGGGGTGAATTTCGTGGCCCTTGGTAGAGGGTCGAAACTAACCCTATCTCTTGTTTCCCCACATCACGGACTCTAAAAATAGCCTATACTTATGTATTTCGAAATTACATGGGTCTGGCCCAATAATAAGGTGACGCAGCACCTAGAATAGCCTCTGGACGAAATTTATGAAGTGGCATCTTGTATATTTCGTCCAAGGCTTCATGCACTCATTATGGTGGCTTCAAAGTCCTGAAATCATCACTTGTAACTCCGTTCTTGTCCCTCTTACGCATGCCATCATCTCCATGCTTGTTCTTGCTCCAATGTTCATCCTTCTCCAAGCTAGGCCCTTCATTTGTAAGCAAAACAAATGTATCCAATTTAGGCAGCATCATATTCTCATGAACATTAGAATCATTACCAAGAAACGAAAGTACCTGGTAATTTAGTTGGCGTGCGCGAGCTCTTGTAATTGGTCCAGTATGTATAGCAGCAGGGGCTGTGGGTGTAACAATGGTATTGATGTCCTCATCACGACGTGACAACCTATGAACAGAACTCGAAACTCTAAAAGACTAGACGCTAAGACCAGCAACTTGACACGACGATGCAACCGCAAATTCAACAAAGCAAATACAGAAAAGATTATGCAAAGGCTCAGATTGGTTCGGATGGGATGAACTAACCCTAATTTTTTTTTGGCTTTTTAAGTGGACTATAGGTATGAAGAACAGACTCGATCTAAACTACGAAAAACTGTAAAATCTCACCGAGCAACACAAATCTGATACCACTTGATAGAGGCAAAGGTGTCCCGTCTTTCGATGAGATGGTGGATTTCGCTTTGGTGGAAGTCGACTTTGACGATCCGACTACTGAACGCGTGCGAGGGCGTCGCGCCTTAGCAACCGCTAAACCAACTCCGAGAGGTTATTGACCACGCCGAACACGATCAACGACCACGAGGGTCTGTTTCTGCAAGCAAGCGAAGAACAAGCACGAAACTGAGATTGCAATCTGGATATTGCGAATATAAGATGAAAGCTTTATTGATCAAGGTGGGGTTCTGAGACGTCTTTGTCTGGTCGTTGAACACAAACGAACTACGCGAAGTTGCAGCTATGGCGAACTTTAATCTAAACCAAACCCAAAGTCTAACGGTGCCCTAAGGGCTGTATATATGGAGGAAGAGGGGGTGAATTTCGTGGCCCTTGGTGGAGGGGTCCGAAACTAACCCTATCTCTTGTTTCCCCACACATACGGACTCTAAAAATAGCCTATACTTATGTATTTCGAAATTACATGGGCCTGGCCCAATAATAAGGTGACGCAGCACCTAGAATAGCCTCTAGACGAAATTTATGAAGTGGCATCTTGTATATTTCGTCCAAGGCTTCATGCACTCATTATGGTGGCTTCAAAGTCCTGAAATCATCACTTGTAACTCCGTTCTTGTCCCCCTTGCGCCTGCCATCATCTCCATGCTTGTTCTTGCTCCAATATTTATCCTTCTCCAAGCTAGGCCCTTCATTTGCAAGCAAAACAAATGTATCCAATTTAGGCAGCATCATATTCTCATGAACATTAGAATCATTACCAAGAAACAAAAGTACCTGGTAATTTAGTTGGCGTGCGCGAACTCTAGTAATTGGTCCAGTATGTATAGCAACAGGGGTTGTGGGTGTAACAATGGTATTGATGTCCTCATCATGCACTCCTTATGGTGGCTTCAAAGTCCTGAAATCATCACTTGTAACTCCGTTCTTGATCCCCTTGCGCATGCCATCAACTCCATGCGTATTCTTGCTCCAATGTTCATACTTCTCCAAGCTAGTACCTTCATTTGTAAGCAAAACAAATATATCCAATTTAGGCAGCATCATATTCTCATGAACATTAGAATCATTACCAAGAAACGAAAGTACCGAATTTAATTGGCGTGCGCGAGCTCTAGTAATTGGTCCCGTATATGTAACAGTAGGGGCTGTGGGTGTAACAATGGTATTGATGTCCTCATCATCCTCCCCTTCTTGAAATGAAGTCATCCTCGACGGAAGCTCATCTTCCTCACCCAAATAAGGCTTCAAATCTGCAATGTTAAAAGTGGGACTAACCCCAAAATCTGCAGGTAGCTCAAGTTTATATGCATTATCATTTATTTTCTCTAACACCTTAAAAGGACCATCAAGACGCGGCATTACCTTTGATTTAGCAAATTAGGAAATCTATCTTTACGCAAATGTAACAAAACAAGATCTCCAGGTGCAAACACAACATGTTTTCTACCCTTATCTCCAGCAAGTTTATATTTAGCATTCATACGCTCAATGTTTTCCTTAGTCAACTCATGCATTTTTAAAATCAATTCAGAACGTTCTTTAGCATCAAAATTAACCTTCTCCGAAGATGGAAGAGGCAACAAATCAATAGGTGCACGAGGTAGGAAACAATACACAATTTCAAAAGGGCACATCTTAGTAGTAGAATGCAATGAACGATTATAAGCAAATTCAATATGAGGCAAGCATTCTTCCCATATTTTCTTATTATTCTTCAAAACAGCCCTAAGCATAGTAGACAATGTTCTATTGACTACTTCAGTTTGTCCATCAGTTTGGGGATGACAAGTAGTACTAAAAAGCAATTTAGTCCCCAACTTAGCCCATAAACATCTCCAAAAGTGGCTAAGAAATTTAGTATCACGGTCTGAAACAATAGTATTTGGCACACCATGCAAGCGAATAATTTCACGAAAGAACAAATCAGCAACATTAACAGCATCATCGCTTTTATGACATGGTATAAAGTGTGCCATTTTCGAGAATCTATCCACGACAACAAATATGCTATCCCTCCCCTTCTTTGTTCGAGGTAAACCTAAAACAAAGTCCATAGATATATCCTGATAGAGGCAAAGGTGTCCCGTCTTTCGATGAGATGGTGGATTTCGCTTTGGTGGAAGTCGACTTTGACGATCCGACTACGAACGTGCGAGGACGTCGCGCCTTAGCAATCGCTAAACCAACTCCGAGAGGTTATTGACCACGCCGGAGCACGATCAACCTGACCACGAAGGTCTGTTTCCTGCGAGCAAGCGAAGAACAAGCAAGAAACTGAGATTGCAATCTGGATATTGCGAATATAAGATGAAAGCTTTATTGATCAAGGTGGGGTTCCGTGGCGCCTTTGTGCAGTCGTTGAACACAAACGAAATGCTGAAGTTGCAGCTATGGCGAACTTTTAATTTAAACAAAACCCAAAGTCTAAACGGTGCCCTAAGGGCTGTATATATGGAGGAAGAGGGGTGAATTTCGTGGCCCTTGGTGGAGGGTCGAAACTAACCCTATCTCTTGTTTCCCCACACATACGGACTCTAAAATAGCCTATACTAATGTATTTCGAAATTACATGGGCCTGGCCCAATAATAAGGTGACGAGCACCTAGAATAGCCTCTGGACGAAATTTATGAAGTGGCATCTTGTATATTTCGTCCAAGGCTTCATGCACTCATTATGGTGGCTTCAAAGTCCTGAAATCATCACTTGTAACTCCATTCTTGTCCCCTTGCATGCCATCATCTCCATGCTTGTTCTTGCTCCAATGTTCATCCTTCTCCAAGCTAGGCCCTTCATTTGTAAGCAAAACAAATGTATCCAATTTAGGCAGCATCATATTCTCATGAACATTAGAATCATTACCAAGAAACGAAAATACAGTAATTTAGTTGGCGTCTTGTGAGCTCTAGTAATTGGTCCAAGATGTATAGCAGCAGGGGTTGTGGGTGTAACAATGGTATTGATGTCCTCATCATCCTCCCCTTCTTGAAATGAAGTCGTCCTCGACGGAAGTTCATCTTCCTCACCCAAATATGGCTTCAAATCTGCAATGTTAAAAGTGGGACTAACCCCAAAATCTGCAGGCAGCTCAAGTTTATATGCATTATCATTTATTTTCTCCAACACCTTAAAGGGACCAGCAGCACGTGGCATTAGCTTTGATTTGCGCAAATCAGGAAATCTATCCTTACGCAAATGTAACCAAACAAGATCTCCAGGTGCAAACACAACATGTTTTCTACCCTTATCTCCAGAAGTTTATATTTAGCATTCATACGCTCAATGTTTTCCTTAGTTAACTCATGCATTTTAAAATCAATTCAGCACGTTCTTTAGCATCAAAATTAACCTTCTCCGAAGATGGAAGAGGCAACAAATCAATAGGTGCACGAGGTAGGAAACCATACACAATTTCAAAAGGGCACATCTTAGTAGTAGAATGCAATGAGCGATTATAAGCAAATTCAATATGAGGCAAGCATTCTTCCCACATTTTCTTATTATTCTTCAAAACAGCCCTAAGCATAGTAGACAATGTTCTATTGACTACTTCAGTTTGTCCATCGGTTTGGGGTGACAAGTAGTACTAAAAAGCAGTTTAGTCCCCAACTTAGCCCATAAACATCTCCAAAAGTGGCTAAGAAATTTAGTATCACGATCTGAAACAATAGTATTTGGCACACCATGCAAGCGAATAATTTCACGAAAGAACAAATCAGCAACATTAACAAAGATCATCGCTTTTATGACATGGTATAAAGTGTGCCATTTTCGAGAATCTATCCACGACAACAAATATGCTATCCTCCCTTCTTTGTTCGAGGTAAACCTAAAACAAAGTCCATAGATATATCCTCCCAAGGAACACTAGGTACAGGCAAAGGCATATATAAACCATGAGGATTGAGTCGTGACTTAGCTTTTTGACATGTAGTGCAGCGAGCAACAAAACGCTCAACATCCGTCTCATCTTTGGCCAAAAGAAATGTGTAGCAAGTCGTCCTCCGTCTTCTTCACGCCAAAGTGTCCCATTAGTCCTCCTCCATCGCCTCCTGCAACAACAAAAGACGAACAGAGCTAGCTGGAATGCATAGCTTGTTAGCACGAACACAAATCCATCATTAACGACAAACTTGTTCCATGTTCTTCCTTCTTTACAATTCTGCAATACATCTTTAAAATCAGCATCATGCACATATTGATCTTTGATGGTCTCCAAACCAAATATTTTGAAGTCAAGTTGTGAAAGCATAGTATGGCGACGAGACAATGCATCAACAATAACATTTTCTTTACCCTTCTTGTGTTTAATGACATAAGGAAAGTCTCAATGAATTCAACCCATTTAGCATGTCTACGATTCAGTTTAGCTTGACTTTTAATATGTTTCAAAGATTCATGATCGAATGTATAACAAATTCTTTGGGCCATAAATAATGTTGCCATGTTTCTAAAGTCCTAACAAGAGCATATAATTCTTTATCATAAGTAGAGTAATTCAGACTAGGCCCACTCAATTTTTCGTAAAAGTATGCAACAGGTTTGCCATCTTGTAATAACACACCTCTAATCCAATTCCACTAGCATCACATTCAAGCTCAAAAGTCTTATTAAAATCAGGAAGTTGGAGTAAAGGAGCATGTGTCAACTTATCTTTCAATACCGTGAAGGCTTCTTCCCATGCGGTACCCCAAACAAAAGGCACATCCTTCTTTGTAAGCTCATTGAGAGGTGCAGCAATGGTGCTGAAATCTCTCACAAAACGCCTATAGAAACCAGCGAGGCCAAGGAAACTCCTCACTTGTGTGACCGTTTTGGGCTGCGGCCAACTCTCAATAGCTTCAATCTTGGCTTTATCAACTTCAATTCCTGTGGAGTAACAACATAGCCAAGAAAAGATACTCGGTCGGTGCAAAGGTGCACTTCCCAAGGTTACCAAACAAGCGTGCATCACGTAGAGCATTAAAAACAGCACGTAAATGTTCCAAATGTTCTTCCAAAGATTTGCTATAAATCAGTATATCATCAAAATAGACTACCACAAATCATCCAATGAAAGCACGTAAAACTTCGTTCATTAATCTCATGAAAGTACTAGGTGCATTAGTTAACCCAAAAGGCATGACTAACCACTCATATAATCCAAACTTAGTTTTAAATGCTGTTTTCCATTCATCTCCCAATTTCATACGAATTTGATGGTATCCACTACGCAAATCAACTTTGGAGAATATTGTAGAACCACTCAATTCATCAAGCATATCATCTAGCCTAGGAATAGGGTGACGATAACGAATAGTAATATTATTAATGCCTCTACAATCAACACACATACGTGATGTACCATCCTTTTTCGGCACTAGAATAATAGGAACAGCACAAGGACTAAGGGATTCGCGTATATAACCTTTGTCGAGCAGCTCCTGTACTTGACGCATAATCTCCTTCGTCTCCTCTGGATTGATACGGTATGGTGCACGGTTGGGTAATGATGCACCGGGAATTAAGTCAATTTGATGCTCAATCCCTCGAATAGGTGGTAATCCGGTGGCACGTCTTGTGGAAAGACGTCGTGAACTCTGCAAAATGTTAGTGACAGCGAGGGGCAAAGAGGAAGGCACGTCCTCGAATGAAAATAATGCCTCTTTGCACACAAAAGCATAGCAAACAGATTTGCTAAAATCTAGCTCATCAATATCAGATTTAGTGGCAAGTAAACATGCACTTTTCAATTTAATTTCAGAAACAACACTAGATGGTTTACTATTAGGCTTCATATGTTGCTCAAATTCTTTTGCCACAATCTGATTTTCACTCTTATTTTTCTCCTGTTTTGCTTTATTAGCTCTATTAATATCATCTTTCAAAATGGACTCAGGAGTCATAGGAAGCAAAGTAATATTTTATCCTTATGAACAAGAGTATCTTGATTGTTTCTACCATGGTGTACAGAATTTTTATCAAATTGCCATGGTCTACCAAGTAATAAGGAACATGCTTGTATAGGTACCACATCACAATCAACATAATCAGCATATGTAGAGATACTAAAATGCACACGAACAATCGTGTTACCTTAACCTTGCCGCTGTTGTTGAACCATTGGATGTAGTAAGGATGTGGATGTGGTCTTGTGGTGAGAGATAGCTTCTCCACCATCTCCATGCTAGCCAAGTTGTTGCAGCTCCCTCCATCTATGATGACGCTGAATAGAACGTTCCTTCACAACTCCTTTGTATGGAACAAATTATGCCTCTGATTTTGCTCAGCTTGTGTAACCTGCACACTCAAAACACGTTGAGCAACTAAACATTCATACCTGTCGGCATCTTCAGCAGCCATGTATTGTGTCTCATGATCGAATCATCTCCACCGTGTTCCTCATGTGTAATAAGAGCCAAAGTCTCCTCATCATAGTCACTAGCGGACTCATACCCACCATCCTCAAGAGCAATCATCACACGCTGAGATTTGCATTCTCTCGCAAAATGTCCTCTTCCCTTACAACGACGACAAATAATATCACTTGTGTGCCTGTTGACGCCATGGAAGAAGTAGAGCTCTGTGCAGGCCCGGCAGTGTGCTCTTGGCGATAGTGGTGGTTGTGCCTGCTTTCTTGTATCACGGTTGGAGGTGGCACCAAGGAGGTGATGGTGCAGTGGAAGTAGATGATGCACGTGGTGTCCATGATGAAGGTCGACCTGCGAGAAAAGTTAGTGCGGCGCCAATGCACTGTCGATCCTGCACTTCACGTTCAGCTTTACAAGCAAGATGGAATAAGCGAGTGATATTATTATAATCCTTATAGTCTAGAATGGTCTGAATATCTCTATTTAATCCACCCGAAAACGTGCAAGCATAGCTTCATTCTCCTCAACAATACCACATCTAATCAAACCAGTTTGTAATTCACGATAATATTCTTCTACAGAATTTTTCCTTGTCTTAAGCGCTGCAATTTTTGAAGTAATTCTCGTTGATAATATGGTGGAACCCAACGAGTACGCATAGCAGTTTTCAAAGCAGCCCAAGTAGCTGGAACAGGATATAATCTACAATGTTCGCACCACCAAACACATGAAAAGCTAGTGAAAGCACAAACAGCAGCGAGAACACGTCTCTCCTCGGGATATTGTAAACATGTAAATCGTTGTTCAGTTTCTAACTCCCAAGAAAGATATATATCGAGAACATATCTACCCTCAAATGGTGGAATATTCAATTTCAGTTTAGGGAGATGGTCATGATCTCGTACCTGAGGGGGAGCCCTAACATTGCCATTATTTGCATGTGGACGACCTGGTGGTTGTGGTGCTGGTGGTTACACGTAGTTCTGATGTTGATCAACCTCATCCTCGTAATCTCCCACATAATCATCCTCCTCGGTACCAGCAGCAGCAGTAGCAGGAGCCAAAGAAACACCAACAGCAGTAGCAGCCGCACCAAAATTTTGTCCTGGCTCAATAGGAACACGCTGAGCTCGTCCATACTGATTCGGAAGGGGCGTAGTTGTTGTTGTTGCAGAGGTGCGATAGGTGCAGCCGGCGGTGGTTGTGGAAAACGCGCGAGCAATTCATCAAACTTGCTATCAAGCTTTGTTTCAAACGTCTTCTCAATGCCATCTATCTTCTCCATGGCCTCGTCAAATCTGTTTAGCACATCTTGCACCTGTCCACTCATCATTTGCTGAAATTTATCATGTAGCTGTTTGTTCGTCGTGTTCTCCCAATCAGTCTCATCGACTTGTGATCCTACCATGGTTAGTAGCAAATAGAAACACACAAGAATATGATCCTCTGACTACTAAGAAGTGGTGGTGGTGTATCACAAACCCGTCAAGCAAATCTCAAATTCATACCAGTTCTTACCCAGCAGAAGAGTGGTGATCGGCAACCGTTGTAGTCAAAACTCTCAAAGCTTGGATAGAGCGATTACGGGGAGAGTCCAACGCATGACGTAGATGTATGTGGAGCTGGGAAGGCTTATAATATGGTAGCAAAAAGGTCAGCAATAATCAATTCGAGAGATGCAAAGTTGAATAAGCGCTCAACGACGATCTTGTCTTTGGTCCTAGGCTAGACCGTGCTAGAGACGCGAGCCTAGAACACTAACAAAATCACGGCGCTACATGTAAACAAGGGAGGAGCACACTCTGAATTTTTTTTCTCTTTTTTTTTTCTTTTTTTTTGCACTTTCTTTTTCCTCTTTTTTTTTTGCTCCGCAACAAATTTTTTTCGGAAAAGTCTACAAATGTTCTAAAAACTGCCTAGCCAGAATTTTCTAGACTTAGTTTTTTTTAAACTGGAACTATTTTTCTTCTGCGTGATAGAGGCCAAGTTGTCCCGTCTTTCGATGAGATGGTGGATTTCGCTTTGGTGGAAGTCGACTTTGACGATCCGACTACTGAAGTCGAGGGCGCCGCGCCTTAGCAATCGCTAAACCAACTCCGAGAGGTTATTGACCACGCCAAGACGATCAACCTGACCACGAGGGTCTATTTCCTGCGAGCAAACGAAGAACAAGCAAGAAACTGAGATTGCAATCTGGATATTGCGAATATAAGATGAAAGCTTTATTGATCAAGGTGGGGTTACGTGACGTCTTTGTCCAGTCGTTGAACACAAACGAAACGTGAAGTTGCAGCTATGGCGAACTTTTGATCTAAACAAAACCCAAAGTCTAAACGGTGCCCTAAGGGCTGTATATATGGAGGAAGAGGGGGTGAATTTCGTGGCCCTTGGTGGAGGGGTCCGAAACTGACCCTATCTCTTGTTTCCCCACACAGACGGACTCTAAAAATAGCCTATACTAATGTATTTCGAAATTACATGGGCCTGGCCCAATAATAAGGTGACGCAGCACCTAGAATAGCCTCTGGACGAAATTTATGAAGTGGCATCTTGTATATTTCGCCCAAGGCTTCATGCACTCATTATGGTGGCTTCAAAGTCCTGAAATCATCACTTGTAACTCCATTCTTGTCCCCTTAGCATGCCATCATCTCCATGCTTGTTCTTGCTCCAATGTTCATCCTGCTCCATGCTAGGCCCTTCATTTGTAAGCAAAACAAATGTATCCAATTTAGGCAGCATCATATTCTCATGAACATTAGAATCATTACCAAGAAACAAAAGTACCTGGTAATTTAGTTGGCGTGCGCGAGCTCTAGTAATTGGTCCAGTATGTATAGCAGCAGGGGCTGTGGGTGTAACAATGGTATTGATGTCCTCATCACTGCGGATGGCTTGGAAGTTGGGGGTCCTCTGCTGTCACGACTCGGAGTATCGTGTGATCTGGAAATCGAGAACAATGCAACAATTACTGGACTCGGACTAGGACTGGTGGCGGAGAGGACTGGTGGCGGAGATGAGTCTGGTGGAACTCGGACTGGTGGCGGAGATGAATCTGGTGGAACTCGGACTGGTGGCGGATATATGTTGCAGGTGGACTCGGATGGGCGTGATGGCGGCGGATATGTGGTGGCGTATATGGATTCGGATTGGCGGTGAATATGTGGTGGTGGTATATGTCAGCGGCGACGTGACAACCTGTGAACAGAACTCGAAACTCTAAAAGACTAGACGCTAAGACCAGCAACTTGACACGACGATGCAACCGCAAATTCAACAAAGCAAATACAGAAAAGATTATGCAAAGGCTCAGATTGGTTCGGACGGGATGAACTAACCCTAATTGTTTTTGGCTTTTTCGTGGACTATAGGTATGAAGAACAGACTCGATCTAAACTACGAAAAAACTGTAAAATCTCACCGAGCAACACGGAAATCTGATACCACTTGATAGAGGCAAAGGTGTCCCGTCTTTCGATGAGATGGTGGATTTCGCTTTGGTGGAAGTCGACTTTGACGATCCGACTACTGAACGTCAGCGAGGACGACGCGCCTTAGCAATCGCTAAACCAACTCCGAGAGGTTATTGACCACGCCGAGCACGATCAACGACCACGAGGGTCTGCTTTCCTGCGAGCAAACGAAGAACAAGCAAGAAACTGAGATTGCAATCTGGATATTGCGAATATAAGATGAAAGCTTTATTGATCAAGGTGGGGTTCTGTGGCGCCTTTGTGCAGTCGTTGAACACAAACGAAATGCACGCGAAGTTGCAGCTATGGCGAACTTTTAATCTAAACAAAACCCAAAGTCTAAGCGACGCCCTAAGGGCTGTATATATGGGGAAAAGGAGGAATTTCATGGCCCTTGAGGGTGGGGTCCAAACCAACCCTAACTCTTGTTTCCCCACACATACGGACTCTAAAAATAGCCTATACTTAAGTATTTCGAAATTACATGGGCCTGGCCCAATAATAAGGTGACGCATCACCTAGAATAGCCTATGGACGAATATTATGAAGTGGCATCTTGTATATTTCGTCCAAGGCTTCATGCACTCCTTATGGTGGCTTCAAAGTCCTGAAATCATCACTTGTAACTCCGTTCTTGATCCCCTTGCGCATGCCATCAACTCCATGCGTGTTCTTGCTCCAATGTTCATACTTCTCCAAGCTAGTACATTCATTTGTAAGCAAAACAAATGTATCCAATTTAGGCAGCATCATATTCTCATGAACATTAGAATCATTACCAAGAAACGAAAGTACCTGGTAATTTAATTGGCGTGCGCGAGCTCTAGTAATTGGTCCCGTATATGTAACAGTAGGGGCTGTGGGTGTAACAATGGTATTGATGTCCTCATCATCAAACAACCTAATGCTATGGGGAACAAAATGGGTTAGGTTGCGGAAGTCGGTGGTGGTAATGCGGATGATATGGTGGAGGGCCTAGGCAAACTTGCCAAATTTCAGAAAATTTGATGGTGTCAAATGGTGTTGGTGGTATTTTTGTTGGATGGGGGATGTAAATAGCTTCAAAACGAGCTAAAGAACGTCAAAAACGGACTCCGGATTAATTAGTTATGACCGAAACAAGATTTCAGCCGTGTCAGTTTCAGGGTTAACCGGATGATCCGGGAGGAGGTCCGGATGATCCGGGCTAGGTCCGGATGATCCGGGAGGAAATCCGGATGATCCGGGTTCGTCAGCGCCGGTTCTGTTTTCTGGGTGCGCGATTTATCCGGACGTCCGGGGGGGCGTCCAGCTGATCGGGGTGAAGTCCGGATGGTCCGGGAGAATGTCCGGATGATCCGGGCAAGTCAATCCGCTCGGGATTTGCTCGTGGGGATGAATTTTTTGGCGGAAATGGATGATTTTCGGGGCAAAATTTGATGGATTTCGTGGATGGAAGGTGGGGAAACTTGGGGAGATGCTAGATCCACTTGAAACCAAGCAAATCCATGGATCAAAATCAACAAAACTTCATCAAACCAACAAATCACAAAAAAATTTGGGGCTATTTTTGGTGGGGATTTTCAGATTTTAGGACGAAATCAAGCAAAAGAAGGCTAGAAAACGGTGGGAGGGGCTCCAAAAACGTGATCAACGTGGCTCATGATACCATATGATGTAGGGTGGAACCCTAATTCGTCGATTTTTCACGTTTGGAGGGGATCCTACGGAGGAAACACGAAGAACACGCGGAAGCACGAGGGGAAACACGGGGAAAACGAGAGGAAATCACTCAACCAACAAGGAATTGATCACACAAGTGCTAGATCAACATACACACATGAGATCCACAAGATACATAGTCAACTAGGGTAAGGATACAAAGGAACCGTTCATCTCCAAGAGGAGGCCTTGAATCCACGAGGGGATCTTCCCATAAAGGGGTCTTGTATCCGAGAGGATCTTCTCCGAAGAGGCCGCGGTCTCTCACGAGGAGGAGATCCGATAGATGAGCGTAGCTCTATCTCTAACTTGAACTAAACCAACGCTAACCCTCAAAGTGGGGAGGAGGACGTCTATTTATAGTGCTAAGCCACGAAGGGGTAAGTGAGGGGCGAAGGGGTACACGGGCCTTGGCCCAAGTCATGCGCGTAGGCAAGGCCGGATGATCCGGACGGGGTCCCGGATGATCTGGGCGTCGGGGTCCGGACGATCCGGCTGGAGTTCCGGATGATCCGGCTTCAGCAGCCCTTCGGTGCCTTGCATTTGCATTTACTCGGACGATCCGGGAGGGTCCGGATGATCCGGCTGGGCCCGGATGATCCGGACGGCGGTCCGGACGTCCGGCCTAGTTCCAGCAGCCGCTCCATCTTCTTCTTCTCCTTTCTTCCGTCTTCTCTTCCATGCTTGGCCTTGGTCCTTGGATTCTGCATGGTCATCTCGGTTGTACCTGAGTGTATGCAAGGTCCATGCATGAGGTAGTAGCCGTGTCTCATATGCGGAAAGTAACAGTTCGAAGAGGAGTGAATTCACCTTGTGTCCAATGGCGTATGTTCGAGGTCTCGTCATATGTCCTCTTGGGGCTTGGAGAGTAGTCGGAGTGTACATGGGGATGAACGTGGGACGCTCCGCATCACCTACTTCACGCCAAGTCCAAGCTTCAAGAGCACAAAAGAAGACCGCGAGACGACCACCACCAAGACGGCGCTACGGCTACATCAACCACTTCGGCATCTTCGCCAAGTGTTCTCGAGGCATCTTCGCCTTTGGACGTACGACAGCTTCGCCTACTTCCCACGAAGTGCGCCTACATCGACTTCATCAAGTCCAAGGCGACTACCTCACGAGAGGGTGACACTTCCATCTTCGGAAGCCCCCCAAGGAAGATGGCCGAGCATGGGAAACTCCCTTCGGTCATGGAGACGAGCTATGAGGTGCCACATCATATGGGCCTCCTACACCAAGACGGTGACAAGAAGGTCGAGCAAGGGCCATCCCCTTCGACCACGGCGATAGGAGTTGAGCATGGAGACATTTGCACCAACATCTCTCCGACACACACATATGTTGAGATGCCCCAAGTACCATGTGAGGAGAGCCACCACCCCATGAGTGACATGAGTGACTCCACCATACGTGACATTGAGAGCATTTCCTATGAGAGGATGAGTGTGACCACCACTAGCCCCACACATGAAAGCATGCCACACATCCTATGTGAGGTTGAGTGCCATTTGAGTGACTCCACCAATCATAAGAGTGAGAGCACCCTTGAGGGAGTGTGTGAGCCACAACACTTAGTGAGTGAGGTAGTTGACACGGCATGTGAGGCCACTATGATTTCTAACGACTTACCCTCTACTCCTTGTGTGTTTTCTCCTTTGGTGATAGGTCTCCTACATGACGACACGCCTACCATTGATGAGTCCATACCTCCTATGGAAACGACGATGTCCATGATGGACGATGATGCACCCCCCACATGGTTCCATAAAGATGAAGATGACAACGTTATGATCTTCAACACCTCACCTACAACACATGAGCGACCTTCCAATGGTAACATAGGTGATGGTGCTTCTCTTGTCCCACTAGTGGACGCTCTTGACAATGATTGCTCCCATGATGATGACCCACCTATTACCATGCTTCATGCTAGTGAAACTCCTTCATGCCTTGACTTACCTATTAATGATGAATACGATGATGAGCATGTTGAGTTGCCTAGTTGTGATGCTATGCTTCATAGGATATCATGTGAAAATTCTATTGGTCACTTCATGTTTGACAATCCATTGAACTTGTCATATGCTATGAGTGAGATCTCCCATATTGCTTCATTTCAATTTCAACATAGTAACTATGCATACCCCATTAAAATCAATCCCATTTGCACTTATGGCATAGATGACGAGATGATGGTCATTGGCTTTTGTTTTTCATGTGATGATATTGCCATGCTTCCTTTACATGATTTGCGCAATTCATCCAATATGTCATGCCATGATCACATTGTTCCAAATATGCATTGTTTTGGATGTTGTCACCATTCTCCACGTGATGTTGCTACTCATGCTCATGAGGAGACCCCCATAGTTTCCTCATACATATTAGGAGATCTTGATGCATTTCATACTTTGCATGATTCCCATGATTGCGTGCACCTTATGCATTCCATGAATAACAATGCTCTAGATATTTCTCATGATGCATTACATCCTTTGCGTCTCCATTATGCCATACATAATAACAAACCTATCATGATGGATGACATGTTTCTATATCACGCATCTCATTTATTTGAGCATTGGCTATTTTGTGCTCACCGACACATGCACGTGCGCATCATGATGGATGATGTGTACATCTACCACGCACACACAATTTTTCCTTTGTCTTTGTTTTGTGTAGGTACTCATGTATACTCGTCAACCTCTCAATCCCAAGAGTTGACGAAACGAGCTCTTGAGAGTAACGATGCTTTGGGATCCTGTGGACTATCATCACCACCGTCCCCTTCGCGCAAGGACTACGCGCAACTCCTCTACTTGGCTCTCACACGGCTATGGGCCATTTACCACTTGTCACCTTATGCTCATTTTACCGTGTTCACTTTGCATGCTATGCTTGCTTCGATGCCTTTGCCATGCAATTGTGACCCTTGCTTGCATTTACCCATGATGAACCATTATGATATCCCTATGTGTATTTGCATGCTTGGTGGAGATCCTTGTTGCTATTGCCATGTTTATCATGTGCCCCATACTATTGATGCTTGTTGTGTTGGAAGAGTCATGATGCCCCATTGCTATTTACATATGGTCTCTCGCCAATACATTGATGACATTTTACTCATATCTTGCTTTCATGCTTGCGTTATGTCATGTGAATTATTCATGCACACTATTTGCACCAATGACATGCTCGCCATGATTCCTTCTAGTACGTTGCATCTTTGCACTACTAGCTTGCTTAACTTGATTGCTATGATTGCTTGCTATGTTGCATCACCCATGTTCCACTATTACTTGCTTTCTTGGGTTGATGACTTAGATGTTGATGCCTCTCACTTGATTTGTCATGATCATTGCCTCTTGTCTCCATTAGTTGCATCTCTCATATCACCTTGTATTGAGTGCCAACTTGCTATGCTTATTGATCTTGGAGACTTGGACACTTTACTTGTGATGCATGATTGTTTGATTGAGCCTATTGCACTTGGTTGTTCATTCATCATATGCCTCCAGACAATGACATGCTCCCTTGTACTTTCTTATGATGAGCACGATGCATACACTTGTTGGGTATCTTACCACTTGAATGATAGGTTTTGCATTTCCGCTAACCTCATTTGTTCTTCCGAGTGTTTGTCATCTTCTTTCATTTTGGAGGTTTCACAAGGCGATGCCGTTATGCGACAACTTGGTCATGCGAAGGCATACACGATGTGCAACACCAACATTTGTGAGAATCTACTAAAGGTGAACTCCTTCCCTTTGAGCCATCCTCAAGTTTGCATATTGGATGGGTCACTCTTTCATTGTTGTTTCCTTCTTGTTGTCTACATGATACATCTCGCGACCGGAGGAGCAAAATTGGAGATTGGCTACATGGACCTTCACATTGAGGAGCGCTCGCACTTATGGGAGGCACCTTCGGAATTCCACTCATGCCTCGACATCGAGCTTTGGTACACCAACACCTCCATATTTGTTGATTGTGCTCATACATGTCATGCTCGATGGACATATCATAGTCACAGCAAGTTTGCACCCTATGCATGGATTGACTCACATTATGATTGCCTTGTTGCATCTATTTCCATGTCATCCATGATATATGAACTTGTCCACTTCCTTAGCAAATTTGTTGTGATCTTCCTTGATGGCATATTCATACATCATTATCATATTGCCCACCATCAATTGCATGATAACATATACATATTGAGCATTCATTGCCATGTTCATGCTTTTGATGCACCATCCCATTATGACATCATTTTGCACAATGGTAGAATTTGTCGCTTTGTGCACCATGCTCATTATCCCATGAATTCTTTGCATATCATTCTATATCATCTTGATAAGCTTCATGCGCTTTCTCATGCACTATCACTAAGCACGGACTCACGCTTAATTAATGGACACTTTGTGTGCGCTAACCATTGTATTTCCAAGTGTACTTTGTGTTTGCTCATTTTGCATGTAGCACATACCGGAGACACCTTGGAGTACTTGGATTGCGCAAGACCTTCACCTACATCCCACTACAAGTCCGTCCACGCCACCCGTTTCCATGGTGATGAGGATCACGATCCGAGGTCGGATCTTTCCCAAGGGGGGATATGATGCGGAGCATCCCACGTTCATCCCCATGTACACTCTGAATACTCTCCAAGCCCCAAGAGGACATATGACGAGACCTCGAACATACGCCATTGGACACAAGGTGAATTCACTCCTCTTCGAACCGTCACTTTCCGCATATGAGACACGGCTACTACCTCATGCATGGACCTTGCATACAATCAGGTACAACCAAGATGACCATGGAGAATCCAAGGACCAAGGCCAAGCATGGAAGAGAAGACATAAGAAAGGAGAAGAAGAAGACGGAGCGACTGCTGGAACCAGGCCGGATGTCCGGACCGCCGTCCGGATCATCCGGGCCCAGCCGGATCATCCGGACCCTCCCCCGGATCGTCCGGGTAAATGCACCGAAGGCACCCGAAGGCTTCTGCTGAAGCCGGATCATCCGGAACTCCAGCCGGATCATCCGGACCCCGACGCCCGGATCATCCGGGACCCCGTCCGGATCATCCGACCTTGCTGCACAAGATGACTTGGGCCGAGGCCGTGTACCCTTCGCCCCTCACTTACCCCTTCGTGGCTAGCACTATAAATAGACCTCCTCCTCCCCACTTTGAGGGTTAGCGTTGATTTAGCTCAAGTTAGAGATAGAGCTACGCTCATCTATCGGATCTCCTCCTCGTGAGAGACCGCGGCCTCTTCGGAGAAGATCCTCTCGGATACAAGACCCCTTTACGGGAAGATCCCCTCGTGGATTCAAGACCTCCTCTTGGAGATGAACGGTTCCTTTGTATCCTTACCCTAGTTGACTATGTATCTTGTGGATCTCATGTGTGTATGTTGATCTAGCACTTGTGTGATCGATTCCTTGTTGGTTGAGTGATTCTCTCTCGTTTTCCCCGTGTTTCCCCTTGTGCTTCCGCGTGTTCTTCGTGTTTCCTCCGTAGGATCCCCTCCAAACGTGAAAGATCGACGAATTAGGGTTCCACCCTACATCACAAGATGTATGCGTCAAACATTTAGCATAATGATGTGCAAAAAATGGATCACTAGCATACAAATCTTTGATGTGCTCAAAGCCAATAACATTCAACTCAAGTTGGGTGACAAGCGTGCATATGCGTGAAAGTGCATCGGCAACTACATTTTCCTTGCCCTTAATGTACTTGATCACATGTGGAAAAGATTCAATAAATTCACTCCATTTGGCATGACGCTTGTTCAATTTAGTTTGACCTTTTAAGTACTTAAGCGTTTCATGATCGGTATGGATGACAAACTCATGAGGTCTAAGATAATGTTCCCAAACATGGAGGACACGCACTAAAGCATACAATTCCTTGTCATACACGGGATAGTTAAGTTGAGCACCGGAGAGTTTTTCACTAAAATAAGCAATGACTCGTTTTTCTTGCATTAAACTCCACCAATTCCGGTACCACTTGCATCACAATGGACCTCAAAAGTTTTGACAAAATTAGGCAAAGCAAGGATCGGAGCATGAGTAAGCAAAGACTTGAGCTCATCGAAAGCGTTGGATTGCAAAGGTCCCCAAACAAAAGGAGTATTCTTCTTACTCAAAGCATGCAAAGGGGCTGCAATAGTGCTAAAGTTTTTCACAAAGCGGCGATAAAAACCTGCAAGACCAAGGAAACTTCACACTTGTTGCAAATTGGTGGGTTGGGGCCAAGTTTTAATTGCTTTGATCTTAGTTTCATCAACGTGGACACCCTTGGAAGAGACAACGAAACCCAAGAAAACCACTTTGTCAACTCCAAAAGTGCATTTCTTCAAGTTGGCATAAAGACTTTCCTTTCGAAGTGTTTGCAAAACAAGCTTAACATGATCAAGATGCTCTTTCATGGTTTTGCTAAACACAAGAATATCATCGAAGTAAACCAAAACAAAGATACCAATGTATGGACGAAGTACATGATGCATTAGACGCACAAAAGTTCCGGGAGCTTCCGACAAACCCATAGGCATAACCAACCATTCATACAAGCCAAATTTTTTTTTGAAAGCGGTTTTCCATTCATCACCCTCATGAATGCAGATTCGATAATATCCACTTTTAAGGTCAATTTTTGAGAAAAAGTTGGCTCCACTAAGTTCATCAAGCATATCATCAAAGCGAGGAATGGGATGCCTATAGCGCACGGTGATAGCATTTATAGGTCTACAATCGGAGCACAAGCGAAAACTTCCATCGGGTTTAGGCACAAGTATAACGGGCACGGCACAAGGGCTTAAGCTTTCACGTACATGACCGTTGTCGAGTAGTTGTTGTACTTGCCGTTGAATCTCCTTGGTTTTTCGGGATTGACGCGGTAAGGAGGTTTGTTTGGAAGTGGCGCTCCGGGGATGAGGTCGATTCGATGCTCAATGCCTCGAAGAGGAGGTAGACCCGGAGGTAGCTCATCGGGGAAAACATCTTGAAATTCCTGCAAAAGAGATTGAAACACCAAAGGTAGCTCATGAGTGGTGTTAGTTTTTGGTTCTCCATCCTTGCACACAAGGACAAAGTGCATCACACTCAATGGGTTCTCACACACTTCTCTCATCTCATGTTTGGTGGCGAATAGTATGAGGTTTTTCTCTCTAGGCGAAGAGGCGCTCAAATTTGTCTTGTCGCTCTCACTCACTTTTTGGTGGCTCACTTTCTCGCTCTTCTCTCTTTGGTTGGTGGCTTGTTTGTCGGCTATTACTTGACTAGGAGACATGGGTCGTAGGACATATTCTTTGCCTTTCATTTTGAAGCTATAGTGGTTTGTACGCCCATTGTGGTAGACACCACGGTCGAATTGCCATGGCCGACCAAGGAGGAGGTGGCATACGGTCATTGGGACCACATCACACTCCAAAGTGTCCTCATATGCACCTATTTTGAATGATACTTGTACCGTATGCTCAACTCAGATAGTGCCGAGTCACTTAGCCATTGAACCTTGTAGGGTTGCGGATGCTTCTTCTTGACCAATTGGAGCTTGGAGCATAGTTCTTCGCTTGCCAAGTTGTGGCAACTACCTCCATCGATGATGACCTTGACGGATCTCCCATTGATGCCGGCCTTTGTGTGGAAGATATGGCATCGTTGGTCTTCTTCTTGTTGGTGTTGAAGTGTCAAGACTTTGGAGACAACAAGAGCGGGACTTGTATCTTCATCACAAAAGACTTGATCATCTTCACCCTCATTGATGCACCGGTGCATGGCCACTTGCTCAATAGCGTCCATTTCATCTTCACTCATTGAGTCGTAGGTGCCATCGTCGTTGAGTATCATGGTCCGCTTGTTGGTGCATTCGTCTGACTTGTGGCCTCGGCCGCCGCAAGTAAAACACTTGAAGGTGCTTGTCTTGACGGTCTCATCGTTTGGAGTAGATGATGAAGCACGCGGCTTGGAGTTGCTTGTAGTAGGAGGAGGACGACTTGAACTTGTAGAAGCTTTCTTGTAACTTGAATTGTCGTCGTTGGTTGGAGAAGGCTTGGTTGATGTCGAAGTTGGAGTAGTTGTTGAAGCTTGGTTGTTGGAGAAGCCGTATGTCTTGGATGAGTACTTGGCGTATTTGAAGTCATCTTGTACTTGTCGTTCCGCCTTTGTAGCTTGATGCACGAGCTCAATGAGGTTGGAGTATGGTTGGAAGTCGGCAATCTTCTTGATGGGATGATTGAGGCCATTCAAGAATCGTGCCATAGTTTGCTCATCATCCTCCGTGACATTGGCTCGAATCATGGCAATCTCCATTTCCTTGTAGTATTCTTCAACACTCTTTGTTCCTTGCTTGAGGAGTTGTAGCTTCTTGAAGATATCACGGTTGTAGTAGGTGGGTACAAAGCGTGCTCGCATGACATCCTTCATTTGAGCCCAAGTGGTGATTGGAGGTTCACCTCTTGCTTGTCGACGCTCAAGGACTTGTTCCCACCATATGAGCACATAGTCTTGGAACTCAAGTAATGCCATAGCGATCTTCTTCTCTTCCTCATAGTTGAAACGAAAGATTTTGTCGACCTTCAATGCCCATGAGACGTACTCTTCGGGATCATTGGTTCCGTTGAACTTGGGCATTGTGAACTTGAGCTTGCCATAGCGTTGTTCTTCATTGTTTTGAGTTCGATGTTGATGATGAAGTTCTTGACGTGGAGGGTAATCATCCTCATGTTGCTCTTGGCGAGGAGGAAGTCCATGATCAACTTGCTCGTGTTGACCTTGAGGTTGAGGTTGAGCTTGAGGAGCTTGTGGAGGACCTTGTGGGGCTTGACGTTGCGCACGCGGATGGTAGTTCCTCTCTTGTATTTCTTCTCGAAGGGCTTCCTCTTGATTGCGCCTTTCACGATTGCGGTTGGCGATAGCTCGACTTGATGCTTGAAGGGCACGTTCCGCCTCAAGAGCTTGTGCTTCTCGTTGTTGTTGTTGAAGACGTTGAGCCTCGGCGTCTTGTTGCGCTTGATGTAGGCGCGCTCGTTCTTGTTCTTGTTGGCGACGAAGACGTTGTCGTTCTTGAGCTTGAGCAAACGCCACTTGGTTCGATTGAGGACGAGGAACTTCTTCATCAACTTGCTCTTGGAGATTCTTGTCGTGTAGCGGGTTGCGAGATGCATGACGGTCTTGACGCGCGGCTCGTCGAAGAGTGTTTGATGATGGTGTACTTATGTCGGAGAAGGAGTCGTCGGAGTGGCGACTTGAGTGGCTCCGTCTTGAGTGTGAAGATGTAGAAGTACGCCGGTACACCAACAAGGCGCGGATCTTGGCCATTCTTGCATCATTCTCTTTCTTGTGTGCGTCGGGTTTGTTGTCGAAGTAATCTCGTGTACGTTGCTCGGAGAGTCGCAAGTCGGTGGAGAGGTTGTCGATGCATTCGCTCATTGCTTGTTGCTCTTGATGGAGAGCTCGTTGTGCACCAAAGAGGTGGCTCTTGGTGACGTAGGATGACATTTCGTCGTCTTGCTCGATGAAGAGTGGATTTGTAGAAGAACTTGGCCTGTCCATCTTTTCAAGCAAAATGGTGAGTGGTAGAAGGAGAAGAACTAATACCAATGTACCTTTGACCGAAGTTGAAAATGAATCAAGTTCACTCAAATGCGGACAATGAAATAGCACTATTGGTACCGATCCTTATCGATTCTCACACCTACACAAGTAAAAGCTTTTGGTGGAGCTTGGTTAGGATGGTGGCACAAAATTGATTGCAATTGTTAGCTTGACTCAAAAATGTTGAAGAAGATTCGCAAATTCGCATATGCAACAAGTAGACCAAGCAAGTAGTGGTACACGGAAACACACATGCAAATAGATAAATGGGATTGTGCAAACCAAAAATGAGCCAAAATGTGGAATCCACGAAAATGCTCTTGTTGCACAATACTAGAGAGACGCTAGCACGATTGCACAATAGGCGGATCACGAGCTTGTGCACAACCTACTAGGCAAAAATGCAACGATCTCTATCCCAAGTATACTATATGTATGGTATTTCGGTGCAATGATCCAAGATGATCTTATATGACAATCTTAATGTTGTATGATGCTATGCTTGTTGCTTATAAGCTCTTTGCTTATCTTTCCTCTTTGCTTAAAAGCTTGAGTGGCTCTTTCTCTTTTGAGCTCCTTTCTTCTGCAAACTTGACGAACTAAGATAGCAATTGTGTATGGGATGACAACTTTGTGACACACGAGTTGATTCCGAGATATGCACCTCGATGGTATGTATGATATGGTGTATGCAACTAATGTGCACAAGTCACATTTCCGGCAATACTCAATGGCTAGTCTCGATGGGTAAGCAACGCAAAAGATGGTATATGATGGTTATCAATGCAATTGCAAGGTATGACAAAGATGTCGTCGAAGTTACTGTCCGTAGCGAAGATGAGTAGCCGACCAAAATGAGCGTTTGTTGTTGATGTCACACCGCGCATAAACAGCCGAAACACAAGAGGACACGGAAATCTCACTCAAATTGTCGAACTCAAATTCGAATGGTAGTACGGAGGTTGAGTGTTGGGGTTTGGCAAGTGGAAATGGTGGTGGATGGGGTGGGGAGGATGTATGTATGTGTGGATGGTGGTGGAGGTGGATGGTGGACTGCAGAACTGCAGTTTCGGCAGAGGAAGCCGGATGATCCGGGCCAGGAGCCGGATGATCCGGGCACGTCCGGATGATCCGGGACTTGGTCCGGATGATCCGGGCAGGTCAACCACGCACGGGAATAGGTCGGGAAGAACACGAAAATGGGGTGAAATTTGACGATTTCGGGGATTTTGGATGGATTTCGAGGGGAAGAAGGTGGGGAAACATAAGATCCATGAGTTACACACCGAATCCACGGATCAAAAACAACAAAACATCATCAAAACCAACAAATCACAAAAAAATTTGGGGGTATTTTTGTGGGGATTTTCGGATTTTAGGACGAAAACAACAAAATCAAGCTAGAAAACACGAGGTAGGGGCTCCAAAAACGTGATCAACGTGGCTCATGATACCATATGATGTAGGGTGGAACCCTAATTTGTCGATCTTTCACGTTTGGAGGGGATCCTACGGGGGAAACACGAAGAACACGCGGAAGCACGAGGGGAAACACGGGGAAAACGAGAGGAAATCACTCAACCAACAAGGAATCGATCACACAAGTGCTAGATCAACATACACACATGAGATCCACAAGATACATAGTCAACTAGGGTAATGATGTAGGGTGGAACCCTAATTCGTCGATCTTTCACGTTTGGAGGGGATCCTACGAGGAAAACACGAAGAACACGCGGAAGCACGAGAGGAAATCACGGGGAAGAACGAGAGAGACACTCAACCGACAAGAGATCAATCACACAAGGTCTAGATCATCGAAGCACGAGTGATACATGGTCCAAAATCAACAAAGGAAAGATACAGAGGTAGCCGTTCTTCTCCGAGAGGAGGTCTTGAATCCACGAGGGGATCTTCCCGTATAGGGGTCTTGAATCCGATGGATCTTCTCCTAGACGGAGGTCCTGATCTCCGTGGAGAAGTACCGGTGGATGAGCAAAGGCTCTCACACACAAATATGAGCTAATCCAATGCTAACTCTCAAAGTGAGGAGATGGGGTCCTATATATAGAGTTTGGGGCGAAGGGGTACATGGGCTCAGCCCAACACGCGCGCGCAGGCGCTGGCCGGATGATCCGGACGAGGGTCCGGATGATACGGGCTGGTCCGGATGATCCGGGTGGAGTCCCGGATGAGCCGGAGGGTCGGCTGGTGGCGGCGACGGGCCGAATGTCCGGCTGGAGGTCCGGACGTCCGGCCGGGGTCCGGATGATCCGGGCTTGGGTCCGGATGATTCGGCTTCAGCGTGGAGGTTCTGTTGCCTTCTGTGGAGTTAGCCGGATCGTCCGGACCGGGGTCCGGATCATCCGGGCTCTGTCCGGATCGTCCGGGCCTCTGTCCGGATCGTCCGGCTTCTCTGGTCCTTGTTGCTTTCTCCTCTCCGTCTTCACGTATGTCTTCCGCTTCCGATTCTCCTTGCTTCCTAGCCTCTTCATGGTCGACTCCTTGGTGCCTGAGTATGCATAGAGTTTCCGTTTGAGGTAGTAACCATGTCTCATGTGAATCGAAGGAGACTTGTGAGAGGAGTGATGTCACCTCGGTTTCAAGAGCTCTTGCATGTGCTCGAGTCATCGGTCCTTGTGGTGTTGTAGGTGTTGATGTAGAGTCCATGGGAATGATGGAAGGGTGCTCCACATCATATCCCCTCCCTTCGAAAGGATCCGACCTCAGATCTAGATCTTCATCACCATGGAAAGGCGAGAGGTCTTTGACGTTGAAGGTGTCGCTCACGTTGTACTTGTCGCTTGGTAGGTCGAGCTTGTAGGCATTGTTGTTGTAGCGCGCTAACACCTTGAAGGGTCCGTCGGCTCGGTGTAGTAGTTTGGACTTGCGTTCGTTGGGGAAGCGTTCCTTGCGAAGGTGTAACCACACGAGATCGCCTATGTTGAAGATCATGGGTTGCTTGTTGATGTTGATCTTTGTCGCTAGTCGTTGTACTTGGCGCTCGATGGTGTTTCTTGTATCTTCATGCATCTTCTTGATGTAGCTTGCACGGGCACTTGCGTCGAGGTTGGTGCGCTCTTGTAGAGGTAAAGGTAGAATGTCCAATGGGGACAATGGGTTGAAGCCGTAGCCGACCTCGAAGGGGGACTTGCCGGTCGTCGAATGTCTTGCACGGTTGTAGGCGTACTCGGCGATGGGTAGACACGTCTCCCACTCCTTCATGTTCTTCTTGATCAACACGCGAAGTAGAGTGGAGAGCGTCCGGTTCGTCACCTCCGTTTGGCCGTCGGTTTGAGGGTGGTATGCGGAGGAGAACAAGAGCTTGATTCCGAGCTTGGTGCAAAGAGTTTTCCAAAAGTAACTCAAGAACTTGACGTCGCGGTCGGAGACGATTGACTTTGGTACTCCATGGAGGCGCAAGATTTCCCTACAAAAGAGATTTGCAATATGTGAAGCATCGCCTACCTTGTTGCAAGGAATGAAATGTGCCATTTTAGAAAATCGGTCCACAACAACAAATACGGAGTCCTTTCCATTTTGAGTTCTAGGCAAACCAAGTACAAAGTCCATGCTAATGTCTTCCCAAGGTTGATAAGGAATAGGAAGAGGCATGTAAAGACCATGAGATTGAGCTTTTGACTTAGCTTTGCGGCATGTTGAGCATCTTGTGGTGAAGCGTGAGACGTCTCGAAACATCTTTGGCCAAAAGTAGATCTTGGAGAGCGTGGCAAATGTCTTGTCGCGTCCAAAGTGTCCCATGAGTCCACCGCCATGAGCCTCTTGCAAAAGGAGCAAACGAAGGGAAGACTCGGGTATGCATAGTTTGTTAGCTCTCATAAGATAACCATCCTTGAGGTAATATTGTTCCCAAGATGTATGTGTCAAATATTTAGCATAATGATGTGCAAAAGATGGATCACTAGCATACAAATCTTTGATGTGCTCAAAGCCAATAACATTCAACTCAAGTTGGGTGACAAGCGTGCATATGCGTGAAAGTGCATCGGCAACTACATTTTCCTTGCCCTTAATGTACTTGATCACATATGGAAAAGATTCACTAAATTCACTCCATTTGGCATGATGCTTGTTCAATTTAGTTTGACCATTTAAGTACTTAAGCGTTTCATGATCGGTATGGATGACAAACTGTTCCCAAACATGTAGTACACGCACTAAAGCATATAATTCTTTGTCATATACGGGATAGTTAAGTTGAGCACCGGAGAGTTTTTCACTAAAATAAGCAATGACTCATTTTTCTTGCATTAAAACTCCGCCAATTCCGGTACCACTTGCATCACAATGGACCTCAGAAGTTTTGTCAAAATTGGGCAAAGCAAGAATTGGAGCATGAGTAAGCAAAGACTTGAGCTCATCGAAAGCGTTGGCTTGTAAAGGTCCCCAAACAAAAGGAGTATTCTTCTTACTCAAAGCATGCAAAGGGGCTGCAATAGTGCTAAAGTTTTTCACAAAGCGGCGATAAAAACCTGCAAGACCAAGGAAACTTCGCACTTGTTGCAAATTGGTGGGTTGGGGCCAAGTTTTAATTGCTTTGATCTTAGTTTCATCAACATGGACACCCTTGGAAGAGACAACGAAACCCAAGAAAACCAGTTTGTCAACTCCAAAAGTGCATTTTTTCAAGTTGGCATAAAGACTTTCCTTTGAAGTGTTTGCAAAACAAGCTTAACATGATCAAGATGCTCTTTCATGGTTTTGCTAAACACAAGAATATCATCGAAGTAAACCACAACAAAGATTCCAATGTATGGACGAAGTACATGATGCATGAGACGCACAAAAGTGCCGGGAGCTTCCGACAAACCCATAGGCATAACCAACCATTCATACAGGCCAAATTTTGTTTTGAAAGCAGTTTTCCATTCATCACCCTCATGAATGCAGATTTGATAATAGCCACTTTTAAGGTCAATTTTTGAGAAAAGTTGGCTCCACTAAGTTCATCAAGCATGTCATCTAAGCGAGGAATGGGATGCCTATAGCGCACGGTGATAGCATTTATAGGTCTACAATCGGAGCACAAGCGGAAACTTCCATCGGGTTTAGGCACAAGTATAACGGGCACGGCACAAGGGCTTAAGCTTTCACGTAGATGACCGTTGTCGATTAGTTGTTGTACTTGCCGTTGAATCTCCTTGGTTTCTTCGGGATTGACACGGTAGGGAGCTTTGTTTGGAAGTGGCGCCCGAATGAGGTCGATTCGATGCTCAATGCCTCAAGAGGAGGTAGACCCGAGGTAGCTCATCGGGAAAACATCTTGAAATTCCTGCAAAAGAGATTGAAACACCAAAGGTAGCTCATGAGTGGTGTTAGTTTTGGTTCTCCATCCTTGCACACAAGGACAAAGTGCATCACACTCGATGGGTTCTCACACACTTCTCTCATCTCATGTTTGGTGGCTAATAGTATGAGGTTTTTCTCTCTAGGCTAAGAGGCGCCAAATTTGGCTTGTGGCTCTCACTCACTTTGTGGTGGCTCACTTTCTCACTCTTCTCTCTTTGGTTGGTGGCTTGTTTGTCGGCTATCACTTGACTAGGAGACATGGGTCGAGGACATATTCTTTGCCTTTCATCTTGAAGCTATAATGGTTTGTACGCCCATTGTGGTAGACAACCGCGGTCGAATTGCCATGGCCGACCAAGGAGGAGGTGGCAAACGGTCATTGGGACCACATCACACTCCAAAGTGTCCTCATATGCACCGATTTTGAAGGATACTTGGACCGTATGCTCAACTCGTATAGTGCCGGAGTCACTTAGCCATTGAACCTTGTAGGGTTGCGGGTGCTTCTTCTTGACCAATTGGAGCTTCGAGCATAGTTCTTCGCTTGCCAAGTTGTGGCAACTACCTCCATCGATGATGACCTTGACGGATCGTCCATTGATGCCGGCCTTTGTGTGGAAGATGTGGCATCGTTGGTCTTCTTCTTGTTGGTGTTGAAGTGTCAAGACTTTGGAGACAACAAGAGCGGGACTTGTATCTTCATCACAAAAGACTTGATCATCTTCATCCTCGTTGATGCGCCGGTGCATGGCCACTTGCTCAATAGCGTCCATTTCATCTTCACTCATTGATTCGTAGGTGCCATCGTCGTTGAGTATCATGGTGCGCTTGTTGGTGCATTCATAAGACTTGTGGCCTTGGCCGCCGCAAGTAAAACACTTGAAGGAGCTTGTCTTGACGGTCTCATCGGTTGGAGTAGATGATGAAGTACGCGGCTTGGAGTTGCTTGTAGTAGGAGGAGGACGACTTGAACTTGTAGAAGTTTTCTTGTAACTTGACTTGTTGTCGTTGCTTGGAAAGGCTTGGTTGATGTCGAAGTTGGAGTAGTTGTTGAAGCTTGGTTGTTGGAGAAGCCGTATGTCTTGGATGAGTACTTGGCGTATTTGAAGTCATCTTGCACTTGGCGTTCCGCCTTTGTAGCTTGGTGCACGAGCTCAATGAGGTTGGAGTAGGGTTGGAAGTCGGCGATCTTCTTGATGGGATGGTTGAGTCCATTCAGGAAACGTGCCATTGTTTGCTCATCATCCTTCGTGACATTGGCTCGAATCATGGCAATCTCCATTTCCTTGTAGTATTCTTCAACACTCTTTGTTCCTTGCTTGAGGAGTTTTAGCTTCTTGAAGAGATCACGGTTGTAGTAGGTGGGCACAAAGCGTGCTCGCATGACATCCTTCATTTGAGCCCAAGTGGTGATTGGAGGTTCACCTCTTGCTTGTCGTCGCTCAAGGACTTGTTCCCACCATATGAGCACATATTCTTGGAACTCAAGTGATGCCATAGCGATCTTCTTCTCTTCCTCATAGTTGTGCAAACGAAAGATTTTGTCGACCTTCAATGCCCATGAGAGGTACTCTTCGGGATCATTGGTTCCATTGAACTTGGGCATTGTGAACTTGAGCTTGCCATAGCGTTGTTCTTAATTGTTTTGAGGTCGATGTTGATGATGACGTTCTTGATGTGAAGGGTAATCATCCTCATGTTGGTCTTGGCGAGGAGGAAGTCCATGATCAACTTGCTCTTGTTGACCTTGAGGTTGGGGGTGAGCTTTAGTAGCTTGTGGAGGAGCTTGTGGGGCTTGACGTTGCGCACGCGGATGGTAGTTCCTCTCTTGTATTTCTTCTCGAAGGGCTTCCTCTTGATTGCGCCTTTCGCGATTGCGCTTGGCGAGAGCTCGACTTGATGCTTGAAGGGCGCGTTCCGCCTCAAGAGCTTGTGCTTCTCGTTGTTGTTGTTGAAGACGTTGAGCCTCGGCATCTTGTTGGTCTTGGTGTAGGCGCGCTCATTCTTGTTCTTGTTGGTGACGAAGACGTTGTCGTTCTTGAGCTTGAGCAAACGCCACTTGGTTCGATTGAGGACGAGGAACTTGTTCATCAACTTGCTCTTGGGTATGCTTGTCATGTAGCGGGTTGCGAGATGCATGACGATCTTGACGCGCGGCTCGTCGAAGAATGTTCGATGACGGTGTACTTGTGTCGGAGAAGGAGTCGTCGGAGTGGCGACTTGAGTGGCTCCGTCTTGAGTGTGAAGAGGTAGAAGTACGCCGGTTCACCAACAAGGCGCGGATCTCGTCCATTCTTGCGTCGTTCTCTTTCTTGTGCGCATCGAGTTTGGTGTCGAAGTAGTCTCGTGGACGTTGCTTGGAGAGTCGCAAGTCGGTGGAGAGGTTGTCGATGCGTTCGCTCATTGCTTGTTGCTCTTGATGGAGAGCTCGTTGCGCACTGAAAGTGCAACTAATCCCCGGGTGGTTTTGGTAATTAATAACAACATATATATCATTGAACTAATAGTTACTTGAGAATCATTTCAGAGAGTTCAATGATATGGGTATGGCAAGGACTCAAGAAGTGGACCCCCAAAATGCTAAGGCAAGCATTGGCAAAAGCTCAAGACTCCATTTTTGGTTTAGTGATCCAAGATCACATTGAGTCCATAGGAAAAGCCAATACTATTAAAAGGGATGAGGTTATGATGATGATCTGTTTGCTCAAGTGCTTAGTGATACATCTCCTAAACTATTAGCAACTTTCACCGCCATAGACACTCATAAGTAGTCTCGGTCCCACCGATATTCCAAACTCACCACACCGAGATGAACCACCTCAGCCATAAGCCAAACCCTAGTAAACTCGGATTTTCCGATTATGAACTCGGTCTCACTGAAACATGAGTTGCCAAGTTTCAGAACCTTCATCATCAAATCGGTGTCACCGAGATGATGAAGTCGGTCCCACCAAACTGGCATGCTCTTGTCATTGCACGAATCGGACTAACCGAGATTGTATATTCGGTCCCACCGAAAATCCCAACGTTCAAATTATTTGAACTATCGGTCTCACCGAGTTGTCCACTTCGGTCCCACCGAGATTGCTCAAATGTGTGTAACGGTTGGATTTTGTGTGGAGGCTATTTATACCCCTCCACCCCCTCTTCATTCGTGGAGAGAGCTATCAGAAAGAACTACCACCCCTACCTTACATTTCTGAGAAGAGAACTACCTACCCTTGTGTTGAGATCAAGTTGCTCCACTCCCACCATATGAAGCTTGATCTCTAGCCTTCCCAAGTTGCTTTCCACTTAATCCTTTCTTCCACCACAGCCAAATTAGTGAGGAGAGTTGAGTGTTGGGGAGATTATCATTTGAAGCACAAGAGCAAGGAGTTCATCATCATCTACAACATCTATTACCTTTTGGAGGGTGGTGCCTCCTAGATTGGTTAGGTGTCGCTTGGGAGCCTCCATCGTCGAGATGTGGAGTTGAACCAAGAAGTTTGTAAGGGCAAGGAGATCGCCTACTTCGTGAAGATCTACCCCGAGTAAGGCAAGCCCTCCGTGGGCGTAGGCCATGATGGAATAGACAAGGTTGCTTCTTCGTGGACCCTTCGTGGGTGGAGCCCTCCGTTGACTCGCGCAGCCGCTACCCTCCGTGGGTTGAAGTCTCCATCAACGTGGATGTACGATAGCGCCACCTATCGGAACCACGGGAAAAATCACCGCGTCTCCAAAATTGCATTTGCTCTTCTCCACCTCTCTTTACTACATGTGCAATTTACTTTCCGCTGCCTATACTCTAGAATTGCATGTGTAGGGTGATGCTTGACTTGATCATAATTGTGAATCTGCCAAAACTGTTCTTTGTCAAAAGGAAGAATTTTATATTGACAAGTAGTCTAATCACCCCCTCTAGACATACTTTCGATCCTACAAGTGGTATCGAGCTTTGGTCTCCATTGTATTGGTTTCCATTGCATTGACTCCATAAGTTTGGTTTCACAACCTAGGAGAGTATGGCGCCTAGTGAGGGTAATTTTCAGAGAGGTCCTTACTTTGATGGTACAAATTTTGCTAGTTGGAAGCATAAAATGAAAATGCATATTCTTGGTCATAACCCAGCCGCATGGGGCATTATTTGTGTTGGTATGCAAGGTGAATTCTTCGAGGAAGGAAAAGTTCCGGATCGCGGCTACACCGAAGAATTGCGGATGTTGCAAAACAATGCTCAAGCTTGTGACATTCTCTTCAATGCCTTGTGTCCCGAGGAGTTCAACAAAATCAGCCGCCTTGAGAATGCAAAAGAGATTTGGGATACTTTGGTTGAAATGCACGAAGGTACCGAGTCCGTGAAGGAATCAAAGCTAGATATTCTTCAAGGTCAACTTGACAAGTTCAAGATGAAGGATGGTGAAGGAGTCGCTGAAATGTACTCTAGGCTTGCTCTCATCACAAATGAGATTGCCGCATAGGAAGCGAAGAAATGACCGCCGATTCATCATCAAGAAGATTCTCAGAGCTTTGGATGGAAAGTATGACACCGTGTGCACTTTGATCCAAATGATGCCAAACTACAAGACTCTCAAGCCAACCGAAGCCATTGGAAGAATTGTTGCTCATGAGATGACACTTAAGGATAAGGAAGAGCTTCACAACAAGTCAAGTGGTGCTTACAAAGCTACAAGTGATGCTCCCACAACCTCAAGTGACAAGTTAGTTTCCAATGAAGAGATAAGCCTAATGGTCAAGAACTTCAACAAATTCTACAAGAATAGAGGCAAAGAGAGAAGCTCAAAGTCTAGATCATATGATGAAAAGAGATCTTCTAGTCGTGATCGAAACTGCTACAATTGTGGAAGACCCGACACTACTCAAATGAGTGTACGGCTCCCCACAAGAGAAGAGAAGAATCTCCAAGAAGAAGAAGCTCAAGAGATGAGTCACCTCGAAAGAGAGAAGGAGCAGAGATGATCGTTATGAACAAAGACCCTCTCGGAGAAGCAAGGATTAGGAGAGGAAAGACAAGTCATCAAGGAGCTACACAAGAAGAAAACATCAAGCTCATGTAGGTGAATGGGTCTCCAGCTCCGACTCCGACAATCAATCCGAAGGAAGCTATCACTCCGACTCCGACTACAGTCAAGATGAAGGTGTTGCCGGTCTTGCTCTCGTATCCTCCAACTCCAACTCCTACGACTTATTTGATTCACCAAATGAGGGAATTGGAAGATGCTTCATGGCTAAAGGCCCCAAGATATCACACCCTGAATTCATTGACTTCGATAGTGATGAGGATGACTTGCTTGGTGAAGATGAGCTCTTGCATGATAAATCCAAAGGAGCCTAGTAACGATGAACATGCTAGTAGTCTTTATAGTCGAGAAGAGTCGAATGACAATGCTATGAAGGAGATTGAGCGCCTAACTAAAGAACTAAACACTCTTAAGTTAGCTCATGAAACAACTCAAGAAGATCATAGAGAGCTCCTAAGATCTCATGAGAAGCTACGCTCGAGAAGCTCACTCTAGAGCAAGAACATGAGTTTCTAAAAGCAATCAATGACGATCTTCAAAGAAGAGTTCTTCATATCTTGCCAAACGACTTCTCTTGTCTAATTTCTTGCCACCCATTAAGACTAAGCATGACAAGCATAAGAATAATTCTTCCTCTAGCAGTAATAATAACCATGCTAAATCCAATGTTGTTGCTTCTAGTAGTTCTCTTGATTCCACTAACAATGTTTCAAGCCAAGTTACACTTGAGCAAGAGAATAGTTTATTGAAAGGGATCATAGAGAAAGGTGTCTACAAGAGCCTTGCGGAAGCAAGAACTTTGAGGAAATTGTTCGCAAGCAAGGAAGGCACCGGAAGAATCAAGGAATTGGTTTTGAGCGAAAGTTCAACGCCGAGGGCGTTGAGTGGGAAGAAGGTCAATATCCTACTCCACAGTTTGTTCCTCAAAAGGAGAAGTATGATCCTACTTCTTCCAATGTGGAACAAGCTCAAGATGACCTTCCACCACAAGACCACAAGCTAAAAGGCAAGGACAAGCTTCAAGAGGAGATTGATGCATTTGTTGAAGCACCTCAAGCCATGGTCAAGTGGGTTCCCAAGGAAACGCCAAGTTCTACTTCGTCAAGCTCAACTACAACCCCAAGGATTCCCATCAAGATGATGTGGATCCCGAAGAAGAAGAACTAGAAAGTTCTTGAGGGTGACTCCGCCAACACACTTCACTCACATTCATTTTGGCAAAAACTTGTGCAATCAACTTCCACATCGTGCACTAGTTCATGGAGTCACAAACCCTCTTGTTGGTAAGTCAAGGGACAAGGTAATCATTGCTTTCATGGACATCATCTATTGTGAACTTCAATCTATGTCCATGGATATCCTTGTTTGTTCCTTGTGGGACTAACCCATGTAGGTATTGAAAGTGCCCAAATCCAAAGGATAGCTCCCAACTCTTGATGATCTCCATCAACATTGAGCATCCACATCTTCAACATCTACATGAAGTCTTCTACGACAACCCAAGGTTAGTTTGACCCTTTAAAAGGGTTCTCACATCTAGGGGGAGCTTTGCTCTAAAAATTGAGCTAAAGCATCTTCAAATGATGTGAACACATCAATGCTTTATGTAAAAGTGGTAACCCCACTTGTGCTTAAACGATGAGTATGACCTATGATCAAATGTTCTCATTTGGCTCCTAAGTCAATATACTCATATAAAGATGACCTTGTCATCGACAAATTGTGTGTTAGTTGCTAGAGTTTTGGTTGTGCATGTTTGACACATATTTCATTTGCTATCTTATTGTGTGAGCATGTTGGATGCATGATTTTATCCATTCGAGGACATCCATTTGTTGTTTTGGTCGTTTTGATTTTTCTCGACCAAATGGATGGACAAGAATGCCTAAGTACCTCCCTAGCTATCTATGCTTTCATGTCTCAAATTCTATTCATGCTTACATCACAAATTTTGAACAAGTCATTTTCGACCCTCCGGTGAGGAGCACTCGAGCCACCGATCCGTCAAGGGCTAATTTCCAAAACCTTCTAATTGATTTCGGTCGACTAACTCACTCAAACTCGGTCGAACCGAAAGCATTTAGACTGATCTAGGTTTTCATCTCGGTGAAACCGAAGTTGTGCTTTTCGGCGTGACCGGTGCATAACTACCTAGCAGTTATCCATCTCGGTGCCACCGAAGTTTTACAACTCGGTCCCACCGACAAAGAAGGTATATATTCCGAGGGCCGCGCGTGATTCCTCCTTCAAACGCTTTCGCCCCACACCCCTTTGCCGCCGCCGCTTTGGTCTCCGGATCGTCGCCGTCGCCGCTGTCGCCCTCGCCGCAGTCTCCGCCGCCAACGGCCATCTCCTCCGAGCCATTGCCGCCGTAGAAAAACTCCACCAAGTTAGGGTGAGTTTTGATCCCACTCGTGCTCCCATCTCCGATTCAATGCACGTTTGGATTGCCTAGTATCTTGCCACGATTGAAATCCTCCTGTACACCAGATTGGTTCGTTTGAACTAGATTCGAGTAAAAGTTTTAGGGTTAGGTTTCCGCGGAACACATCTCGGTGAGACCGATTTTATATTTTCGGTATGACCGATTTGGCCTATGGCCATTGCACTGCACCCTTCGGTCCAACCGAGTTGTGCAAAATCGGTGTGACCGAAATGAAGATTCTGTGAAACCCTAGTGTTTTCGGCAGGACCGAAACCCACTTCGTCAAACCGAAAGTGGTGTGCCAAGCTCTGCTTAACACTTCGGATTCACGAACCTTAAACTCGGTCTGACCGAAATGTCTTCTGTGAAAACTTAATACTAGAATTTGAACTCATTTTTTTGCAAAACTTCGCATTTTGTGATGACTCTTCTTCTCTGCCTACACCTTATCTATTCACAAAGTTGTCACCATGTCGATACCAAAGGATGCGGTGAGAACAGTCGAGACACCCATTGCGACATTCCAGAGGCAGGCACTAGTCCCGATCCTAGTAGCTCATCCGATGATGGTGAGAGGAGTACACCAAGTGGCATGCCTCCTGCAGCCACCAGAGCTAGAAAGAAGAGGAATTCAGATGATGAGGATTCAGATTTTGTTGTTTAGGAAGAGGTGACCTCAAAGCCTAAAGGAAGGTTGTTGCCAAAGAGCAACAAGATCAACAATCTAAGAAGGGCACCAGAAAGTCAAGCAATCAACTGTTGCTAAGAAGCTGAATTTGGGAGAGGCAACTGCAAGCAAAGTGAAGAAACCACCAAGAGAAAGAGGGTAGTGCATGTGTCAGAGCTAGAGCAGATATGTATATTGATCCTCATGCAGATGCAGCAGAGAGGATGAGGATGAGGAAGCACCCCAGCCTCCTCCTCGAAGCCAAGCTCATGGGTGATGCCATTAAGGCCGGAGCCACATCAAAGCCCAAGAAATTGCTCCAGCTAAGGCAGCTCCAAAGAAAGCCTCGCCGCCAAGCCCAAGAGGACCATCGAAACATTCCAGCGTCTAAAAGAACAAGGATGATGTGCCACCACTGAGTCTCGACGGTGAAGGACCAGTTTTGCTTGAAACTTCGCCCAAAACTGCCACTCCATAATGATGCTCATCCTCAAGCCGAGGATATGAAGGCAAGGAAAGATAAAGGTCTCGTGCTATGGAGACAAACTGACCCATATGCCGTGAGGAGAAGAACTGCAGAGATCCCAGATTTCACACCGAGAGCAGCAGGACTTCTATGAGACCGTCTTGATGGACAAGAAGCCCATAGTCGCAGACACCGATATGTTGATCGGAAGTACATTGACAAATAAGAGCACAGAGATTTCTTTCCACATGTGCATGAAAGTTTCACCGCATGTGGAGTTGCAGATTTTGTAGGTCGAAATTGACCGTTGGAACGATGAGATGATAATGCAATTTTATGCCACACTCACTTCTACCCCGATGGAAAGATTATGTGGATGACTCAAGGTCAAAGGTTTTCTTCTTCTGTTGAAGAATGGGCAGAAATTCTGAATGCTCCAAAGGCAACGAGAAGATGATATTGATGTATATGGGATTCCAAAGAAGAATCATGAATCCATGAAAACATGTACAAAGAGGTTCCAGCAGAGGATTTGCAAATCTGGAAGCTCGCTCGATCTACCACCTCCGTGCAGGCCTACCTACCACTAATACCATTTTGAGGCATACCTTGATGCCCAAATCGAGATGATCGCATGATCGAGGATACTCTATCAACATGCTGCACATACTTGATGAGAGAGCACCTTTCAAGGTGATGGACTTGATGGTAGAGACCATTAAGAGGACTGCAATGACCGTAAAAGGTCATGTGGATTTGCCCCAGATTCAGATGCTTATCAATACCAAGTTTGGCACGAGCACATTCTTGTTGGATAGAGAACATTTACCGCTGCAGCCAGAGCATGAAGACAATGTTGTTGTGATGGATGAGGAGAATCCGACATCCGTTGAAGGTCAAGCCAAGATCGCAGCTGCTAAGAAAGCCAAAGTCGACAAGGAAGCAAAGCAGCAGCTAAACCAAAGAGTTTCGAGAGCAAATTCTTGAAGCTACTCAAAGGATTGAACAACGCTCGCCAGCATTGAACAGTCTCGGAGAGCTTAGAGAGGATTGTTGACGAGAAGATCCACGCCCGGACGTGAAGCTGATTGAAGTACAAGTGACCGCCAACAAGCTCGAGGCGACATTGAGGAAGCAAAGCAGACAAGGCAGAGCTTATGCGTGAGTTGCAGGATGACTTAGTCCAGATTCTCATCGACAGATCGCTCCAGCCTCCCAAAGGATCCCGATCAGCTGCTATTCCAAAGGATCGACACCAGACTACAGCTTCAAAGACTCTCCACAGCCCAGCGAGCTTGCTCCTACTCCAGCTCCAGCTCCAAAGTCCACTCCTCCAAAGATAGACATCACCAAGTCTTCGCCGATGTTGTCATATCCACTCCGACATCAACCTGCACGGAGCCGCCAGCAGAGTCCACAAAGGACGCTTAGCTCTATGCTTTTTCGAACTTTTGGTAACTTGTTGCCAAAGGGGAGAAATTTTATAGATGATAGGGCTTCGAGAGAGAGAGTGTTGTTGTCTTTGCGCTTTTGCTCTTTCGTTCTTTTGCGGTTTCTTTGAGATACTTGTTGGTTTTCGAGACATTCAAAGGTGTTTGATACTCCGCTTGATTCTACCTTAATGAGTGCTTGGTCGCATTATGCTTTAATGTGTGCTTAATGCTTATCATATGCCATTCCTATCTCGTATGACCATTTACTCATGTCTTGGTGATTGGGTGCATGCTGTTCATTCTTATCATTTTGTGCGCTCCACCAAGATGTATGTGACATGGAAGAGTGACCCATGATCCTAATCGATTGTGCATTTGCATTCAAACGCAAATCTTAAATAATGCACAAATTTAGGGGAGCTCTTGCTTATCACATACTTCTCAAAGCGATTTATATTATTCATTGATTATATCCTTTGTCGAAGTTTTGATCTATATGTTGTCATCAATTACCAAAAGGGGAGATTGAAAGTGCAACTAATCCGGGTGGTTTTGGTAATTAATAACAACATATATATCATTGAACTAATAGTTACTTGAGAATCATTTCAGAGAGTTCAAGGATATGGGTATGGCAAGGATCAAGAAGTGGACCCCCAAAATGCTAAGGCAAGCATTGGCAAAAGCTCAAGACTCCATTTTTGGTTTAGTGATCCAAGATCACATTGAGTCCATAGGAAAAGCCAATACTATTAAAAGGGGATGAGGTTATGATGATGATCTGGTTGCTCAAGTGCTTAGTGATACATCTCCTAAACTATCGCAACTTTCACCGCCATAGACACTCATAAGTAGTCTCGGTCCCACCGATATTCCAAACTCACCACACCGAGATGAACCACCTCAGCCATAAGCCAAACCCTAGTAAACTCAGATTTTCCGATTCAACTCGGTCTCACCGAAACATGAGTTGCCAAGTTTCAGAGCCTTCATTATCAAATCGGTGTCACCGAGATGATGAAGTCGGTCCCACCGAAACTGGCATGCTCTTGTCATTGCACGAATCGGACTAACCGAGATTGTATATTCGGTCCCACCTAAAATCCCAACGTTCACATTATTTGAACTATCGGTCTCACCGAGTTGTCCACTTCGGTCCCACCGAGATTGCTCAAATGTGTGTAACGATTGGATTTTGTGTGGAGGCTATTTATACCCCGCCACCCCCTCTTCATTCGTGGAGAGAGCTATCAGAAAGAACTACCACTCCTACCTTACATTTCTGAGAAGAGAACTACCTACCCTTGTGTTGAGATCAAGTTGCTCCACTCCCACCATATGAAGCTTGATCTCTAGCCTTCCCAAGTTGCTTTCCACTCAATCCTTTCTTCCACCACAGCCAAATCAGTGAGGAGAGTTGAGTGTTGGGGAGATTATCATTTGAAGCACAAGAGCAAGGAGTTCATCATCATCTACAACATCTATTACCTTTTGGAGGGTGGTGCCTCCTAGATTGGTTAGGTGTCGCTTGGGAGCCTCCGTCGTCGAGATGTGGAGTTGAACCAAGAAGTTTGTAAGGGCAAGGAGATCGCCTACTTCGTGAAGATCTACCCCGAGTAAGGCAAGCCTCCGTGGGCGAGGCCATGATGGAATAGACAAGGTTGCTTCTTCGTGGACCCTTCGTGGGTGGAGCCTCCGTGGACTCACAAGCAGTTACCCTCCGTGGGTTGAAGTCTCCATCAACGTGGATGTACGATAGCGCCACCTATCGGAACCACGGAAAAATCACCGCTCTCAAAATTGCGCTTGCTCTTCTCCACCTCTCTTTACTACATGTGCAATTTACTTTCCGCTGCCTATACTCTAGAATTGCATGTGTAGGGTGATGCTTGACTTGATCATAATTGTGAATCTGCCAAAAACTGTTCTTTGTCAAAAGGCAGAATTTTTATATTGACAAGTAGTCTAATCACCCCCCCTCTAGACATACTTTCGATCCTACACGCACCAAAGAGGTGGCTCTTGGTGACGTATGATGACATGTCGTCGTCTTGCTCGATGAAGAGTGGATTTGTAGAAGAACCTGGCCTATCCATCATTTCAAGTAAAATTGTGAGTGGTAGAAGGAGAAGAACTAATACCAATGTACCTTTGACCGAAGTTGAAAATGAATCAAGTTCACTCAAATGCGGACAATGAAATAGCACTATTGGTACCGATCCTTGTCGATTCTCACACCTACACAAGTAAAAGCCTTTGGTGGAGCTTGGTTAGGATGGTGGCACAAAATTGATTGCAATCGTTAGCTTGACTCAAGATTGTTGAAGAAGATTCGCAAATTCGCATATGCAACAAGTAGACCAAGCAAGTAGTGGTACACGGAAACACACACGCAAATAGATAAATGGGATTGTGCAAACCAAAATTGAGCCAAAATGTGGAATCCACGAAAATGCTCTTGTTGCACAATACTAGAGAGACGCTAGCACGATTGCACGATAGGCGGATACGGAGCTTGTGCACAACCTACTAGGCAAAAATGCAACGATCTCTATCCCAAGTATACTATATGTATGGTATTTCGGTGCAATGATCCAAGATGATCTTATATGACAATCTTAATGTTGTATGATGCTATGCTTGTTGCTTATAAGCTCTTTGCTTATCTTTCCTCTTTGCTTAAAAGCTTGAGTGGCTCTTTCTCTTTTGAGCTCTTTTCGTATGCAAACTTGACGAACTAAGATAGCAATTGTGTATGCGATGACAACTTTGTGACACACAAGTTGATTCCGAGATATGCACCTCGATTGTATGTATGATATGGTGTATGCAACTAATGTGCACAAGTCACGTTGCCGGCAATACTCAATGGCTAGTCTCAGTGGGGAAGCAACGCAAAAGATGGTCTATGATGGTTATCAATGCAATTGCAAGGTATGACAAAGATGTCGTCGATGTTACCGTCCGTAGCGAAGATGAGTAGCCGACAAAAAATGAGCGTTTGTTGTTGATGTCACACCGAGCCTAAATAGCCGAAACACAAGAGGACACGGAAATCTCACTCAAATTGTTGAACTCAAATTCGAATGGTAGTACGGAGGTGGAGTCTTGGGGTTTGGCAAATGGAAATGGTGGTGGATGGGGTGGGGAGGATGTATGTATGTGTGGATGGTGGTGGAGGTGGATGGTGGACTGCAGAACTGCAGCTTGGCAGAGAGAAGCCGGATGATCCGGGCCAGAGCCGGATGATCAAGGCGAGTCCGGATGATCCGGACTTGGTCCGATGATCCGGCAGGTCAACCACGCACAGAACTGCTCGGAAGAACTCAAAATGGGGTGGAATTTGACGATTTCGGGATTTTGGATGGATTTCAAGGGGGGGAAGGTGGGGAAACACAAGATCCACGAGTTACACACCGAATCCACGGATCAAAAACAACAAAACATCATCAAAACCAACAAATCACAAAATTTTTTGGGGGTATTTTTGTGGGGATTTTCGGGTTTTTAGGACGAAAACAACAAAATCAAGCTAGAAATCACGGGGTAGGGGCTCCAAAAACGTGATCAACGTGGCTCATGATACCATATGATGAGGAAATCAATACCATTGTTACACCCACAGCCCCTGCTGCTATACATACTGGACCAATTACTAGAGCTCGCGCACGCCAACTAAATTACTGTGTACTTTCGTTTCTTGGTAATGATTCTAATGTTCATGAGAATATGATGCTGCCTAAATTGGATACATTTGTTTTGCTTACAAATGAAGGGCCTAGCTTGGAGAAGGATGAACATTGGAGCAAGAACACACATGGAGTTGATGGCATGCGCAAGGGGATCAAGAACGGAGTTGCAAGTGATGATTTCAGGACTTTGAAGCCACCATAAGGAGTGCATGAAGCTTTGGACGAAATATACAAGATGCCACTTCATAATATTCGTCCATAGGCTATTCTAGGTGCTGCGTCACCTTATTATTGGGCCAGGCCCATGTAATTTCGAAATACATTAGTATAGGCTATTTTAGAGTCCGTATGTGTGGGAAACAAGAGATAGGGTTAGTTTCGACCCCTCCACCAAGGGCCACGAAATTCACCCCTCTTCCTCCATATATACAGCCCTTAGGGCACCGCTTAGACTTGGGTTTTGTTTAGATTAAAAGTTCGCCATAGCTGCAACTTCGCGTGCATTTCGCTTGTGTTCAACGACTGCATAAAGGCGCCACGTAACCCCACCTTGATCAATAAAGCTTTCATCTTATATTCGCAATATCCAGATTGCAATCTCAGTTTCTTGCTTGTTCTTCGCTTTCTCGCAGAAACAGACCTTCGTGGTCGTTGATCGTGTTCGCGCGTGGTCAATAACCTCTCGGAGTTGGTTTAGCGATTGCTAAGGCGCGACGCCCTCGCACGCTCAGTAGTCGGATCGTCAAAGTCGACTTCCACCAAAGCGAAATCCACCATCTCATCGAAAGACGGGACACCTTTGCCTCTATCAAGTGGTATCAGATTTCCGTGTTGCTCGGTGAGATTTTACAGTTTTTCGTAGTTTAGATCGAGTCTGTTCTTCATACCTATAGTCCACGAAAAAGCCAAAAAAATTAGGTTAGTTCATCCCGTCCAACCAATCTGAGCCTTTGCATAATCTTTTTCAGATTTGCTTTGTTGAATTGGCGGTTGCATCGCCGTGTCAAGTTGCTGGTCTTAGCGCCTAGTCTTTTAGAGTTTCGAGTTCTGTTTCACAGGTTGTCACGCCGCCGCTGCCATATACCACCGCCACATATTCACCGCCAATCCGAATCCATATACGCCACCACATATCCGCCGCCATCACGCCCATCCGAGTCCACCGCAACATATATCCGCCACCATCCGAAGTTCCACCAGATTCATCTCCGCCACCAGTCCGAAGTTCCACCAGATTCATCTCCGCCACCAGTCCTAGTCCGAGTCCAAGAATTGTTGCATTGTTCTCGATTTCCGGATCACGCGATACTCCGAGTCGTGACAAAGACAGACTCCCCAACTTCCAAGCCATCCGCAGAAGAAAAATAGTTCCAGCTTCAAAAAAATTCTGGCTAGGCAGTTTTAGACCATTTGTAGACTTTTCCAAAAAAATTTGTTATGGAGCAAAAAAAAAAAAAAAAAGAGGACAAAAAGTGCAAAAAAAGGAAAAAAGAGAAAAAAAATTCAGAGTGTGCTCCTCCCTTGTTTACGCAGCAGCCCGTGATTTTGTTAGTGTTCTAGGCTCGCGTCTCTAGCACGGTCTAGCCTAGGACCAAAGACAAGATCACTGCTGAGCGCCTATTCAACTTTGCATCTCTGAATTGATTATTGCCGACCTTTTTTGCTACCATATTATAAGCCTTCCCAGCTCCACATACATCTACGCCGTATGCTTGATTCTCCCCGTAATCGCTATATCCAAGCTTTGAGAGTTTTGGCTACAACGGTTGCCGATCACCACCGCCGCTGGGTAAGAACCGTAAGAATTTGAGATTTGCTTGACGGGTTTGTGATACACCACCACCACTTTTTAGTAGTTTGTAGGATCATATTCTTGTGTGTTTCTATTTTCGCTAACCATGGTAGGATCACAAGCGATGAGACTGATTGGGAGAACTCGACGAACAAACAGCTACATGATAAGTTTCAGCAAATGATGATTGGACAGGTGCAAGACGTGGTAAACAGATTTGACGAGGCCATGGAGAAGATAGATGGCATTGAGAAGACGTTTGAAACAAAGCTTGATAGCAAGTTTGATGAATTGCTCGCGCTTTTACACAACCACCGCCGGCTGCACCTATCGCACCTCTGAACGACAACAACTACGCCCTTCCGAATCAGTATGGACGAGCTCAGCGTGTTCCTCTTGAGCCGTGACAAAATTCTGGTGCCGCTGCTATCGCTGTTGGTGCTTCTTTGGCTCCTGCTACTACTGCTGGTGGTACCGAGGAGGATGATGAGTATGTGGACGATTATGAGGATGAGGTTGATCAACATCGAACTATGTGCAACCACCAGCACCACAACCACCGTGTCGCCCACATGCAAATAATGGCAATATTAGGCTCCCCTCAGTACGAGATCATGACCATCTCCCTAAACTGAAATTGAATATTCCACCATTTGAGGGTAGATATGTTCCTGATATATATCTTACTTGGGAGTTAGAAACTGAACAACGATTTACATGTTTACAATATCCCGAGGAGAGACGTGTTCCTCGCTGCTGTTTGTGCTTTCACTAGCTTTGCATGTGTTTGGTGGTCTCAACATTGTAGATTATATCCTGTTCCAGCTACTTGGGCTGCTTTGAAAACTGCTATGCGTATCGTTGGGTTCCACCATATTATCAACGTGAATTACTTCAAAAATTGCAGCGCTTAAGACAAGGAAAAACTCAGAGAAGAATATTATCGGGAATTACAAACCGGCTTGATTAGATGTGGTATTGTTGAGGAGAATGAAGCTATGCTTGCACGTTTTCGGGTGGATTAAATAGAGAGATTCAGACCATTCTAGACTATAAGGATTATAATAATATCACTGCTTATTCCATCTTGCTTGTAAAGCTGAACGTGAAGTGCAGGATCGATGTGCATTGGCGCCGCACTAACTTTTCTCGCAGTCGACCTTCATCATGGACACCACGTGCATCATCTACTTCCACCGCACCATCACCTCCTTCAGTGCCACCTCCAACCGTGATACAAGAAAGCAGCACAACCACCACTATCTGCCAAGAGCACACCGCCGGCCTGCACAGAGCTCTTCTTCTTCCATGGCGTCAACAGGCACACAAGTGATATTATTTGTCGTCGTTGTAAGGGAAGAGGACATTTTACAGAGAATGCAAATCTCAACGTGTGATGATTGCTACGAGGATGGTGGGTATGAGTACGCTTAGTGACTATGATGAGGAGACTTTGGCTCTTATTACACATGAGGAACACGGTGGAGATGCTTCGATCATGAGACACAATACATGGCTGTCAAGATGCCGACAGTATGAATGTTTAGTTGCTCAACGTGTTTTGAGTGTGCAGGTTACACAAGCTGAGCAAAATGAGAGGCATAATTTGTTCCATACAAAGGAGTTGTGAAGGAACGTTCTATTCAAGGCCATCATAGATGGAGGGAGCTGCAACAACTTGGCTAGCATGGAGATGGTGGAGAAGCTATCTCTCACCACAAGACCACATCCACATCCTTACTACATCCAATGGTTCAACAACAGCGCAAGGTGAAGGTAACACGCATCGTTCGTGTGCATTTTAGTATCTCTACATATGCTGATTATGTTGATTGTGATGTGGTACCTATGCAAGCATGTTCCTTGTTACTTGGTAGACCATGGCAATTTGATAAAAATTCAGACACCATGGTAGAAACAATCAAGATACTCTTGTTCATAAGGATAAAAATATTACTTTGCTTCCTATGACTCTGAGTCCATTTTGAAAGATGATATTAATAGAGCTAATAAAGCAAAACAGAGAAAAATAAGAGTGAAAATCAGATTGTGGCAAAAGAATTTGAGCAACACATGAAGCCTAATAATAAACCATCTACTGTTGCTTCAAATTAAATTGAAAAGTGCATGTTTACTTGCCACCAAATCTGATATTGATGAGCTAGATTTTAGCAAATCTATTTGCTATGCTTTTGTGTGCAAAGAGGCATTATTTTCATTCGAGGACGTGCCTTCCTCTTTGCCCCCTCGCTGTCACTAACATTTTGCAGGAGTTCACGACGCCTTTCCACAAGACGTGCCACCGGATTACCACCTATTCGAGGGATTGAGCATCAAATTGACTTAATTCCCGTGCATCATTACCCAACCGTGCACCATACCGCACCAATCCAGAGGAGACGAAGGAGATTATGCGTCAAGTACAGGAGCTGCTCGACAAAGGTTATATACGCGAATCCCTTAGTCCTTGTGCTGTTCCTATTATTCTAGTGCCGAAAAAGGATGGTACGTCACGATGTGTGTTGATTGTAGAGGCATCAATAATATTACTATTCGTTATCGCCACCCTATTCCTAGGCTAGATGATATGCTTGATGAATTGAGTGGCTCTACAATATTCTCCAAAGTTGATTTGCGTGAGTGGATACCATCAAATTCGTATGAAATTGGGAGATGAATGGAAAACAGCATTTAAAACTAAGTTTGGATTATATGAGTGGTTAGTCATGCCTTTTGGGTTAACTAATGCACCTAGTACTTTCATGAGATTAATGAACGAAGTTTTACGTGCTTTCATTGGACGATTTGTGGTAGTCTATTTTGATGATATACTGATTTATAGCAAATCTTTGGAAGAACATTTGGAACATTTACGTGTTGTTTTAAATGCTCTACGTGATGCACGCTTGTTTGGTAACCTTGGGAAGTGCACCTTTGCACCGACCGAGTATCTTTTCTTGGCTATGTTGTTACTCCACAGGAATTGAAGTTGATAAAGCCAAGATTGAAGCTATTGAGAGTTGGCCGCAGCCCAAAACGGTCACACAAGTGAGGAGTTTCCTTGGCCTCGCTGGTTTCTATAGGCGCTTTTGTGAGAGATTTCAGCACCATTGCTGCACCTCTCAATGAGCTTACAAAGAAGGATGTGCCTTTTGTTTGGGGTACCGCATGTGAAGAAGCCTTCACGGTATTGAAAGATAAGTTGACACATGCCCTTTACTCCAACTTCCTGATTTTAATAAGACTTTTGAGCTTGAATGTGATGCTAGTGGAATTGGATTAGAGGTGTGTTATTACAAGATGGCAAACCTGTTGCATACTTTTCTCAAAAATTGAGTGGGCCTAGTCTGAATTACTCTACTTATGATAAAGAATTATATGCTCTTGTTCGGACTTTAGAAACATGGCAACATTATTTATGGCCCAAAGAATTTGTTATACATTCGATCATGAATCTTTGAAACATATTAAAAGTCAAGCTAACCTGAATCGTAGACATGCTAAATGGGTTGAATTCATTGAGACTTTCCTTATGTCATTAAACACAAGAAGGGTAAAGAAAATGTTATTGTTGATGCATTGTCTCGTCGCTATACTATGCTTTCACAACTTGACTTCAAAATATTTGGTTTGGAGACCATCAAAGATCAATATGTGCATGATGCTGATTTTAAAGATGTATTGCAGAATTGTAAAGAAGGAAGAACATGGAACAAGTTTGTCGTTAATGATGGATTTGTGTTCCGTGCTAACAAGCTATGCATTCCAGCTAGCTCCGTTCGTCTTTTGTTGTTGCAGGAGGCGATGGAGGAGGACTAATGGGACACTTTGGCGTGAAGAAGACGGAGGACGACTTGCTACACATTTCTTTTGGCCAAAGATGAGACGGATGTTGAGCGCTTTATTGCTCATTGCACTACATGTCAAAAAGCTAAGTCACGACTCAATCCTCATGGTTTATATATGCCTTTGCTCGCACTCTAGTGTTCCTTGGGAGGATATATCTATGGACTTTGTTTTAGGTTTACCTAGAACAAAGAAGGGAGGATAGCATATTTGTTGTCGTGGATAGATTCTCAAAATGGCACACTTTATACCATGTCATAAAAGCGATGATGCTTTGTCAATGTTGCTGATTTGTTCTTTCGTGAAATTATTCGCTTGCATGGTGTGCCAAATACTATTGTTTCAGATCGTGATACTAAATTTCTTAGCCACTTTTGGAGATGTTTATGGGCTAACTTGGGGACTAAACTGCTTTTAGTACTACTTGTCACCCCCAAACCGATGGACAAACTGAAGTAGTCAATAGAACATTGTCTACTATGCTTAGGGCTGTTCTAAAGAATAATAAGAAAATGTGGGAGGAATGCTTGCCTCATATTGAATTTGCTTATAATCGCTCATTGCATTCTACTACTAAGATGTGCCCTTTTGAAGTTGTGTATGGTTTCCTACCTCGTGCACCTATTGATTTGTTGCTTCTTCCATCTTCGGAGAAGGTTAATTTTGATGCTAAAGAACGTGCTGAATTGATTTTAAAAATGCATGAGTTAACTAAGGAAAACATTGAGCGATGAATGCTAAATATAAACTTGCTGGAGATAAGGGTAGAAAACATGTTGTGTTTGCACCGAGATCTTGTTTGGTTACATTTGCGTAAGGATAGATTTCCTGATTTGCGCAAATCAAAGCTAATGCCACGTGCTGCTGGTCCCTTTAAGGTGTTGGAGAAAGTAAATGATAATGCATATAAACTTGAGCTGCCTGCAGATTTTGGGGTTAGTCCCATTTTTAACATTGCAGATTTGAAGCCATATTTGGGTGAGGAAGATGAACTTCCGTCGAGGACGACTTCATTTCAAGAAGGGGAGGATGATGAGGACATCAATACCATTGTTACACCCACAGCCCCTGCTATACATACCGGACCAATTACTAGAGCTCACAAGACGCCAACTAAATTACCGGTACTTTCGTTTCTTGGTAATGATTCTAATGTTCATGAGAATATGATGCTGCTTAAATTGGATACATTTGTTTTGCTTACAAATGAAGGGCCTAGCTTGGAGAAGGATGAACATTGGAGCAAGAACACACATGGAGTTGATGGCATGCGCAAGGGGATCAAGAACGGAGTTACAAGTGATGATTTCAGGACTTTGAAGCCACCATAAGGAGTGCATGAAGCTTTGGACGAAATATACAAGATGCCACTTCATAATATTCGTCCATAGGCTATTCTAGGTGCTGCGTCACCTTATTATTGGGCCAGGCCCATGTAATTTCGAAATACATTAGTATAGGCTATTTTTAGAGTCCGTATGTGTGGGGAAACAAGAGATAGGGTTAGTTTCGACCCTCCACCAAGGGCCACAAAATTCACCCCTCTTCCTCCATATATACAGCCCTTAGGGCACCGCTTAGACTTGGGTTTTGTTTAGATTAAAAGTTCGCCATAGCTGCAACTTCGCAGATTTCGCTTGTGTTCAACGACTGCACAAAGGCGCCACAGTAACCCCACCTTGATCAATAAAGCTTTCATCTTATATTCGCAATATCCAGATTGCAATCTCAGTTTCTTGCTTGTTCTTCGCTTGCTCGCAGGAAACAGACCTTCGTGGTCGTTGATCGTGTTCGCGCGTGGTCAATAACCTCTCGGAGTTGGTTTAGCGATTGCTAAGGCGCGACGTCCTCGCACGTTCGTAGTCGGATCGTCAAAGTCGACTTCCACCAAAGCGAAATCCACCATCTCATCGAAAGACGGGACACCTTTGCCTCTATCACCATATGATGTAGGGTGGAACCCTAATTCGTTGATCTTTCACGTTTGGAGGGGATCCTACGGGGAAAACACGAAGAACACGCAGAAGCACGAGAGGAAATCACGGGGAAGAACGAGAGAGACACTCAACCGACAAGAGATCAATCACACAAGGTCTAGATCATCGAAGCACGAGTGATACATGGTCCAAAATCAACAAAGGAAAGATACAAAGGTAGCCGTTCTTCTCCGAGAGGAGGTCTTGAATCCACGAGGGGATCTTCCCGTATAGGGGTCTTGAATCCGATGGATCTTCTCCTAGACGGAGGTCCTGATCTCCGTGGAGAAGTACCGGTGGATGAGCAAAGGCTCTCACACACAAATATGAGCTAATCCAATGCTAAGTCTCAAAGTGAGGAGATGGGGTCCTATATATAGAGTTTGGGGCAAAGGGGTACATGGGCTCAGCCCAACACGCGCGCGCAGGCGCTGTCCGGATGATCCGGACGAGGGTCCGGATGATCCGGGCTGGTCCGGATGATCCGGGTGGAGTCCCGGATGAGCCGGAGGGTCGGCTGGTGGCGGCGACGGGCCGGATGTCCGGCTGGAGGTCCGGACGTCCGGGCGGGGTCCGGATGATCCGGGCCTGGGTCCGGATGATCCGGCTTCAGCGCGGAGGTTCTGTTGCTTTCAGGAGTTAGCGGATCGTCCGGACCGGGTCCGGATCATCCGGCTCTGTCCGGATCATCCGGCCTCTGTCCGGATCGTCCGGCCTCTCTGGTCCTTGTTGCTTTCTCCTCTCCGTCTTCACGTATGTCTTCCGCTTCCGATTCTCCTTGCTTCCTAGCCTCTTCATGGTCGAGTCCTTGGTGCCTGAGTATGCATAGAGTTTCCGTTTGAGGTAGTAACCTTGTCTCATGTGAATCGAAGGAGAGTTGTGAGAGGAGTGATGTCACCTCGGTTTCAAGAGCTCTTGCGCGTGCTTGAGTCATCGGTCCTTGTGGTGTTGTAGGTGTTGATGTAGAGTCCATGGGAATGATGGAAGGGTGTTCCGCATCATATCCCCTCCATTCGAAAGGATCCGACCTCGGATCTAGATCTTCATCACCATGGAAAGGCGAGAGGTCTTTGACGTTGAAGGTGTCGCTCACGTTGTACTTGTCGCTTGGTAGGTCGAGCTTGTAGGCGTTGTTGTTGTAGCGCTAACACCTTGAAGGGTCCGCGGCTCGGGTAGTAGTTTGACTTGCGTTCGCTTGGGGAAGCGTTCCTTGCGAAGGTGTAGCCACACGAGATCGCCTATGTTGAAGATCATGGGTTGCTTGTTGATGTTGATCTTTGTCGCTAGTCGTTGTACTTGGCGCTCGATGGTGTTTCTTGTATCTTCATGCACCTTCTTGATGTAGCTTGCACGGGCACTTGCGTCGAGGTTGGTGCGCTCTTGTAGAGGTAGAGGTAGAATGTCCAATGGGGACAATGGGTTGAAGCCGTAGACGACCTCGAAGGAGGACTTGCCGGTCGTCGAATGTCTTGCGTGGTTGTAGGCGTACTCGGCGATGGGTAGACACGCCTCCCACTCCTTGATGTTCTTCTTGATCAACACGCGAAGTAGGGTGGAGAGCTTCCGGTTCGTCACCTCCGTTTGGCCGTCGGTTGAGGGTGGTATGCGGAGGAGAACAAGAGCTTGATGCCGAGCTTGGCGCAAAGAGTTTTCCAAAAGTAACTCAAGAACTTGACGTCGCGGTCGGAGATGATTGACTTTGGTACTCCATGGAGGCGCAAGATTTCCCTAGAAAAGAGATTTGCAATATGTGAAGCATCGCCTACCTTGTTGCAAGGGATGAAATGTGCCATTTTAGAAAATCGGTCCACAACAACAAATACGGAGTCCTTTCCATTTTGAGTTCTAGGCAAACCAAGTACAAAGTCCATGCTAATGTCTTCCCAAGGTTGATAAGGAATAAGAAGAGGCATGTAAAGACCATGAGATTGAGCTTTTGACTTAGCTTTGCGGCATGTTGAGCATCTTGTGGTGAAGCGTGAGACGTCTCGAAACATCTTTGGCCAAAAGTAGTTCTTGGAGAGCGTGGCGAATGTCTTGTCACGTCCAAAGTGTCCCATGAGTCCACCGCCATGAGCCTCTTGCAAAAGGAGCAAACGAAGGGAAGACTCGGGTATGCATAGTTTGTTAGCTCTCATAAGATAACCATCCTTGAGGTAATATTGTTCCCAAGATGTATGTGTCAAACATTTAGCATAATGATGTGCAAAAGATGGATCACTAGCATACAAATCTTTGATGTGCTCAAAGCCAATAACATTCAACTCAGGTTGGGTGACAAGCGTGCATATGCGTGAAAGTGCATCGGCAACTACATTTTCCTTGCCCTTAATGTACTTGATCACATATGGAAAAGATTCAATAAATTCACTCCATTTGGCATGACGCTTGTTCAATTTAGTTTGACCTTTTAAGTACTTAAGCATTTCATGATCGGTATGGATGACAAACTCATGAGGTCTAAGATAATGTTCCCAAACATGTAGTACACGCACTAAAGCATATAATTCTTTGTCATATACGGGATAGTTAAGTTGAGCACCGGAGAGTTTTTCACTAAAATAAGCAATGACTCGTTTTTCTTGCATTAAAACTCCGCCAATTCCGGTACCACTTGCATCACAATGGACCTCGAAGTTTTGTCAAAATTGGGCAAAGCAAGAATTGGAGCATGAGTAAGCAAAGACTTGAGCTCATCGAAAGCGCTATTTGTAAAGGTCCCCAAACAAAAGGAGTATTCTTCTTACTCAAAGCATGCAAAGGGGCTGCAATAGTGCTAAAGTTTTTCACAAAGCGGCGATAAAAACCTGCAAGACCAAGGAAACTTCGCACTTGTTGCAAATTGGTGGGTTGGGGCCAAGTTTTAATTGCTTTGATCTTAGTTTCATCAACATGGACACCCTTGGAAGAGACAACGAAACCCAAGAAAACCACTTTGTCAACTCCAAAAGTGCATTTTTTCAAGTTGGCATAAAGACTTTCCTTTCGAAGTGTTTGCAAAACAAGCTTAATGATGAGGACATCAATACCATTGTTACACCCACAGCCCCTGCTGCTATACATACTGGACCAATTACTAGAGCTCGCGCACGCCAACTAAATTACCAGGTACTTTCGTTTCTTGGTAATGATTCTAATGTTCATGAGAATATGATGCTGCCTAAATTGGATACATTTGTTTTGCTTACAAATGAAGGGCCTAGCTTGGAGAAGGATGAATATTGGAGCAAGAACAAGCATGGAGATGATGGCATGCACAAGGGGACAAGAATGGAGTTACAAGTGATGATTTCAGGACTTTGAAGCCACCATAATGAGTGCATGAAGCCTTGGACGAAATATACAAGATGCCACTTCATAAATTTCGTCCAGAGGCTATTCTAGGTGCTCACGTCACCTTATTATTGGGCCAGGCCCATGTAATTTCGAAATACATTAGTATAGGCTATTTTTAGAGTCCGTATGTGTGGGGAAACAAGAGATAGGGTTAGTTTTGGACCCTCCACCAAGGGCCACGAAATTCACCCCTCTTCCTCCATATATACAGCCCTTAGGGCACCGCTTAGACTTTGGTTTTGTTTAGATCAAAAGTTCGCCATAGCTGCAACTTCGCAGCATTTCGCTTGTGTTCAACGACTGCACAAAGGCGCCACGTAACCCCACCTTGATCAATAAAGCGCTCATCTTATATTCGCAATATCCAGATTGCAATCTCAGTTTCTTGCTTGTTCTTCGCTTGCTCGCAGGAAATAGACCCTCGTGGTCGTTGATCGTGCTCGGCGTGGTCAATAACCTCTTGGAGTTGGTTTAGCGATTGCTATATGCGCGATGTCCTCGCACGCTCGTAGTCGGATCGTCAAAGTCGATTTCCACCAAAGCGAAATCCACCATCTCATCGAAAGACGGGACACCTTTGCCTCTATCACTTAACATGATCAAGATGCTCTTTCATGGTTTTGCTAAACACAAGAATATCATCGAAGTAAACCACAACAAAGATTACAATGTATGGACGAAGTACATGATGCATGAGACGCACAAAAGTGCCGGGAGCTTCCGACAAACCCATAGGCATAACCAACCATACAAGCCAAATTTTGTTTTGAAAGCAGTTTTCCATTCATCACCCTCATGAATGCGGATTTGATAATAGCCACTTTTAAGGTCAATTTTCGAGAAAAAGTTGGCTCCACTAAGTTCATCAAGCATGTCATCTAAGCGAGGAATGGGATGCCTATAGCACACGGTGATAGCATTTATAGGTCTACAATCGAGCACAAGCGGAAACTTCCATCGGGTTTAGGCACAAGTATAACGGCACGCACAAGGGCTTAAGCTTTCACGTACATGACCGTTGTCGATTAGTTGTTGTACTTGCCGCTGAATCTCCTTGGTTTCTTCGGGATTGACACGGTAGGGAGCTTTGTTTGGAAGTGGCGCCCGAATGAGGTCGATTCGATGCTCAATGCCTCAAGAGGAGGTAGACCCGAGGTAGCTCATCGGGAAAACATCTTGAAATTCCTGCAAAAGAGATTGAAACACCAAAGGTAGCTCATGAGTGGTGTTAGTTTTTGGTTCTCCATCCTTGCACACAAGGACAAAGTGCATCACACTCGATGGGTTCTCACACACTTCTCTCATCTCATGTGGTGGCGAATAGTATGAGGGTTTTCTCTCTAGGCGAAGAGGCGCTCGAATTTGGCTTGTGGCTCTCACTCACTTTTTGGTGGCTCACTTTCTCACTCTTCTCTCTTTGGTTGGTGGCTTGTTTGTCGGCTATCACTTGACTAGGAGACATGGGTCGTAGGACATATTCTTTGCCTTTCATCTTGAAGCAATAGTGGTTTGTACGCCCATTGTGGTAGACACCACGGTCGAATTTCCATGGCCGACCAAGGAAGAGGTGGCAAACGGTCATTGGGACCACATCACACTCCAAAGTGTCCTCATATGCACCGATTTTGAAGGATACTTGGACCGTATGCTCAACTCGTATAGTGCCGGAGTCACTTAGCCATTGAACCTTGTAGGGTTGCGGGTGCTTCTTCTTGACCAATTGGAGCTTGGAGCATAGTTCTTCGCTTGCAAAGTTGTGGCAACTACCTCCATCGATGATGACCTTGACGGATCATCCATTGATGACGGCCTTTGTGTGGAAGATGTGGCATCGTTGGTCTTCTTCTTGTTGGTGTTGAAGTGTCAAGACTTTGGAGACAACAAGAGCGGAACTTGTATCTTCATCACAAAAGACTTGATCATCTTCATCCTCGTTGATGCGCCGGTGCATGGCCACTTTCTCAATAGCGTCCATTTCATCTTCACTCATTGAGTCGTAGGTGCCATCGTCGTTGAGTATCATGGTGCGCTTGTTGGTGCTTTCATAAGACTTGTGGCCTCGGCTGCCGCAAGTAAAACACTTGAAGGAGCTTGTCTTGACGGTCTCATCGGTTGGAGTAGATGATGAAGTACGCGGCTTGGAGTTGCTTGTAGTAGGAGGAGGACGACTTGAACTTGTAGAAGTTTTCTTGTAACTTGACTTGTCGCCGCTTGCTTGGGAAAGGCTTGGTTGATGTCGGTTGGAGTAGTTGTTGAAGCTTGGTTGTTGGAGAAGCCGATGTCTTGGATGAGTACTTGGCGATTTGAAGTCATCTTGCACTTGGCGCCCGCCTTTGTAGCTTGGTGCACGAGCTCAATGAGGTTGGAGTAGGGATGGAAGTCGGCGATCTTCTTGATGGGATGGTTGAGTCCATTCAAGAAACGTGCCATTGTTTGCTCATCATCCTCCGTGACATTGGCTCGAATCATGGCAATCTCCATTTCCTTGTAGTATTCTTCAACACTCTTTGTTCCTTGCTTGAGGAGTTGTAGCTTCTTGAAGAGATCACGGTTGTAGTAGGTGGGCACAAAGCGTGCTCGCATGACATCCTTCATTTGAGCCCAAGTGGTGATTGGAGGTTCACCTCTTGCTTGTCGTCGCTCAAGGACTTGTTCCCACCATATGAGCACATAGTCTTGGAACTCAAGTGATGCCATAGCGATCTTCTTCTCTTCCTCATAGTTGTGCAAACGAAAGATTTTGTCGACCTTCAATGCCCATGAGAGGTACTCTTCGGGATTATTGGTTCCATTGAACTTGGGCATTGTGAACTGGAGCTTGCCATAGTGTTGTTCTTAATTGTTTTGAGGTCGATGTTGATGATGACGTTCTTGATGTGAAGGGTAATCATCCTCATGTTGGTCTTGGCGAGGAGGAAGTACATGATCAACTTGCTCTTGTTGACCTTGAGGTTGGGGGTGAGCTTGAGTAGCTTGTGGAGGAGCTTGTGGGGCTTGACGTTGCGCACGCGGATGGTAGTTCCTCTCTTGTATTTCTTCTCGAAGGGCTTCCTCTTGATTGCGCCTTTCGCGATTGTGCTTGGCGAGAGCTCGACTTGATGCTTGAAGGGCGCGTTCCGCCTCAAGAGCTTGTGCTTCTCGTTGTTGTTGTTGAAGACGTTGAGCCTCGGCAGCTTGTTGCTCTTGGTGTAGGCGCGCTCGTTCTTGTTCTTGTTGGTGGCGAAGACGTTGTCGTTCTTGAGCTTGAGCAAACGCCACTTGGTTCGATTGAGGACGAGGAACTTGTTCATCAACTTGCTCTTGGGTATGCTTGTCATGTAGCGGGTTGCGAGATGCATGACGATCTTGACGCGCGGTTCGTCGAAGAATATTCGATGACGGTGTACTTGTGTCGGAGGAGTCGTCGAAGTGGCGACTTGAGTGGCTCCGTCTTGAGTGTGAAGAGGTAGAAGTACGCCGGTTCACCAACAAGGCGCGGATCTCGTCCATTCTTGTGTCATTCTCTTTCTTGTGCGCATCGAGTTTGTTTTCGAAGTAGTCTCGTGTACGTTGCTCGGAGAGTCGCAAGTCGGTGGAGAGGTTGTCGATGCGTTCGCTCATTGCTTGTTGCTCTTGATGGAGAGCTTGTTGCGCACCAAAGAGGTGGCTCTTGGTGACGTATGATGACATGTCGTCGTCTTGCTCGATGAAGAGTGGATTTGTAGAAGAACTTGGCCTATCCATCATTTCAAGTAAAATTGTGAGTGGTAGAAGGAGAAGAACTAATACCAATGTACCTTTGACCTAAGTTGAAAATGAATCAAGTTCACTCAAATGCGGACAATGAAATAGCACTATTGGTACCGATCCTTGTCGATTCTCACACCTACACAAGTAAAAGCCTTTGGTGGAGCTTGGTTAGGATGGTGGCACAAAATTGATTGCAATCGTTAGCTTGACTCAAAATTGTTGAAGAAGATTCGCAAATTCGCATATGCAACAAGTAGACCAAGCAAGTAGTGGTACACGGAAACACACACGCAAATAGATAAATGGGATTGTGCAAACCAAAATTGAGCCAAAATGTGGAATCCACGAAAATGCTCTTGTTGCACAATACTAGAGAGACCCTAGCACGATTGCACGATAGGCGAATACGGAGCTTGTGCTTAACCTACTAGGCAAAAATGCAACGATCTCTATCCCAAGTATACTATATGTATGGTATTTCGGTGCAATGATCCGAGATGATCTTATATGACAATCTTAATGTTGTATGATGCTATGCTTGTTGCTTATAAGCTCTTTGCTTATCTTTCCTCTTTGCTTAAAAGCTTGAGTGGCTCTTTCTCTTTGAGCTCTTTTCGTATGCAAACTTGACTTAACTAAGATAGCAATTGTGTATGCGATGACAACTTTGTGACACACAAGTTGATTCCAGATATGCACCTCGATTGTATGTATGATATGGTGTATGCAACTAATGTGCACAAGTCACGTTGCCGGCAATACTCAATGGCTAGTCTCGGTGGGGAAGCAACGCAAAAGATGGTCTATGATGGTTATCAATGCAATTGCAAGGTATGACAAAGATGTCGTCGATGTTACCGTCCGTAGCGAAGATGAGTAGCCGACCAAAATGAGCGTTTGTTGTTGATGTCACACCGCGCCTAAATAGCCGAAACACAAGAGGACACGGAAATCTCACTCAAATTGTTGAACTCAAATTCGAATGGTAGTACGGAGGTGGAGTCTTGGGGTTTGGCAAATGGAAATGGTGGTGGATGGGGTGGGGAGGATGTATGTATGTGTGGATGGTGGTGGAGGTGGATGGTGGACTGCAGAACTGCAGTTTCGGCAGAGGAAGCCGGATGATCCGGGCCAGGAGCCGGATGATCCGGGCGAGTCCGGATGATCCGGGACTTGGTCCGGATGATCCGGGCAGGTCAACCACGCACGGGAACTGCTCGGGAAAAACTCGAAAATGGGGTGGAATTTGACGATTTCGGGGATTTTGGCTGGATTTCAAGGGGGGGAGGTGGGGAAACACAAGATCCACGAGTTACACACCGAATCCACGGATCAAAAACAACAAAACATCATCAAAACCAACAAATCACAAAAAAATTTGGGGGTATTTTTGTGGGGATTTTCGCGTTTTTAGGACGAAAACAACAAAATCAAGCTAGAAATCACGGGGTAGGGGCTCCAAAAACGTGATCAACATGGCTCATGATACCATATGATGTAGGGTGGAACCCTAATTCGTCGATCTTTCATGTTTGGAGGGGATCCTATGGGGAAAACACGAAGAACACGCAGAAGCACGAGAGGAAATCAAGGGGAAGAACGAGAGAGACACTCAACCAACAAGAGATCAATCACACAAGGTCTAGATCATCGAAGCACGAGTGGTACATGGTCCAAAGTCAACAAAGGAAAGATACAAAGGTAGCCGTTCTTCTCCGAGAGGAGGTCTTGAATCCACGAGGGGATCTTCCCGTATAGGGGTCTTGAATCCGATGGATCTTCTCCTAGACGGAGGTCCTGATCTCCGTGGAGAAGTACCGGTGGATGAGCAAAGGCTCTCACACACAAATATGAGCTAATCCAATGCTAAGTCTCAAACTGAGGAGATGGGGTCCTATATATAGAGTTTGGGGCGAAGGGGTACATGGACTCAGCCCAACACGCGCGCGCAGGCGCTGTCCGGATGATCCGGACGAGGGTCCGGATGATCCGGGCTGGTCCGGATGATCCGGGTGGAGTCCCGGATGAGCCGGAGGGTCGGCTGATGGCGGCGACGGGCCGGATGTCCGTCTGGAGGTCCGGACGTCCGGGCGGGGTCCGGATGATCCGGGCCTGGGTCCGGATGATCCGGCTTCAGCGTGGAGGTTCTGTTGCCTTCTGTGGAGTTAGCCGGATCGTCCGGACCGGCGTCCGGATCATCCGGGCTCTGTCCGGATCGTCCGGGCCTCTGTCCGGATCGTCCGGCCTCTCTGGTCTTTGTTGCGTTCTCCTCTCCGTCTTCACGTATGTCTTCCGCTTTCGATTCTCCTTGCTTCCTAGCCTCTTCATGGTCGACTCCTTGGTGCCCGAGTATGCATAGAGTTTCCGCTTGAGGTAGTAACCATGTCTCATGTGAATCAAGGAGAGTTGTGAGAGGAGTGATGTCACCTCGGTTTCAAGAGCTCTTGCACGTGCTCGAGTCATCGGTCCTTGTGGTGTTGTAGGTGTTGATGTAGAGTCCATGGGGATGATGGAAGGGTGCTCCGCATCAAGTAACATTGCCGGCAATACTCAAATGGCTAGTCTCGCAAGGATATCATCATTTCCTTGGGTGGTGTTCTCCAATTGGCGTCGAAGTTGTTCCGTGTAGGTTGGAGGCACAAACTCTCGCCGTAAAGCTCTCTTCGTCTTGGGCCAACTCATGTTGTAGTACTCCGAAGGTGTGTGAAGCCACCATGCCAATGCGTAGTCGTGGAAGTTTCTTGTGGCGCACTTCACTTGATCTTGGGACGAACTTGATGTAGCTTGAGGTAGTCGTCCATCAAACGCTCCCACTCGAGGTACTCCTCGGGTTCTTGATTCCCATAGAAAGGAATCTTGTGGTCGGTGTCGAGGTCATAGTAGCTCGTGGAAGTCGCGGACTTGAGCTTGGGTAGCTTCTCTTGAGTGTAGTCTTGAGGTTCTTGTTGGCGAAGATGCCATATGTTCGTGGCTTAAGATGCCTTGAAGTCGCTTGGCGAAGATGCCAAGGAGATGGTGAAGTCGTTGAGCGGTTGTTGGTGTTGAGCTCTTGATCTTCACGTTCTTGTTGGTGATGGTGTCGATGCCGATGTGATCTTGCCGGTGGTGGTAGCTCGAAGGATGTGCTCTTGAGCGCCTTCTCAAGATGAGGAAGATCGCTTGTAGGACTTGATGAGGGCCTTGATCTCCTCCATGCGCTTGTCCATCTTGGCGTCGTAGTTGTTGTTCATGGCATCGAACTCGCTGTTGTTGTTGTAGACCGAAAGTGAAATGCCTTGCCTATCCATCACAAGACTCGAGTAGAGGTGAGTAGGAAATGAGATAAACAATACCAAGTTACCTTTTCCAAAGTTGAGGATGTATCTCGTTTCACTCAATGTGAGATGAAAGAATAGTGGAATTGGTACCGGACTTGTTCACTCACACCTACAAGTAAAAGCTTATGGTAGAGCTCGGTGAGGATAGTGGCACAAAAATTTGATGTAAAATGTTAGCAAGAGTCAATAATGTTGAAAAAGATTCACAAATTCGCAAGTGAGACAAATGGACCAATAGCAAAGAATGGCACACGGAAACACACACACGGATAGATAAATGGGGTCGTGCAACCAAGGAATGAGCACAAAATGTGGAATCCACGGAAAACGCTCGTGTTGCACAACTCAAGAGAGACGCTAGCACGATTGCTCACTAGGTGGATACGACACTTGTGCACAACCTATAAATGCGAAATGGATAAACTTCTATCCCAAGTATGCTATGTATGTATGGTTCCCGGTGTTTCTCTCAAGCATGATATCATATGATGTAGATTTTGGTATGGCTCTTATTTGCATTGGGGGTATGATGCTATGGCACTTGCTCACGAGCTCTTTGCTCTCTTTTTGCTTAAAAGCTTTTTTTTCAATGGCCACTTATGCACAATGCACAAACCAAGATAGCAATTGTGTATATGCGGGAACAAACTTGAGGCACAATGGATGATATGATACCAATATGATATGGTATGTATGCAATGGAAGGTATGGACCACTAATGTGCACAAGTAACGTTGCCTGTAATACTCAAATGGCTAGTCTCGATAGGTAAGTGACGCAAAATGGGCTAGGGGTTAACAATGCAATTGCAAGGGAATATACAAAGGTGTCATCGAGGTTACCGTCCTTTGCGATGATGAGTGGCGGTGTTCTTGGTGTAGATACCAAGATGATGGAGACTCGTCCCTAAGTAGCCGAAACACCTTAGGAAACGGAAAAACCGCAAACTCAAAATCTCAAATGACAAATGAAAAAATGGTGGTAGCGGAAAGCGGTAGTCGTAATGCACTAGGCAATGTGGACGGAATGATGGGCTATACACGAGTCGGAGTTGAAGTTGCCGTCCCTAAGTAGCCTAAACACCTTAGGAGACACAAGCTACAACTCGAACAAGCTCAAAGAACAATTGGGTTAAGTTGTGATGTAGGGCGGAACCCTAATTCGTCGATCTTTCACGTTTGGAGGGGATCCTACGGAGGAAACATGAAGAACACGCGGAAGCACGAGGAGAAACACGGGGAAAACGAGAGGGAATCACTCAACCAACAAGGAATCGATCACACGAGTGCTAGATCACCACACACATAAGAGATCCACAAGATACAAAGTCAACAAAGGTAAGGATACAAAGGAACCGTTCATCTCCAAGAGGAGGCCTTGATGTTCTTCCCTAGATAGGGGCCTTGAATCCACGAGGGGGATCTTCCCTAGATAGGGGTCTTGAATCCGCTGAGGGATCTTCTCCTAGACGGAGGTTCTGATCTCCGAGGAGAAGTAACCGAGCGGATGAGCAAAGGCTCTCACACAAATATGAGCTAATCCAATGCTAACCCTCAAAGTGGGGAGGAGGAGGTCTATTTATAGTGCTAAGCCACGAAGGGGTAAGTGAGGGACGAGGTACACGGCCTCGCCCAAGTCACAAGACAAAGGGGACCGGATGATCCGGATGGTGGCGGATGATCCGGTGTCGGGGTTCGATGATCCGGCGACCGTCCGGATGATCCGGCTTCGCTTGGGGCTTCGTTGTCTTGGCGCCTTTACCCGGATGATCCGGGGTAGGGTCCGGATGATCCGGCTGGGCCCGGATGATCCGGACGGCGGCCCGGACGTCCGGCCTGATTCCAGCAGCCGCTTCGTCTTCTTCTTCCCCTTTCTTCCATCTTCTCTTCCATGCTTGGCCTTGGTCCTTGGATTCTCCATGGTCATCTTGGTTGTACCTGAGTGTATGCAAGGTCCATGCATGAGGTAGTAGCCGTGTCTCATATGCGGAAAGTGACGGTTCGGAGAGGAGTGAATTCACCTTGTGTCCAATGGCGTATGTTCGAGGTCTCGTCATATGTCCACTTGGGGCTTGGAGAGTAGTCGGAGTGTACATGGGGATGAACGTGGGATGCTCCGCATCATATCCCCCCCCCTTGGGAAAGATCCGACCTCGGATCGTGATCCTCATCACCATGGAAACTGTTGTCGTAGACGGACTTGTAGTTGGACGAAGTTGAAGACATGGTGCAATCCGCGTAGTCCAAGGTGTCGCGGAGTGATAGACATGCAAAAGAGCAAACACAAGCAACACTCGGAAATACAATGGTTAGCGCACACAAAGTGTCCATCATGTAAGAATGAGTCCGTGCGGCAAGATTGGTTGTGACAAAGCGCATGAAGCTTATTAAGATGATCTAGAATGAGATGCAAGGCATTCATGGGAGAAAATGCAATCATTGTGCACACAAATGTGTTGTAAAGGTGATCAATGTAACCACGGTGTAAAATGATGTCATAGTGAGAAGGTTTATCAATAGCATGAATATGGCAATGGATTCTCAATATGTATATGTTATCATGCAATTGATGATGGACAATATGATCATGATGTATGAATATGCCTTCAAGGTAGATCACAACAAATTTGCTAAGGAAATGCGCAAGCTCATATATCATGGATGACGTGGAAATAGATGCAACAAGGCAAGCACAATGTGAGTCAATCCATGCGTGGGGGTGCAAACTTGTGGTGAGTATGATATGTCCATCGAGCATGACATGTATGGGCACAATCAACAAATATGGAGGTGTTTGTGTACCAAAGTTCGTTGTCGAGGCATGACTGGAATTCCGACGGTGCATCCAATAAGTGTGAGCGCTCCTCAATGTGAAGGTCCATGTAGCCAATCTCCAATGTTGCTCCTCTGATCACGAGATGTATCATGTAGACAACTAGAAGGAAACAACAATGAAAGAGTGACCCATCCAATATGCATATTTCAGGATTGCTCAAAGAGAAGGAGTTCACCTTTATGAGAATGTCGAAAATGTTGGTGTCGCACATCATGTATGCCTTCACATAACCAATATGTCGCATAACGACATCGCCTTGTGAAGCCTCCAAAATGAAAGAACAGGACAAACACTCGGAAAAACAAATGAGGTTAGCGGAAATGAAAAACCTATCATTCGTGTGGTAAGATACCGAACAAGTGTATGCATCATGCTCATCATAAGAAAGTATGATAGAGGTAGAGGTGTCCCGTCTTTCGATGAGATGGTGGATTTCGCTTTGGTGGAAGTCGACTTTGACGATCCGACTACGAGCGTGCGAGGACGTCGCCCCTTAGCAATCGCTAAACCAACTCCGAGAGGTTATTGACCACGCCGGAGCACGATCAACCTGACCACGAGGGTCTATTTCCTGCGAGCAAACGAAGAACAAGCAAGAAACTGAGATTGCAATCTGGATATTGCGAATATAAGATGAAAGCTTTATTGATCAAGGTGGGGTTCTGTGACGCCTTTGTCTGGTCGTTGAACACAAACGAAGTACGCGAAGTTGCAGCTATGGCGAACTTTTGATCTAAACAAAACCCAAGTCTAAACGGTGCCCTAAGGGCTGTATATATGGAGGAAGAGGGGTGAATTTCGTGGCCCTTGGTGGAGGGGTCCAAACTAACCCTATCTCTTGTTTCCCCACACATACGGACTCTAAAAATAGCCTATACTAATGTATTTCGAAATTACATGGGCCTGGCCCAATAATAAGGTGACGCAGCACCTAGAATAGCCTATGGACGAATATTATGAAGTGGCATCTTGTATATTTCGTCCAAGGCTTCATGCACTCCTTATGGTGGCTTCAAAGTCCTGAAATCATCACTTGTAACTCCGTTCTTGATCCCCTAGCATGCCATCAACTCCATGTGTGTTCTTGCTCCAATGTTCATCCTTCTCCAAGCTAGGCCCTTCATTTGTAAGCAAAACAAATGTATCCAATTTAGGCAGCATCATATTCTCATGAACATTAGAATCATTACCAAGAAACGAAAGTACCTGGTAATTTAGTTGGCGTGCGCGAGCTCTAGTAATTGGTCCAGTATGTATAGCAGCAGGGGCTGTGGGTGTAACAATGGTATTGATGTCCTCATCAAAGTACAAGGGAGTATTGCATAGTATGGAGGCATATGATACGAGAACGAAATGCAATAGGCTCAATCAAACAAACATGCATCACAAGTAAAGTGTCCAAGTCTCCAAGATCAATAAGCATAGCAAGTTGGTTCTCAATACAAGGTGATATGAGAGATGCAACTAATGGAGACAAGAGGCAATGATCATGACAAATCAAGTGATAGGCATCAACATCTATGTCATCAACCCAAGAAAGCAAGTAATAGTGGAACATGGGTGATGCAACATAGCAAGCAATCATAGTGATCAAGTCAAGCAAGCTAGTAGTGCGAAGATGCAACATACTAGGACGAATCATGGCAAGCATGTCATGTGTGCAAATAGTGGGCTTAAATAATTCACATGTCATATCACAAGCATGAAGGCAAGGTATGAGTAGGATAGCATCAATGTATAGGTGAGAGACCATATGTAAATAGCAATGTAACATCATGACTCTCCCAACACAACAAGCATCAATAGTATGGGGCACATGATAAACATGGCAATAGCAACAAGGATCTCCACCAAGCATGCAAATACACATAGGGATGTCATAATGGTTCATCGTGGGTAAATGCAAGCAACGGTCACAATTGCATGACAAAGGCATAGGAGCAAGCATAGCTTGCAAAGTGAACACGGTAAAATGAGCATAAGGTGACAAGTGGTAAATGGCCCATAGCCGTGTGAGAGCCAAGTAGAGGAGTTGCGCGTAGTCCTTGCGCGAAGGGGACGGTGGTGATGATAGTCCACGGGATCCCAAAGCATCGTTGCTCTCAAGAGCTCGTTTCGTCAACTCTTGGGATTGAGAGGTTGACGAGTATACATGAGTACCTACACAAAACAAAGGCAAAGGGAAAATTGTGTGTGCGTGGTAGATGTACACATCATCCATCATGATGCATACGTGCTTGTGTTGGTTAGCACCAAATATCCAATTCTCAAATAAATGAGATGCGTGATATAGAAACATGTCATCCATCATGATAGGTTTGTTATGATGTATGTCATAATGGAGACTCAAAGGATGTAATGCATCACGAGTAATATCTAGAGCATTGTTATTCATTGAATGCATATGGTGCATGCAGTCATGGGAATCATGTAAAGTATGGAATGCATCAAGATCTCCTAATATATATGAGGAAACTATGGGGGTCTCCTCATGAGCATGAGTAGCAACATCACGTGGAGAATATTGAAAACATCCAAAACAATGTATATTTGGAACAATGTGATCATGGCATGACATATTGGATGAATTGCGCAAATCATGTAAAGGAAGCATGGCAATATCATCACATGAAAAACAAAAGCCAATGACCATCATCTTGTCATCTATGCCAAAAGTACAAATGGGATTGATTTTAATGGGGCATGCATAGTTACTATGTTGAGATTGAAATGATGCAATATGGGAGATCTCACTCATAGCATATGACAAGTTCAAAGGATTGTCAAACATGAAGTGACCAATAGAATTTTCACATGATATCCTATGAAGCATAGCATCACAACTAGGTAACTCAACATGCTCATCAGCATATTCATCATAAATGGGTAAGTCAAGGCATGAAGAAGTTTCACTAGCATGAAGCATGGTAATAGGTGGGTCAACATCATGGGAGCAGTCAATGTCAAGAGAGTCCACTAGTGGGACAAGAGAAGCACCATCACCTATGTTACCTTTGGAGTGTCGCTCATGTGTTGTAGGTGAGGTGTTGAAGATCGTCTCGTTGTCATCTTCATGTTGATGGAACCATGTGGGGGGTGCATCATCGTCCATCATGGCCATCGCTGCTCCATAGGAGGTATGGACTCATCAATGGTAGGCGTGTCGTCATGTAGGAGACCTAGCACCAAAGAAGAAAACACACTAGGAGTAGAGGTTAAGTCGTTAGAAATCATAGTGGCCTCACATGCCATGTCAACTACCTCACTCACTAAGTGTTGTGGCTCACTCACTCCCTCAAGGATGCTCTCGCTCATATGGTTGGTGGAGTCTCTCAAATGGCACTCAACCTCACATAGGATGTGTGGCTTGCTCTCATATGTGGGGCTAGTGGTGGTCACGCTCATCCTCTCATAGGAAATGCTCTCAATGTCACGTATGGTGGAGTCACTCATGTCACTCATGGGGTGGTGGCTCTCCTCACATGGCACTTGGGGCATCTCGACATAAGTGGGTGTCGGAGAGATGTTGGTGCAAATGTCTCCATGCTCAACTCCTATCGCCGTGGTCGAAGGGGATGGCCCTTGCTCGACCTTCTTGTCACCGTCTTGGTGTAGGAGGCCCATATGATGTGGCACCTCATAGCTCGTCTCCATGACCGAAGGGAGTTTCCCATGCTCGACCATCTTCCTTGGGGGGCTTCCGAAGATGGAAGTGTCACCCTCTCTCATAGGTAGTCGCCTTGGACTTGATGAAGTCGATGTAGGCGTACTCGTGGGAAGTAGGCGAAGATGCCGTACATCCTAAGGCGAAGATGCCTTGATAGCACTTGGCGAATGATGAGGACATCAATACCATTGTTACACCCACAGCCCCTACTGTTACATATACGGGACCAATTACTAGAGCTCACAAGACGCCAATTAAATTACCGTGTACTTTCGTTTCTTGGTAATGATTTTAATGTTCATGAGAATATGATGCTGCTTAAATTGGATACATTTGTTTTGCTTACAAATGAAGGGCCTAGCTTGGAGAAGGATGAACATTGGAGCAAGAACACGCATGGAGTTGATGGCATGCTAAGGGATCAAGAACGGAGTTATAAGTGATGATTTCAGGACTTTGAAGCCACCATAAGGAGTGCATGAAGCCTTGGACGAAATATACAAGATGCCACTTCATAATATTCGTCCATAGGCTATTCTAGGTGCTCGTCACCTTATTATTGGGCCAGCCCATGTAATTTCGAAATACTTAAGTATAGGCTATTTTAGAGTCCGTATGTGTGGGGAAACAAGAGATAGGGTTGGTTTGGACCCCACCCTCAAGGGCCACGAAATTCCTCCTCTTCCCCATATATACAGCCCTTAGGGCACCGCTTAGACTTTGGGTTTTGTTTAGATCAAAAGTTCGCCATAGCTGCAACTTCGCGTTTCGCTTTGTGTTCAACGACTGCACAAAGGCGCCACAGTAACCCCACCTTGATCAATAAAGCTTTCACCTTATATTCGCAATATCCAGATTGCAATCTCAGTTTCTTGCTTGTTCTTCGTTTGCTCACAGGAAACAGACCCTCGGGTCGTTGATCGTGCTCGGCGTGGTCAATAACCTCTCGGAGTTGGTTTAGCGATTGCTAAGGCACGACGCCCTCGCACGCTCGTAGTCGGATCGTCAAAGTCGACTTCCACCAAAGCGAAATCCACCATCTCATCGAAAGACGGGACACCTCTGCCTCTATCAAGTGGTATCAGATTTCCGTGTTGCTCGGTGAGATTTTACGCTTTTTAAGTAGTTTAGATCGAGTCTGTTCTTCATACCTATAGTCCACGAAAAAGCCAAAAAAATTAGGGTTAGTTCATCCTATCCGAACCAATCTGAGCCTTTGCATAATCTTTTCTCAGATTTGCTTTGTTGAATTTGCGGTTGCATCGTCGTGTGAAGTTGCTGGTCTTAGCGCCTAGTCTTTTAGAGTTTCGAGTTACATTCACAAGTTGTCACGCCGCCGCTGCCATATACCACCACCACATATTCACCGCCAATCCGAATCCATATACACCACCACATATCCGCCGCCATCACGCCCATCCGAGTCCACCATAACATATATCCGCCACCAATCCGAAGTTCCACCAGATTCATCTCCGCCACCATCCGAAGTTCCACCAGATTCATCTCCGCCACCATCCGAAGTTCCACCAGATTCATCTCCGCCACCAGTCCTAGTCCGAGTCCAAGAATTGTTGCATTGTTCTCGATTTCCAGATCACGCGATACTCCGAGTCGTGACAGCAGAGGACTCCCAATTTCCAAGCCATCCGCAGAAGAAAAATAGTTCCAGCTTCAAAAAAAAAAAAAACTAAGTCCGGAAAATTCGGCTAGGCAGTTTTAGACCATTTGTAGACTTTTCGAAAAAATTTGTTGCGAGCAAAAAAAAAAAAAAAGGAAAAAAAAGTGAAAAAAAAGAAAAAAAAGAAAGAAAAAAAATTCAGAGTGTGCTCCTCCCTTGTTTACGTGCAGCGCCGTGATTTTGTTAGTGTTCTAGGCTCGCGTCTCTAGCACGGTCTAGCCTAGGACCAGACAAGATCTGCGTCGTTGAGCGTTTCTTCAACTTTGCATCTCTGAATTGATTATTCTTGACCTTTTTTGCTACCATATTATAAGCCTTCCCAGCTCCACATACATCTACGTCGTGCGTTTGATTCTCCCCGTAATCGCTATAGCCAAGCTTTGAGAGTTTTGACTACAACGGTTGCCGATCACCACCGCTGGGTAAGAACTGGTAAGAATTTGAGATTTGCTTCACGGATTTGTGACCGCCCACCACACCACCACCACCACTTCCTAGTAGTCTCAGGGATCATATTCTTGTGTGTTCTATTGCTGCTAACCATGGCAGGAACACAGCCGATGAGACTGATTGGGAGAACCCGACAAACAAACAGCTACATGATAAGTTTCAGCAAATGATGATTGGACAGTGCAAGATGTGGTAAACAGATTTGACGAGGCCATGGAGACGATAGATGGCATTGAGAAGACGTTTGAAACAAAGCTTGATGGCAAGTTTGATGAATTGCTCGCTTTTTCCACAACCACCGCCGGCTGCACCTATCGCACCTCTGCAACGACAACAACTACGGCCCCTTCCGAATCAGTATGGACGAGCTCAGCGTGTTCCTATTGAGCCAGGACAAAATTCTGGTGCCGCTGCTACAGCTGTTGGTGCTTCTTTGGCTCCTGCTATCGCTGCTGCTGGTACCGACGAGGATGATTATGTGGAAGATTACGAGGATGAGGTTGATCAACATCGAACTACGTGCAACCACCAGCACCACAACCACCGGTCGTCCACATGCAAATAATGGCAATGTTAGGGCTCCCCTCAGTACGAGATCATGACCATCTCCCTAAACTGAAATTGAATATTCCACCATTTGAGGGTAGATATGTTCCGATATATATCTTACTTGGGAGTTAGAAACTGAACAACGATTTACATGTTTACAATATCCCGAGGAGAGACGTGTTCTGCTGCTGTTTGTGCTTTCACTAGCTTTGCATGTGTTTGGTGGTCTGAACATTGTAGATTATATCCTGTTCCAGCTACTTGGGCTGCTTTGAAAACTGCTATGCGTGCTCGTTGGGTTCCACCATATTATCAACGTGAATTACTTCAAAAATTGCAGCGTTTAAGACAAGGAAAAATTCTGTAGAAGAATATTATCGGGAATTACAAACCGGCTTGATTAGATGTGGTATTGTTGACGAGAATGAAGCTATGCTTGCACGCTTTCGGGTGGATTAAATAGGAGATTCAGACCATTCTAGACTATAAGGATTATAATAATATCACTCGCTTATTCCATCTTGCTTGTAAAGCTGAACGTGAAGTGCAGGATCGACGGGCATTGGCGCCGCACTAACTTTTCTCGCAGTCGACCTTCATCGTGGACACCACGTGCATCATCTACTTCCACCGCACCATCACCTCCTTCAGTGCCACCTCCAACCGTGATACAAGAAAGCAGGCACAACCACCACTATCTGCCAAGAGCACACCGCTGGCCTGCCTGAGAGCTCTTCTTCTTCCATGGCGTCAACAGGCACACAAGTGATATTATTTGTCGTCATTGTAAGGGAAGAGGACATTTTAGAGAATGCAAATCTCAGCGTGTGATGATTGCTACGAGGATGGTGGGTATGAGTCCGCTAGTGACTATGATGAGGAGACTTTGGCTCTTATTACACATGAGGAACACGGTGGAGATGATTCGATCATGAGACACAATACATGGCTGCTGAAGATGCCGACAGTATGAATGTTTAGTTGCTCAACGTGTTTTGAGTGTGCAGGTTACACAAGCTGAGCAAAATCAGAGGCATAATTTGTTCCATACAAAGGAGTTGTGAAGGAACGTTCTATTCGTCATCATAGATGGAGGGAGCTGCAACAACTTGGCTAGCATGGAGATGGTGGAGAAGCTATCTCTCACCACAAGACCACATCCACATCCTTACTACATCCAATGGTTCAACAACAGCGGCAAGGTGAAGGTAACACGTCTTCGTTCGTGTGCATTTTAGTATCTCTACATATGCTGATTATGTTGATTGTGATGTGGTACCTATGCAAGCATGTTCCTTGTTACTTGGTAGACCATGGCAATTTGATAAAATTTCTGTACACCATGGTAGAAACAATCAAGATACTCTTGTTCATAAGGATAAAATATTACTTTGCTTCCTATGACTCTGAGTCCATTTTGAAAGATGATATTAATAGAGCTAATAAAGCAAAACAGAGAAAATAAGAGTGAAAATCAGATTGTGGCAAAAGAATTTGAGCAACACATGAAGCCTAATAATAAACCATCTACTGTTGCTTCTGAAATTAAATTGAAAAGTGCATGTTTACTTGCCACCAAATCTGATATTGATGAGCTAGATTTTAGCAAATCTATTTGCTATGCTTTTGTGTGCAAAGAGGCATTATTTTCATTCGAGGACGTGCCTTCCTCTTTGCCCCTGCTGTCACTAACATTTTGCAGAGTTCACGACGCCTTTCCACAAGACGTGCCACCGGATTACCACCTATTAGAGGGATTGAGCATCAAATTGACTTAATTCCGTGCATCATTACCCAACCGTGCACCATACCGCACCAATCCAGAGGAGACGAAGGAGATTATGCGTCAAGTACAGGAGCTGCTCGACAAAGGTTATATACGCGAATCCCTTAGTCCTTGTGCTGTTCCAATTATTCTAGTGCCGAAAAAGGATGGTACGTCACGTATGTGTGTTGATTGTAGAGGCATCAATAATATTACTATTCGTTATCGCCACCCTATGCCTAGGCTAGATGATATGCTTGATGAATTGAGTGGCTCTACAATATTCTCCAAAGTTGATTTATGTAGTGGATACCATCAAATTCGTATGAAATTGGGAGATGAATGGAAAACAGCATTTAAAACTAAGTTTGGATTATATGAGTGGTTAGTCATGCCTTTTGGGTTAACTAATGCACCTAGTACTTTCATGAGATTAATGAACGAAGTTTTACGTGTTTTCATTGGACGATTTGTGGTAGTCTATTTTGATGATATACTGATTTATAGCAAATCTTTGGAAGAACATTTGGAACATTTACGTGTTGTTTTTAATGCTCTACGTGATGCACGCTTGTTTGGTAACCTTGGGAAGTGCACCTTTTGCACCGACCGAGTATCTTTTCTTGGCTATGTTGTTACTCCACAGGGAATTGAAGTTGATAAAGCCAAGATTGAAGCTATTGAGAGTTGGCCGCAGCCCAAAACGGTCACACAAGTGAGGAGTTTCCTTGGCCTCGCTGGATTCTATAGGCGTTTTGTGAGAGATTTCAGCACCATTGCTGCACCTCTCAATGAGCTTACAAAGAAGGATGTGCCTTTTGTTTGGGGTACCGCACGGAAGAAGCCTTCACGGTATTGAAAGATAAGTTGACACATGCTCCTTTACTCCAACTTCCTGATTTTAATAAGACTTTTGAGCTTGAATGTGATGCTAGTGGAATTGGATTAGGAGGTGTGTTATTACAAGATGGCAAACCTGTTGCATACTTTTCTAAAAAATTGAGTGGGCCTAGTCTGAATTACTCTACTTATGATAAAGAATTATATGCTCTTGTTCGGACTTTAGAAACATGGCAACATTATTTATGGCCCAAAGAATTTGTTATACATTCTGATCATGAATCTTTGAAACATATTAAAAGTCAAGCTAAACTGAATCGTAGACATGCTAAATGGGTTGAATTCATTGAGACTTTCCCTTATGTCATTAAACACAAGAAGGGTAAAGAAAATGTTATTGCTGATGCATTGTCTCGTCGCTATACTATGCTTTCACAACTTGACTTCAAAATATTTGGTTTGGAGACCATCAAAGATCAATATGTGCATGATGCTGATTTTAAAGATGTATTGCAGAATTGTAAAGAAGGAAGAACATGGAACAAGTTTGTCGTTAATGATGGATTTGTGTTCCGTGCTAACAAGCTATGCATTCCAGCTAGCTCCGTTCGTCTTTTGTTGTTGCAGGAGGCGATGGAGGAGGACTAATGGGACACTTTGGCGTGAAGAAGACGGAGGACGTACTTGCTACACATTTCTTTTGGCCAAAGATGAGACGGATGTTGAGCGCTTTATTGCTCGCTGCACTACATGTCAAAAAGCTAAGTCACGACTCAATCCTCATGGTTTATATATGCCTTTGCCTGTACCTAGTGTTCCTTGGGAGGATATATCTATGGACTTTGTTTTAGGTTTACCTAGAACAAAGAAGGGAAGGGATAGCATATTTGTTGTCGTGGATAGATTCTCGAAAATGGCACACTTTATACCATGTCATAAAAGCGATGATGCTGTCAATGTTGCTGATTTGTTCTTTCGTGAAATTATTCGCTTGCATGGTGTGCCAAATACTATTGTTTCAGATCGTGATACTAAATTTCTTAGCCACTTTTGGAGATGTTTATGGGCTAAGTTGGGGACTAAACTGCTTTTAGTACTACTTGTCACCCCCAAACCGATGGACAAACTGAAGTAGTCAATAGAACATTGTCTACTATGCTTAGGGCTGTTCTAAAGAATAATAAGAAAATGTGGGAGGAATGCTTGCCTCATATTGAATTTGCTTATAATCGCTCATTGCATTCTACTACTAAGATGTGCCCTTTTGAAATTGTGTATGGTTTCCTACCTCGTGCACCTATTGATTTGTTGCCTCTTCCATCTTCGGAGAAGGTTAATTTTGATGCTAAAGAACGTGCTGAATTGATTTTAAAATGCATGAGTTAACTAAGGAAAACATTGAGCGTATGAATGCTAAATATAAACTTGCTGGAGATAAGGGTAGAAAACATGTTGTGTTTGCACCGAGATCTTGTTTGGTTACATTTATGTAAGGATAGATTTCTGATTTGCAAAATCAAAGCTAATGCCACGTGTTGCTGGTCCTTTTAAGGTGTTAGAGAAAATAAATGATAATGCATATAAACTTGAGCTACCCGCAGATTTTGGGGTTAGTCCCACTTTTAACATTGCAGATTTGAAGCCTTATTTGGGTGAGGAAGATGAGCTTCCGTCGAGGACGACTTCATTTCAAGAAGGGAGGATGATGAGGACATCAATACCATTGTTACACCCACAGCCCCTCTTGTTACATATACGGGACCAATTACTAGAGCTCACAAGACGCCAATTAAATTACCGGTACTTTCGTTTCTTGGTAATGATTTTAATGTTCATGAGAATATGATGCTGCCTAAATTGGATACATTTGTTTTGCTTACAAATGAAGGGCCTAGCTTGGAGAAGGATGAACATTGGAGCAAGAACACGCATGGAGTTGATGGCATGCTAAGGATCAAGAACGGAGTTATAAGTGATGATTTCAGGACTTTGAAGCCACCATAAGGAGTGCATGAAGCCTTGGATGAAATATACAAGATGCCACTTCATAATATTCGTCCATAGGCTATTCTAGGTGCTGCGTCACCTTATTATTGGGCCAGGCCCATGTAATTTCGAAATACTTAAGTATAGGCTATTTTAGAGTCCGTATGTGTGGGAAACAAGAGATAGGGTTGGTTTGGACCCCACCCTCAAGGGCCACGAAATTCCTCCTCTTCCCCATATATACAGCCCTTAGGGCACCGTTTAGACTTTGGGTTTTGTTTAGATCAAAAGTTCGCCATAGCTGCAACTTCGCTGCGTTTCGCTTTGTGTTCAACGACTGCACAAAGCGCCACAGAACCCCACCTTGATCAATAAAGCTTTCACCTTATATTCGCAATATCCAGATTGCAATCTCAGTTTCTTGCTTGTTCTTCGTTTGCTCGCGGAAATGAGACCCTCGGGTCAGGTTGATCGTGCTCGGCGTGGTCAATAACCTCTCGGAGTTGGTTTAGCGATTGCTAAGGCACGACGTCCTCGCACGTTCGTAGTCGGATCGTCAAAGTCGACTTCCACCAAAGCGAAATCCACCATCTCATCGAAAGACGGGACACCTCTGCCTCTATCAGCGAAGATGCCAAAGTGGTTGGTGTAGCCGTAGCACCGTCTTGGTGGTGGTCGTCTTGCGGTCTTCTCTTTTGCTCTTGAAGCTTGGACTTGGCGTGAAGTAGGGCTTGTTGGGACTTGTGCACTTGCGCTTGTGGAGCATCTTCATGATGATGATGTTGTTGTCGTGCTTGAGCTCATAGTAGATGTCGTTCATCGTCGTCGTGCACATGTTGCTTGGAGGTGACTTGCTCTTCATGACGATGTGGATCACGAATGTGATGGTGGTCGCCATGTAGATGTTGACTTGGACGACTTGCGCTTGCATCTTGTTTGCGCTCCGAAGACTTGTGGCTTGACCGTCGTCGTCTTGAGGATGATGAAGTGGAAGAAGACTTGATCAAGGCCCGAATCTCTTCCATCCTCGCATCTTGCTCCTCCTTATGTGCGGCAAGCTTCTTGTCGATGTAGTCCCTTTTCCTTGCTTCGGAGTGACGAATGTCGATGGAGATGTTCTCGATGCGCTCTCGCAATCTTGATTGTGCGCCTTGCATTTGTCGTTGTAGATCGAAGATAGACGCTTTGGAGATGTAGTTGTTCATGCCGTCGTTGTTGTCGTAGACCGGAGAGGGAATGCCTTGCCTATCCATCACAAGACTCGAGCAAATATGAGTGGGAGAAAGAGAAGAACGTATACCAATGTACCTTTGACCAAAGTTGAAGATGAATCAAGTTCACTCAAATGTGGACAATGAAATAGCACTATTGGTACCAATCCTTGTCGGTTCTCACACCTACACAAGTAAAGCTTATAGTGGAGCTCGGTGAGGATAGTGGCACAAAAAATTTAATGCAAAATGTTAGCAAGAGTCAATAATGTTGAAAAAGATTCACAAATTCACAAGTGAAACAAATGGACCAATAGCAAAGAATGGCACACGGAAACACACACACGGATAGATAAATGGGGTCGTGCAACCAAGGAATGAGCTCAAAATGTGGAATCCACCAAAACGCTCGTGTTGCACAACTCAAGAGAGACGCTAGCACGATTGCTCAATAGGCGGATACGACACTTGTGCACAACCTATAAGATGCAAAATGGATATTCTTTCTATCCCAAGTATGCTATGTATGTATGGTTCCCGGTGTTTCTCTCAAGCATGATATCATATGATGTAGATTTTGGTATGGCTCTTATTTGCAATGGGAGTATGATGCTATGGCACTTGCTCACGAGCTCTTTGCTCTCTTTTTGCTTAAAAGCTTCTTTTTTTTCTCTATGGCCACTTATGCACAATGCACAAACCAAGATAGCTATTGTGTATATGCGGGAACGATATTGTGACACAATGTATGATATGATACCAATATGATATGGTATGTATGCAATGGAATGGTGGATCACTAATGTGCACAAGTAACGTTGCCGGCAATACTCAAATTGCTAGTCTCAATAGGTAAGTGACGCAAAATGGGCTAGGTGTTAACAATGCAATTGCAAGGGTATATACAAAGGTGTCGTCGAGGTTACCGTCCTTTGCGATGATGAGTGGCGGTGTTCTTGGTGTAGATACCAAGATGATGGAGACTCGTCCCTAAGTAGCCGAAACACCTTAGGAAACGGAAAAACCGCAAACTCAAAATCTCAAATGACAAATGTCAAAATGGTGGTAGCGGAAAGCGGTGGTGGTGTTGCACTAGGCAATGCGGATGGAATGATGGTCTATACACGAGTCGGAGTTGAAGTTGCCGTCCCTAAGTAGCCGAAACACCTTAGGAGACACAAGCCACAACTCAAACAAGCTCAAACAACAATTGGGTTAAGTTGGGTTGTCGGAAGTTTATGGTGGGAAGGTTATGTGGAAGTGGTGGTGGTTGATGAAGAAGCAACCGTCCCTAAGTAGCCGAAACACCTTAGGAGACTCAAGTCACTACTCAAAGAACCTCAAATGCTATCGGGAACAAAATGGGTTAGGTTGCGGAAGTTGGTGGTGGTAATGCGGATCATATGGTGGAGGGCCTAGGCAAACTTGCCAAATTTCAGAAACTATGATGGAGTCAAATGGTGTTGGTGGTATTTTTGTTGGATGGGGGAAGTCAATAGCTTCAAAACGAGCTAAAGAACGTCAAAATCGGAGTTCGGATGAATTAGTTACGGCCAAAACAAGATTTCAGCTGAGTCAGTGTCAAGGTTAACCGGATGATCCGGGAGGAGGTCCGGATGATCCGGGCTAGGTCCGGATGATCAGGGAGGAAATCCGGATGATCCGGGTTCGTCAGCGCCGGTTCTGTTTTCTGGGTGCGTGATTTATCCGGACGTCCGGGGGGGCGTCCAGCTGATCCGGGGGATGTCCGGATGATCTGGGAGAAGGTCCGGATGATCCGGGCAAGTCAATCCGCTCGGGATTTGCTCGTGGAGACGAATTTTTGGGCGGAATTTGGGGATTTTGGGGTCAAAATTGACGAGATTTAGTGGATGGAAGGTGGGGAAACTTGGGGGAAAGCTAGATCCACTTGATACCAAGCAAATCCACGGATCAAAATCAACAAAACATCATCAAACCAACAAATCACAAAAAAAATTTGGGGGCTATTTTTGGTGGGGATTTTCGGATTTAGGACGAAATCAACAAAATCAAGCTAGAAAACACGGGGTAGGGGCTCCAAAAACGTGATCAACGTGGCTCATGATACCATATGATATAGGGTGGAACCCTTATTCGTCGATCTTTCACGTTTGGAGGGGATCCTACGGAGGAAACACGAAGAACACGTGGAAGCATGAGGAGAAACACGGGGAAAACGAGAGGGAATCACTCAACCAACAAGCAATCGATCACACAAGTGCTAGATCACCACACACATAAGAGATCCACAAGATACAAAGTCAACAAAGGTAAGGATACAAAGGAACCGTTCATCTCCAAGAGGAGGCCTTGATGTTTTCCCTAGATAGGGGCCTTGAATCCACGAGGGGGATCTTCCCTAGATAGGGGTCTTGAATCCGCTGAGGGATCTTCTCTTAGACGGAGGTCCTGATCTCCGAGGAGAAGTAACCGAGTGGATGAGCAAAGGCTCTCACACAAATATGAGCTAATCCAATGCTAACCCTCAAAGTGGGGAGGAGGAGGTCTATTTATAGTGCTAAGCCACGAAGGGGTAAGTGAGGGACGAAGGGTACACCGCCTCGCCCAAGTCGCACAAGACAAAGGGGTCCGGATGATCCGGATGGTGGCCCGGATGATCCGGGTGTCGGGGGTCCGGATGGTCCGGGCGACCGTTCGGATGATCCGGCTTCGTCGGGGGGGCTTCTGTTGTCTTCGGCGCCTTTACCCGGATGATCCGGGGTAGGGTCCGGATGATCCGGCTGGGCCCGGATGATCCGGACGGCGGCCCGGACGTCCGGCCTGATTCCAGCAGCCGCTTCGTCTTCTTCTTCTCCTTTCTTCCGTCTTCTCTTCCATGCTTGGCCTTGGTCCTTGGATTCTCCATGGTCATCTTGGTTGTACCTGAGTGTATGCAAGGTCCATACATGAGGTAGTTCAATGACGTATGTTCGAGGTCTCGTCATATGTCCTCTTGGGGCTTGGAGAGTAGTCGGAGTGTACATGGGGATGAACGTGGGATGCTCCGCATCAAGTTGGGTTGTCAGAAGTGTATGGTGGGAAGGTTATGTGGAACTGGTGGTGGTGGTGGTTGATGAAGAAGCAACCGTCCCTAAGTAGCCGAAACACCTTAGGAGACTCTAGTCACAACTCAAACAACCACATATGCAATGGGGAACGAAATGGGTTAGGTTGCGGAAGTCGGTGGTGGTAATGCAGATGATATGGTGGATGGCCTAGGCAAAGATGCCAAAATTCCAAAAAGTTTATGGTGTCAAATGGTGTTGGTGGTATTTTTGTGGTATAGGGGATGTCAATAGCTTCAAAACGAGCTAAAGAATGTCAAAATCGGAGTTCGGATGAATTAGTTACGGACAAAACAAGATTTCAGCCGAAGCAGTGTCAGGGTTAACCGGATGATCCGGGAGGAGGTCCGGATGATCCGGGCTAGATCCGGATGATCCGGGAGGAAATCCGGATGATCCGGGTTCGTTAGCGCCGGTTCTGTTTTCTGGGTGCGTGATTTATCCGGACGTCCGGGGGGGCGTCCAGATGATCCGGGCTTGGTCCGGATGATCCGGGAGAAGGTCCGGATGATCCAGGCAAGTCAATCCGCTCGGGATTTGCTCTCGGGGACGAATTTTTGGGCGGAAATGGATGATTTTCGTGGCAAAATTTGACGGATTTCGTGGATGGAAGGTGGGGAAACTTGGGGAGATGCTAGATCCACTTGAAACCAAGCAAATCCATGGATCAAAATCAACAAAACATCATCAAACCAACAAATCACAAAAAAAAATTGGGGCTATTTTTGGTGGGGATTTTCGGATTTTAGGACGAAAACAACAAAATCAAGCTAGAAATCACGGGGTAGGGGCTCCAAAAACGTGATCAACGTGGCTCATGATACCATATGATGTAGGGTGGAACCCTATAGCGACGATCTTTCACGTTTGGAGTGGGATCCCTCATTGAACACGATGAACACGGGGAAGAACGGGGAGAAATCACAAGTGGAAACACTCAAGAACAAGTACAAATCACACATCCACTAGACAATCAAACACACAAGATCACAAGGTACATGAACAACAAAGGGAAAGATACAAGGTAAGGTTCATCTCCAAGAGGAGGTCTTGATGATATCCTAGATGGATCTTCCCAAAAGAGGGGTCTTGAATCCGCAGGGGGATCTTCTCCTAGATTGAGGTCTTGGCCTCCAATGGAGTAGTGGTCTCTCTCTCTCAAGAGTAGAGATAGGTAGGAGCAAAGCTCAATTAAGAATGAGCTATCACTTTGCTAACCCTAGAAAGGAGGTGGAGGAGGTCTATTTATAGCCCAAGGGGCGAAGGGGTACACGGGCTTCGGCCCATGTCACGCGCGCAGGCGGGGTCCGGATGATCCGGATGGTGGCCCGGATGATCCGGGTGTCGGGGGTCCGGATGATCAGGGCGACCGTCCGGATGATCCGGCTTCGTCGGGCAGCTTCTGTTGTCGTCGGACGAATTGTCCGGATGATCCGGGGGGGCACCCGGATGATCCGGCCGAGCCCGGATGATCCGGACGGGGGTCCGGATGTCCGGCCTAGCTCCTGCAGCCGCTCCGTCTTCTTCTCCTTTCTTCCGTCTTCTCTTCCATGCTTCCCTCGCGGATGGTGTAGTCGTTCCTTGGCGCTTGCACTCCTCCTTGACATCCGTGAAGGTCCGACAATACCTATGCATGCACACGTAAGGAGTGTCAAGTAGTATACCATTCTCGAGAGTGTCAAGTGAGCACGTGTAAAGGAGATGATTCACCTTTGTGTATGTGAAGTAGATGTCGCACGTGTCACTTGCCAAATGGGCTCTTGACGTGGTGATGTCCGTAGGATGCTCCGCATCAATGTTGATCTAGCACTTGTGTGATCGATTCCTTGTTGGTTGAGTGTTCCTCCCTCGTTTTCCCCGTGTTTCCCCTCGTGCTTCCGCGTGTTCTTCGTGTTTCCTCCGTAGGATCCCCTCCAAACGTGAAAGATCGACGAATTAGGGTTCCACCCTACATCATATGGTATCATGAGCCATGTTGATCACGTTTTTGGAGCCCCTATGATGTAGGGTGGAACCCTAATTCGTCGATCTTTCACGTTTGGAGGCGATCCTACAGAGGGAACACGAAGAACGCGCGGAAGAACACGAGGAAATCAAGGGGAAGAACGAGAGAGACACTCAACCGACAAGAGATCAATCACACAAGGTCTAGATCATCGAAGCACGAGTGATACATGGTCCAAAATCAACAAAGGAAAAGATACAAAGGTAACCGTTCTTCTCCGAGAGGAGGGCTTGAATCCACGAGGGGATCTTCCCGTAAAGGGGTCCTGTATCCGAGAGGATCTTCTCCGAAGAGGCCGCGGTCTCTCACGAGGTGGAGATCCGATAGATGAGCGTAGCTCTATCTCTAACATGAGCTAAACCAACGCTAACCCTCAAAGTGGGGAGGAGGAGGTCTATTTATAGAGTTAAGCCATGAAGGGGTAAGTGAGGGGCGAAGGGGTACACGGTCCTCGGCCCAAGTCGTGCGCGCAGGCAAGGCCGGATGATCCGGACGGGGTCCCAGATGATCCGGGCGTCGGGGTCCGGATGATCCGGACGGAGTCCCGGATGATCCGGCTTCGGCAGAAGCCTTCTGTTGTCTTCGGCGTAGTTACCCGGACGATCCGGACGGAGTCCCGGATGATCCGGCTGGGCCCGGATGATCCGGACGGCGGTCCGGACGTCCGGCCTGATTCCAGCAGCCGCTCCATCTTCTTCTTCTTCTCCTTTCTTCCGTCTTCTCTTCCATGCTTGGCCTTGGTCCTTGGATTCTCCATGGTCATCTTGGTTGTCCCTGAGTGTATGCAAGGTCCATGCATGAGGTAGTAGCCGTGTCTCATATGCGGAAAGTGACGGTTCGAAGAGGAGTGAATTCACCTTGTGATGCGGAGCATCCTACGGACATCACCATGTCAAGAGCCCATTTGGCAAGTGACATCTACTTCACACGCACTAAGGTGAATCATCTCCTTTACACGTGCTCTCTTGACCCCTTCGAGGATGGCATACTAGTTGACACTTCTCCCGTGTGCATGCAAGGTATTGTCGGAAGTTACGGACGACGAGGAGGAGTGCAAGCGCCAAGGAACGACTACACCATCCGCGAGGGAAGCGTGGAAGAGAAGACGGAAGAAAGGAAGAAGAAGAACGGAGCAGGACTGGAGTTGCCCGGATCATCCGGACCCCCAGCCGGACGATCCGGACCGAGCCCGGCTGATCCAGACGACCTCCCGGACGATCCGGCTAACGCGCCCGAAGACAACAAAACCTGCTCGACGAAGCCGGATCATTCGGACGGTTGCCCGGATCATCCGGACCCCCGACACACGGATCATCCGGGCCACCATCTGGATCATCCGGACCCCGCCTGCGTGCGTGACTTGGGCCGAAGCCCGTGTACCCCTTCGCCTCACTTACCCCTTCGCCTTTGGGCTATAAATAGACCTCCTCCACCTCCTTTCTAGGGTTAGCAAAGTGATAGCTCATTCTTAGGTGAGCTTTGCTCCTACCTATCTCTACTCTTGAGAGAGAGACCACTACTCCATTGGAGGCCAAGACCTCCATCTAGGAGAAGATCCCATGGATATCATCAAGACCCCTTGTGGGAAGATCCATCTAGGATATCATCAAGACCTCCTCTTGGAGATGAACCTTACCTTGTATCTTTCCTTTGTTGTTCATGTACCTTGTGATCTTGTGTGTTTGATTGTCTAGTGGATGTGTGATTTGGACTTGTTCTTGAGTGTTTCCCTTGTGATTTCTCCCGTTCTTCCCGTGTTCATCGTGTTCTTCGAGGATCCCACTCCAAACGTGAAAGATCGACGAATTAGGGTTCCACCCTACATCATATGGTATCGTGAGCCACGTTGATCACGTTTTTGGAGCCCCTACCCCGTGTTTTCTAGCTTGATTTTGTTGTTTTCCTCCTAAATCCGAAAATCCCCACCAAAAATAGCCCCCAATTTTTTTTGTGATTTGTTGGTTTGATGATGTTTTGTTGATTTTGATCCGTGGATTCACTTGGTTTCAAGTGGATCTAGCTTTCCCCCAAGTTTCCCCACCTTCCGTCCACGAAATCTCGCCAATTTTGACCCCAAAATCCCCAAATTCCGCCCAAAAAATTCGTCTCCACGAGCAAATCCCGAGCGGATTGACCAGCCCAGATCATCCGGACCATCTCCCGGATCATCCGGACCAAGCCCGGATCAGCTGGACGCCCCCCCGGACGTCCGGATACCCCACGCACCCAGAAAACAGAACCGGCGCTGATGAACCCGGATCATCCGGATTTCCTCCCGGATCATCCGGACCTAGCCCGGATCATCCGGCCCTCCTCCAGGATGTCCGGTTAACCCTGAAACTGACACGGACATATTTTTGTTTTGGTCATAACTAATTCATCCGGAGTCCGATTTTGACGTTCTTTAGCTCGTTTTGAAGCTCTTGACATCCCCCATCCCACAAAAATACCACCAACATCATTTGACTCCATCATATTTTCAGAAATTTGGCAAGTTTGCCTAGGCCTTCCACCATATCATCCACATTACCACCACCGACTTCCGCAACCTAACCCATTTTGTTCCCCATTGCATATGTGGTTGCTTGAGTAGTGATTCACGTCTCCTAAGGTGTTTCGGCTACTTAGGGACAATTGCTTCTTCATCAACCACCACCCCCACCTCCGCATAGACGTGCCCACCATACATTCCCACCCCAACTTTACCCAATTTTATTTGAGTTGTGGCTTGTGTCTCCTAAGGTGTTTCGGCTACTTAGGGACGGCAACATCAACTCCGACTCGTGTATAGCCCATCATTCCATCCGCATTGCCTAGTACAACACCACCACCGCTTTCCGCTACCACCATTTTGACATTTGTCATTTGAGATTTTGACTTTGCGGTTTTTCCGTTTCCTAAGGTGTTTCGGCTACTTAGGGACGAGTCTCCATCATCTTGGTATCTACACCAAGAACACCGCCACTCATCATCGCAAAGGACGGTAACCTCGATGACACCTTTGTATATTCCCTTGCAATTGCATTGTTAACCCCTAGCCCATTTTGCGTTACTTGCCTATCGAGACTAGCCATTTGAGTATTGCCGGCAACGTTACTTGTGCACATGAGTGGTCCATACCTTCCATTGCATACATACCATATCATATTGGTATCATATCATCCATTGTGCCTCAAGTTTGTTCCCGCATATACACAATTGCTAACTTGGTTTGTGCATTGTACAAAAGTGGCTGCAGAAAAAAAAGCTTTTAAGCAAAGAGCTCGTGAGCAAGTGCCATAGCATCATACCCCATTGAACATAAGAGCCATACAAAAATCTACATCATATGATATCATGCTTGAGAGAAACACCGGGAACCATACATACATAGCATACTTGGGATAGAAAGTTTATCCATTTTGCATCTTATAGGTTGTGCACAAGTGTCGTATCCGCCTATTGAGCAATCGTGCTAGCGTCTCTCTTGAGTTGTGCAACACGAGCATTTTCCGTGGATTCCACATTTTGTGCTCATTCCTTGGTTGCACGCCCCATTTATCTATCCGTGTGTGTGTTTCCGTGTACCTTTCATTGCTATCGGTCCATTTGTTTCACTTGCGAATTTGTGAATCTTTTTCAACATTATTTACTCTTGCTAACATTTTGCATTAAATTTTTGTGCCACTATCCTCACCGAGCTCTACCATAAGCTTTACTTGATAGGTGTGAGTGAACAAGTCCGGTACAAATTCCACTATTCTTTCATCTCACATTGAGTGACACGGGATACATCCTCAACTTTGGGAAAAGGTAACTTGGTATTGTTTATCTCATTTCCTACTCACCTCTACTCGAGTCTTGTGATGGATAGGCAAGGCATTTCATCTTCGGTCTACAACAACAATGATTAGTTCGATGCCATGAACAACAACTCCGACGCCAAGATGCAAGCTAAAATGGAGGAGATCAAAGCCCTCATCAAGTCCTACAAGCGATCTTCCTCATCTTCGAGAAGACGCTCAAGAGCACATGCTTCCGAGCTACCATCTCCAGCAAGATCACATCGGCATCGACACCATCACCAACAAGAACGTGAAGGTCAAGAGCTCTACAGCAACAACCGCTCAATGACTTCACCATCTCCCTTGGCATCTTCACCAAGTGACTTCAAGGCATCTTCGCCACGGACATACGGCATCTTCGCCAACAAGAACCCCAAGACTACGCTCAAGAGAAGCTCCCCAAGCTCAAGTCCGCGACTTCCACGAGCTACTACGACCTCGACATCGACCACGCGATTCCTTTCTATGGGACTCAAGAACCCGAGGAGTACCTCGAGTGGGAGCGTTTGTTGGACGACTACCTCAAGCTACATCAAATTCGTCCCGAAGATCAAGTGAAGTGCGCCACAAGAAACTTCCACGACCACGCCTCGTCTTGGTGGCTTCACACACCTTCGGAGAGCTACGAGATGAGTTGGCCCAAGACGAAGAGAGCTTTACGGCGAGAGTTTGTGCCTCCAACCTACACGAAACAACTTCGACGCCAATTGGAGAACACCACCCAAGGATCCAAGTCCATCGACAAGTACTTCAAGGAGATCATGATTGCCTTGCGACGAGCCGGCGTGGACGACCCCTTGTCAATGAAGTTCCACTTCATGATGGGATTGCACAACGACATCTCCAAGACCATCTTCATCGAGAACTACAAGTCCATCGACGACTACTACATTGGTGCTCTCAAGGCGGAACAAGAACTCATGGAGGCCAAGGCTTCTCCACCCCAAGCACACTTCGCGGCGACCAAGCTCTACGACAAGCATGAGGCTAGTACCACCACGATGTCCAAGGCCGACAAGCTCCAAGACGATGCTCCCAAGTGCGACTTCACCGCCATCCCTCTTTGTGGCACTGATGATGTCGAGTCTACTTCGACTCTTTTTCAAGACGGTGCGGCGACGAGTTCGACTACGGAGACCTTCAAGGACCAAGCTTTGGAGGCGAGTGACAAGGTGGCGAGCAAGGATGATGCTTCCATCTTAGGAGGCGAGAGTGATGATGTGCCATCTTCGGCCTTCATCCACGACGAGAGTGATGTTGAGCCATCTTCGGCCTTCATCCATGACGAGAGTGATGATGTGCCATCTTCGGCCTTCATCCACGGCGACCACGACGAGATGGTTGAGCATGGGATCTTCCCTTCCACCACGGCGATGTATGATGACTTGAGTGACTTGTGCCACCATATTGAGAGTGAGAGTGACTTCACCACTAGCCCCATATATGATGAGTTGCCCCACTTTACATGTGAGGAGAGCCACCACCACCACCACTTGAGTGATTTGCGTGACTCCACCATATGTGTCTTTGAGTGCACCTACTTTGAGGGAGTGAGTGAACCACCACATAGAGAGAGTGAGATAGTTGATAGGTCTCATGAGGCCATTTGCATTTCTAACAACTTGACCTCTACCTCTATTGTGTCTTCTCGCTTGGTGCTAGGTCCTATTTATTATGACGCCGATCCTCGATTTACTTCGTCCTCCCTTTGGACATGACGATGGCCATGGTGGAATATGATGCACCCCCCACATGGTTCCATCAAGATGATGATGATGACCACCATTTGGTCTTTCCCACCTCACCTACACCACTTGAGTGGAATGACAAAGGTAACATAGGTGAAGGTGATGCTCTAGTCCCACTAGTGGACATTCTTGACATCGATTTCTTGCATGATGTTGATCCACCTATTGCCATGCTTCATGCTAGTATGATTTCCCCATGCGATGATTTTCCCATTTATGATGAGAATGATGATTCTCTTGTGGAGTCTATTAGTAGTGATGCCATGTTACATAGGATTTCTTGTGACAATTCTTTAGGTCACATCATGTTTGATAATCCGCTTGCCTTGTCATATGCTATGCATGAGATCAACCATATGTCTTATTTGCAATCTCTTCATAGTGACTATGCATATGCCATTAAAATAAACCCAATTTGCACATATGGCATAGATGACAAGCCCTTGGTTATTGGCATTTGTTTCTCTTGTGATGATATTGATATGCTCCCTTTGCATCATTTATCTCATATGCCATGCCATGACCCCCATACTTGTGTGCACCATATGCTACCCACGAATAAACATGCTTTTGATGTGCCATATACTTGTTTGCTCAATTTGTGTCCCCATCGTGTCATACATAATAACTATTCTTTCATGATGGATGACATGTTCTTATACCATGCATCAAATTTCTTTGAGCGATGCTTATCTTGTGCTAACTCACACGTGCACATACACATCATGATGGATGATGTGTACATTTACCACGCGCACAATTTCTTTGGTTTGTGTCTCTTTTGTGTAGGTACCCATGAATACTTGTCAACCTCGCAATCCCACGAGGTGACAATACGAGCTCTAGAGAGCAACGATGATTTGGGATCACATGGATTGTCTTCCCCACCATTCTTTTCACGCAAAGACGACGCGCAACTCCTCTACTTGGCTCTCACACGGCTATGGGCCATTTACCAGTTCTCACATTATGCTCATTTTACTGTGTTCACTTTGCATGCTATGCTTGCTTCTATGCCTTTGCCATGCAATTGTGACCCTTGCTTGCATCTACCCATGATTCTACATTATGATATTCCTATGTGTATTTGCATGCTTGGTGGAGATCCTTGTTGCTTTTGCCATGTTTATCATGTGCCCATTCTATTGATGCTATTTGTGTTGGGAGAGTCATGATGACCCATTGCTATTCACATATGGCCTCTCGCCAATACATTCATGATATTGTACTCATATCTTGCTTTCATGCTTGTGCTACGACTTGTGAATTATTCATGCCCACTATTTGCACCAATGACATATTTGCCATGATTCCTCCTAGTATGTTGCATCTTCGCACTACTAGCTTGCTTGATTTGATAGCTATGAATGCTCGCTATATTGCATCACCCATGTTCCACTACTTGCTTTCTTGGGTTGATGACATATATGCCTTGTGTGTTGCATCTAGTTCTTCACATATGCCATGTCCCTTTGCTTATCACATGCTTGACTTGATTGCCTCACACATGATGAACAATTGCTCTTTCCATTGTGTTGAGTGCCACGATATCTTCACTACACCCTATGCACGTTATGCTTGGATTGTCTTGCACTTGCCCCATGTGTTTAGACATTTCACTATATTTGGTGTTGTGAATGACTCTTATGCCTACCATAGACCGTTCATTGAGCTCTTTATGCATACTTGCTATGACCTTGAGGTAGATGCTTGTTCACTTATCACATATATTTGCATCTTGACCTCCCATTTGCATGCTTGTTCCCATGATATACTTGATTGTGCTCAATTTATATGCTCAAATGCCATGTGATGCGGAGCATCCTACGGACATCACCATGTCAAGAGTCCACTTGGCAAGTGACACGTTTTTCCAAGTGCTTGTTACATCTACTTCACATACACAAGAGGTGAATCATCTCCTTTACACGTGCTCACTTGACACTCTCGAGGATGGTATACTACTTGACACTTCTCCCGTGTGCATGCATAGATATTGTCGAACATCACGGATGTCGAGGAGTGCGACATCGCAAGTGTACGCTCTACACCATCCGCGAGGATGGTAGCATGGCAGACAAGACGAAAGAAAGGAGAAGAAGACGAGCAGCGGTGAAGATAGCCCGGACGTCCGGACCGCCGTCCGGATCATCCGGACCCAGCCGGATCATCCGGACCCCCTCCGATCATCCGGATATCGCGCCAAGACAACAAAGCTGCCCGACAAAGCCGGATCATCCGGACGGTCGCCGGATCATCCGGACCCCGACACCGGATCATCCGCCACCATCCGGATCATCCGGACCCACAGGCGTGACTTGGGCCAAGCCCGTGTACCCTTCGCCCTCACTTACCCCTTCGCCTTTGGGCTATAAATAGACCTCCTCCACCTCCTTTCTAGGGTTAGCAAAGTGATAGCTCATTCTTAAGTGAGCTTTGCTCCTACCTATCTCTACTCTTGAGAGAGAGACCACTACTCCATTGGAGGCCAAGACCTCCATCTAGGAGAAGATCCCCTCATGGATACAAGACCCCTCTTTAGGGAAGATCCATCTACGATATCATCAAGACCTCCTTTTGGAGATGAACCTTACCTTGTATCTTTCCCTTTGTTCTTCATGTACCTTGTGATCTTGTGTGTTTGATTGTTTAGTGGATGTGTGATTTGGACTTGTTCTTGAGTGTTTCCCCTTGTGATTTCTCCCCGTTCTTCCACGTGTTCATCGTGTTCTTCGAGGGATCCCACTCCAAACGTGAAAGATCGACGAATTAGGGTTCCACCCTACATCATATGGTATCATGAACCAGGTTGATCACGTTTTTGGAGCCCCTCCCACCGTTTTCTATCCTTCTTTTGCTTGATTTCGTCCTAAATCCGAAAATCCCCACCAAAAATAGCCCCCAAATTTCTTTGTGATTTGTTGGTTTGATGATGTTTTGTTGATTTTGATCCATGGATTTGCTTGGTTTCAAGTGGATCTAGGTATCTCCCCAAGTTTCCCCTTCTTCCATCCACAAAATCTCTCAAATTTTGCCCCGAAAATCATCCATTTCCGCCCAAAAATTCGTCCCCGAGAGGAAATCCCGAGCAGTTTGACTTGTCCGGATCATCCGGACCTTCTCCCGGATCATCCGGACCAAGCCCGGACAGCTGGATGCCCCCCGGACGTCCGGATAAATCGCGCACCCAGAAAACAGAACCTGCGCTGACGAACCCGGATCATCCGGATTTCCTCCCGGATCATCCGGACCTAGCCCGGATAATCCGGACCTCCTCCCGGATCATCCGGTTTACCCTGAAACTGACTTCGGTTGATTTTTGTTTTGTCCATAACTAATTCATCCGAACTCCGTTTTTGACGTTCTTTAGCTCGTTTTGAAGCTATTGACATCCCCTATCCCACAAAAATACCACCAACATCATTTGACTCCATCGTATTTTCTGAAATTTGGCAAGTTTGCCTAGGCCTTCCACCATATCATCCGCATAGCCACAACCGACTTCCGCAACCTAACCCATTTTGTTCCATATAGCATTTGAGGTTGTTTGAGTAGTGACTTGAGTCTCCTAAGGTGTTTCGGCTACTTAGGGATGGTTGCTTCTTCATCAACCACCACCACCACCACTTCCACATAACCTTGCCCACCATACAATTCCCCCCAAACTTAACCCAATAGTTGTTTGAGCTTGTTTGAGTTGTGGCTTGTGTCTCCTAAGGTGTTTCGGCTACTTAGGGACGGCAACTTCAACTCCGACTCGTGTATAGCCCATCATTCCACTTCCGCATTTGCCTAGTGCAACACCACCACCGCTTCCGCTACCACCATTTGACATTTGTCATTTGCGATTTTGAGTTTGCGGTTTTTCCGCTTCCTAAGGTGTTTCGCTACTTAGGACGAGTCTCCATCATCTTGGTATCTACACCAAGAACACCGCCACTCATCATCGCAAAGGACGGTAACCTCGACGACACCTTTGTATATCCCCTTGCAAATTGCATTGTTAACCCCTAGCCCATTTTGCGTCACTTACCTATCGAGACTAGCCATTTGAGTATTGCCGTCAACGTTACTTGTGCACATTAGTGGTCCATACCTTCCATTGCATAAATACCATACCATATTGGTATCATATCATCCATTGTGCCTCAAGTTTGTTCCCGCATATACACAATTGCTATCTTCGTTTGTACATTGTGCAAAAGTGGCCATAGAAATAAAAAAGCTTTTAAGCAAAAAGAGAGCAAAGAGCTCGTGAGCAAGTGCCATAGCACCATACCCCATTGCACATAAGATTGTCAAATCTATATCATATGATATCATGCTTGAGAGAAACACCGGGAACCATACATACATAGCATACTTGGGATAGAAGAATATCCATTTTGCATCTTATAGGTTGTGCACAAGTGTCGTATCCGCCTATTGAGCAATCGTGCTAGCGTCTCTCTTGAGTTGTGCAACACGAGCTTTTCCGTGGATTCCACATTTTGTGCTCATTCCTTGGTTGCACGACCCCATTTATCTATCCGTGTGTGTGTTTCCGTGTACATTTCTTTGCTATTGGTCCATTTGTTTCACTTGTGAATTTGTGAATCTTTTTCAACATTATTGACTCTTGCTAACATTTTGCATCAAATTTTTGTGCCACTATCCTCACCGAGCTCTACCATAAGCCTTTACTTGTAGGTGTGAGTGAACAAGTCCGGTACCAATTCCACTATTCTTTCATCTCACATTGAGTGAAACGAGATACATCCTCAACATTGGGAAAAGGTAACTTGGTATTGTTTATCTCATTTCCTACTCACCTCTACTCGAGTATTGTGATGGATAGGCAAGGCATTTCTCCTTCGGTCTACAACAACAACGACGAGTTCGATGACATGAACAACAACTCCGACGCCAAGATGGACAAGCGCATGGAGGAGATCAAGGCCCTCATCAAGTCCTACAAGCGATCTTCCTCATCTTCGAGAAGACGCTCAAGAGCACATGCTTCCGAGCTACCATCTCCGGCAAGATCACATCGGCATCGACACCATCACCAACAAGAACGTGAAGGTCAAGAGCTCAACACCAACAACCGCTCAACGACTTCACCATCTCCCTTGGCATCTTCGCCAAGCGACTTCAAGGCATCTTCGCCTACGGACATACGACATCTTCGCCAACAAGCACCTGAAGACTACACTCAAGAGAAGCTAGCCAAGCTCAAGTCCGCGACTTCCACGAGCTACTACGACCTCGACAACGACCACAAGATTCCTTTCTATGGGACTCAAGAACCCGAGGAGTACCTCGAGTTGGAGCGTTTGATGGACGACTACCTCAAGCTACATCAAGTTCGTCCCGAAGATCAAGTGAAGTGCGCCACAAGAAACTTCCACGACTACGCCTCGACATGGTGGCTTCACACACCTTCGGAGTACTACGACATGAGTTGGCCCAAGACGAAGAAAGCTTTACGGCGAGAGTTTGTGCCTCCAACCTACACGGAACAACTTCGACGCCAATTGGAGAACACCACCCAAGGATCCAAGTCCATCGACAAGTACTTCAAGGAGATGATGATTGCCTTGCGACGAGCCGGCGTGGACGACCCCATTTCGATGAAGTTCCACTTCATGATGGGATTGCACAATGACATCTCCAAGACAATCTTCCTCGAGGACTACAAGTCCATCGACGACTACTACATTGGTGCTCTCAAGGCGGAACAAGAACTCATGAAGGCCAAGGCTTCTCCACCCCAAGCACACTTCGCGGCGACCAAGCTCTACGACAAGCATGAGGCCAGTACCACCACGATGTCCAAGGCCGACAAGATCCAAGACGATGCTCCCAAGTGCGACTTCACCGCCATCCCTCTTTGTGGCATTGATGATGCCGAGTCTACTTCGACTCTTTTTCAAGACGGTGCGGCGACGAGTTCGACTACGGAGACCTTCAAGGACCAAGCTTTGGAGGCGAGTGACAAGGTGGCGAGCAAGGATGATGCTTCCATCTTAGGAGGCGAGAGTGATGATGTGCCATCTTCGGCCTTCATCCACGACGAGAGTGATGATGTGCCATCTTCGGCCTTCATCCACGACGAGAGTGATGATGTGCCATCTTCGGCCTTCATCCACGGCGACCACGACGAGATGGTTGAGCATGGGATCTTCCCTTCGACCACGGCGACGTATGATGACTTGAGTGACTTGTGCCACCATATTGAGAGTGAGAGTGACTTCACCACTAGCCCCATATATGAAGAGTTGCCACAATTCCCATGTGACGAGAGCCACAACCCCCACCACTTGAGTGAGATGAGTGACTCCACCATATGTGAGATTGAGTGCACCTATCTTGAGGGAGTGAATGAACCACCACATAGAGAGAGTGAGATAGTTGATAGGTCATGTGAGGCCACTTTCAACACTAACGACTTGACCTCTACCTCTATTGTGTCTTCTCATCTGGTGCTAGGTACCATTTATGATGATGCGCCGATCCTCGACGACTTCGTCCTCCCTTTGGACAAGACGATGGCCATGGTGGATTATGATGCACCACCCACATGGTTCCATCAAGATGATGATGATGACCACCATTTGGTCTTTCCTACCTCACCTACACCACTTGAGTGGAATGACAAAGGTAACATAGGTGAAGGTGATGCTCTAGTCCCACTAGTGCACATTCTTGACATTGATTGCTCCCATGATGTTGACCCACCTATTACCATGCTTCATGCTAGTGAAAATCCTTCATGCCTTGACTTACCTATTAATGATGAATATGATGATGAGCATGTTGAGTTGCCTAGTTGTGATGCTTTGCTTCATAGGATATCATGTGAAAATTCTATTGGTCACTTCATGTTTGACAATCCATTGAACTTTTCATATGCTATGAGTGAGACCTCCCATATTGCATCATTTCAATCTCAACATAGTAACTATGCATGCCCCATTAAAATAAATCCGATTTGCACTTATGGCATAGATGACGAGATGATGGTCATTGGCTTTTGTTTTTCATGTGATGATATTGCCATGCTTCCTTTACATTCTCCACATGATGTTACTACTCTTGCTCATGAGGAGACCCCCATAGTTTCCTCATACAAGTTAGGATAATTTGATCCATACCATTCATTGCATGATCCCAATACTTGTGTGCACCATATGCTCCCCATGAATAAACATGCTTTTGATGTGCCAAATACTTGTTTGCTCAATTTGTGTCCCCATCATGTCATACATAATAACTATTCTTTCATGATGGATGACATGTTCTTATACCATGCATCAAATTTCTTTGAGAGATGCTTATCTTGTGCTAACTCACACGTGCACATACACATCATGATGGATGATGTGTACATTTACCACGCACAATTTCTTTGGTTTGTGTCTCTTTTGTGTAGGTACCCATGAATACTTGTCAACCTCGCAATCCCACGAGTTGACAAAACGAGCTCTTGAGAGAAATGACGATTTGGGATCCCGTGGACTATCCTTACCACCGTTCCCTTCGCGCAAGGACTACGCGCAACTCCTCTACTTGGCTCTCACACGGCTATGGGCCATTTACCACTTGTCACCTTATGCTCATTTTACCGTGTTCACTTTGCATGCTATGATTGCTCCTATACCTTTGCCATGCAATTGTGACCCTTGCTTGCATCTACCCATGTTTCATCATTATGCTACTTCTATGTGTATTTGCATGCTTGGTAGAGATCCTTGTTGCTATTGCCATGTTTATCATGTGCCCCATGCTATTTTCCTCATATCTTGCTTTCATGCTTCTCCTATGACATGTGAATTATTCATGCCCACCATTTGCAGCAATGACATGTTTGCCATGATTCCTTCTAGTATGTTGCATCTTCGCACTACTAGCTTGCTTGACTTGATTGCTATGATTGCTTGCTATATTGCATCACCCATGTTCCACTACTTGCTTTCTTGGGTTGATGACATATATGCTCATGCCTCACACATGATGAACAATTGCCCTTTCTATTGTGTTGAGTGCCACACTATATTCACTACACCCTATGCACATTATGTTTCGATTGTCTTGCACTTAACCCATGTGTTTAGACATCTTATCTTCTTTGGTGTTGTGAATGATTCCTATGCCTACCATAGACCTTTCATTGAGCGCTTTGCCAATGTTTGCTATGAACTTGAGGTGGATGCTTATGCTCTTGTCACACATATTTGCATCTCTACCTCACATTTACATGCTTGTCCCCATGATTTCTTTCCTTGTGCTCAATTTATGTGCTTACATGCCATGTCACAATCCTTTGTCAGACAATACGCTATGCTTGATGACAACACTTGTTTGGTGAGTCACCTCTTGAATGCTTGGTTTTGCACTAACGCTAACCACATTTGTTTTTCCAAGTGTTTGTTGTCCTTGATCATTTTGAAGGAATCCCAAGACGGTGCGACATTGGAGAGTGCCCATTGCGAGATTGAAGATGACGAGTACTTGGTGAACGTCCACTTCCTCACGGCGAAGCCATCTCTTTCCCATGGTGATTTGGTTTTCGATCCGAGGTCGGATCTTTCCCAAGGGGGAGGGGATGATGCGGAGCATCCTACGGACATCACCATGTCAAGAGTCCACTTGGCAAGTGACACGTGCGACATCTACTTCACATACACAAAGGTGAATCATCTCCTTTACACGTGCTCACTTGACACTCTCGAGGATGGTATACTACTTGACACTTCTCCCGTGTGCATGCATAGGTATTGCCGTAACATCACGGATGTCGAGGAGGAGTGCGAGCGCAAGTGTACGTCTACACCATCCGCGAGGGAAGCATGGAAGAGAAGACGAAAGAAAGGAGAAGAAGACGGAGCAGCGGCTAAAGATAGCCCGGACGTCCGGACCGCCGTCCGGATCATCTGGACCCAGCCGGATCATCCGGGTCCCCCTCCGGATCATCCGGATATCCGCGCCGAAGACAACAGAAGCTGCCCGACGAAGCCGGATCATCCGGACGGTCGCCCAGATCATCCGGACCCCCGACACCCGGATCATCCGGGCCACCATCCGGATCATCCGGACCCCGCCTGCGTGCGTGACTTGGGCCTAAGCCCGTGTACCCCTTCGCCCCTCACTTACCCCTTCGCCCCTTGGGCTATAAATAGACCTCCTCCACCTCCTTTCTAGGGTTAGCAAAGTGATAGCTCATTCTTAAGTGAGCTTTGCTCCTACCTATCTCTACTCTTGAGAGAGAGAGACCACTACTCCATTGGAGGCCAAGACCTCCATCTAGGAGAAGATCCCCCTGCGGATACAAGACCCCTCTTTAGGGAAGATCCATCTACGATATAATCAAGACCTCCTTTTGGAGATGAACCTTACCTTGTATCTTTCCCTTTGTTCTTCATGTACCTTGTGATCTTGTGTGTTTGATTGTCTAGTGGATGTGTGATTTGGACTTGTTCTTGAGTGTTTCCCCTTGTGATTTCTCCCCGTTCTTCCCCGTGTTCATCGTGTTCTTCGAGGGATCCCACTCCAAACGTGAAAGATCGACGAATTAGGGTTCCACCCTACATCACCATGCCACACTTCTTTGTCAAACCATATGCTATGCTTGATGACAACACTTGTTGGGTGAATCACCTCTTGAATGCTTGGTTTTGCTCTTACGACAACCACATTTGTTTTTCCAAGTGCTTGTTATCTTTGCTACTTTTGAAGGAATTACAAGACGGTGCGACATTGGAGGGTGCCCATTTGGAACTACAAGATGACGAATGCTTGGTGATCGTCCACTTCTACACGACGACATCATCTCTTTCCCATGGTGATTTGGATTTCGATCCGAGGTCGGATTTCTCCCAAGGGGGAGGGGATGATGCGGAGCATCCTACGGACATCACCATGTCAAGAGCCCATTTGGCAAGTGACACATAGGACATCTACTTCACACGCACTAAGGTGAATCATCTCCTTTACACGTGCTCACTTGACCCCTTCGAGGATGGCATACTACTTGACACTTCTCCCGTGTGCATGCATAGGTATTGTCGGAACTTTACGGACGACGAGGAGGAGTGCAAGCGCCAAGGAACGACTACACCATCCGCGAGGGAAGCGTGGAAGAGAAGACGGAAGAAAGGAAGAAGAAGAACGGAGCAGGACTGGAGTTGCCCGGATCATCCGGACCCCCAGCCGGACGATCCGGACCGAGCCCGGATGATCCGGACGACCTCCCGGACGATCCGGCTAACGCGCCCGAAGACAACAGAACCTGCTCGACGAAGCCGGATCATCCGGACGGTCGCCCGGATCATCTGGACCCCCGACACCCGGATCATCCGGGCCACCATCCGGATCATCCGGACCCCGCCTGCGTGCGTGACTTGGGCCGAAGCCCGTGTACCCCTTCGCCCCTCACTTACCCCTTCGCCCCTTGGGCTATAAATAGACCTCCTCCACCTCCTTTCTAGGGTTAACAAAGTGATAGCTCATTCTTAGGTGAGCTTTGCTCCTACCTATCTCTACTCTTGAGAGAGAGAGAGACCACTACTCCATTGGAGGCCAAGACCTCCATCTAGGAGAAGATCCCGCGGGATATCATCAAGACCCCCGTGTGGGAAGATCCATCTAGGATATCATCAAGACCTCCTCTTGGAGATGAACCTTACCTTGTATCTTTCCCTTTGTTGTTCATGTACCTTGTGATCTTGTGTGTTTGATTGTCTAGTGGATGTGTGATTTGGACTTGTTCTTGAGTGTTTCCCCTTGTGATTTCTCCCCGTTCTTCCCCGTGTTCATCTTGTTCTTCGAGGGATCCCGCTCCAAACGTGAAAGATCGACGCTATAGGGTTCCACCCTACATCACCTTGTGTCCAATGGCGTATGTTCGAGGTCTCGTCATATGTCCTCTTGGGGCTTGGAGAGTAGTCGGAGTGTACATGGGGATGAACGTGGGATGCTCCGCATCATATCCCCCCCCCTTGGGAAAGATCCGACCTCGGATCGTGATCCTCATCACCATGGAAACGGGTGGCGTGGACGGACTTGTAGTGGGACGTAGGTGAAGGTCTTGCGCAATCCAAGTACTCCAAGGTGTCTCCGGTATGTGGTACATGCAAAATGAGCAAACACAAAGTACACTTGGAAATACAATGGTTAGCGCACACAAAGTGTCCATCAATTAAGTGTGAGTCCGTGCTTAGAGATATTGCGTGACAAAGTGCATGAAGCTTATCAAGATGATATAGAATGATATGCAAAGAATTCATGGGATAATGAGCATGGTTCACAAAGCGACAAATTCTTCCATTGTTCAAAATGATGTCATAATGGGATGGTGCATCAAAAGCATGAACATGGCAATGGATGCTCAATATGTATATGTTATCATGCAATTGATGGTGGGCAATATGATCATGATGTATGAATATGCCATCAAGGAAGATCACAACAAATTTGGTAAGGAAGTGGACAAGCTCATATATCATGTATGACATGGGAATACAAGATGCAACAAGGCAATCACAATGTGAGTCAATCCATGCATGGGGTGCAAACTTGTGGTGAGTATGATATGTCCATTGAGCATGACATGTATGAGCACAATCAACAAATATGGAGGTGTTGGTGTACCAAAGCTCGATGTCGAGGCATGAGTGGAGTTCCGAAGGTGCATCCAATAAGTGTGAGCGCTCCTCAATTTGAAGGTCCATGTAGCCAATTTCCAATGTCGCTCCTCCGATCACGAGATGTATCATGTAGACAACAAGAAGGAAACAACAATGAAAGAGTGACCCATCCAATAAGCGTATTTGAGGATTGCTCAAAGAGAAGGAGTTCACCTTTAGGAGTGTCTCAAGGATGATGGAGTCGCGCATCTTGTATGCCTTCACATAACCAATATGTCTCGTGGTGGTCCCGCCTTGTAAATCCTTCAAAATGAAAGAACATGACAAACACTTGGAAAAACAAATGAGGGTAGCAAAATGGCAAAACCGATCATTCGTGTGGTAAGATACCGAACAAGTGTATGTATCATGGTCATCATAAGAAATGACAAGGGTGTATTGCATAGTATGGAGGCATATGATGCGAGAACAACTAAATGCAATAGGCTCAATCAAACAAACATGCATCACAAGTAAAGTGTCCAAGTCTCCAAGATTAATAAGCATAGCAAGTTGGCACTCAATACAAGGTGATATGAGATATGCAACTGATGGAGACAAGAGGCAATTATCATGACAAATCAAGTGAGAGGCATCAACATCTATGTCATCAACCCAAGAAAGCAAGTAATAGTGGAACATGGGTGATTCAACATAGCAAGCAATCATAGCGATCAAGTCAAGCAAGCTAGTAGTGCGAAGATGCAACATACTAGAAGGAATCATGGCAAGCATGTCATGTGTGCAAATAGTGGGCATGAATAATTCACATGTCATAGCGCAAGATTGAAAGCAAGATATGAGTAAAATGTCATCAATGTATTGGCGAGAGACCATATGTAAATAGCAATGGGGCATCATGACTCTCCCAACACAACAAGCATCAATAGCATGGGGCACATGATAAACATGGCAAAAGCAACAAGGATCTCCACCAAGCATGCAAATACACATAGAAGTAGCATAATGTTTAATCATGGGTATATGCAAGCAAGGGTCACAATTGCATGGCAAAGGCATAGGATCAAGCATAGCACGCAAAGTGAACACGGTAAAATGAGCATAATGTGAGAAGTGGTAAATGGCCCATAGCCGTGTGAGAGCCAAGTGGAGGAGTTGCGCGTAGTCCTTGCGCGAAGGGGACGGTGGTGAGGATAGTCCACGGGATCCCAAAGCATCGTTGCTCTCAAGAGCTCGTTTCGTCAACTCTTGGGATTGAGAGGTTGACGAGTATACATGAGTACCTACACAAAACAAAGACAAAGGGAAAATTGTGTGTGCATGGTAAATGTACACATCATCCATCATGATGCGCACATGCATGTGTCGGTTAGAACAAAATAGCCAATGCTCAAATAAATGAGATGCGTGATATAGAAACATGTCATCCATCATGAGAGGTTTGTTATTATGTATCGCATAATGGAGACTCAAAGGATGTAATGCATCATGAGCAATATCTAAATCATTGCTATTCATGGAATGCATATTGTGCATACTATCATGGGAATCATGCAAAGTATGAAATGCATCAAGATCTCCTAATATGTATGAGGAAACTATGGGGGTCTCCTCATGAGCATGAGTAGCAACATCACGTGGAGAGTATTGACAACATCCAAAACAATGCATATTCGGAACAATGTGATCATGGCATGACATATTAGATGAATTGCGTAAATCATGTAAAGGAAGCATGGCAATATCATCACAAGAGAAGCAAAAGCCAATGACCATCATCTCGTCATCTATGCCATAAGTGCAAATGGGATTGATTTTAATGGGGCATGCATAGTTACTATGTTGAGATTGTAATGATGCAATATGGGAGATCTCACTCATAGCATATGACAAGTTCAATGGATTGTCAAACATGAAGTGACCAATAGAATTTTCACATGATATCCTATGAAGCATAGCATCACAACTAGGCAACTCAACATGCTCATCATCATATTTATCACAAATAGGTAAGTCAAGGCATGAAGAAGTGTCACTAGCATGAAGCATGGTAATAGGTGGGTCATCATCACGGGAGCAATCATTGTCAAGATTGTCCACTAGTGGGACAAGAGAAGCACCATCACCTATATTACCTTTGGAGCGTCGCTCATGTGTTGTAGGTGAGGTGTTGAAGATCATCTCGTTGTTATCTTCATCTTGATGGAACCATGTGGGGGGTGCATCATCGTCCATCATGGCCATCGTCGTCTCCATAGGAGGTATGGACTCATCAATGGTAGGCGTGTCGTCATGTAGGAGACCTAGCACCAAAGAAGAAAACACACTAGGAGTAGAGGTTAAGGCGTTAGAAATCATAGTGACCTCACATGCCTTATCAACTACCTCACTCGCTAAGTGTTGTGGCTCACTCACTCCCTCAAGGATGCTCTCACTCATATGGCTGGTGGAGCCACTCTGGCGCTCAACCTCACATAGGATGTGTGGCATGCTCTCATGTGTGGGGCTAGTGGTGGTCACACTCATCCTCTCATAGGAAATGCTCTCAATGTCACGTATGGTGGAGTCACTCATGTCACTCATGGGGTGGTGGCTCTCCTCACATGGCACTTGGGGCATCTCGACATATGTGGGTGTCGGAGAGGTGTTGGTGCAAATGTCTCCATGCTCAACTTCTATCGCCGTGGTCGAAGGGGATGGCCCTTGCTCGACCTTCTCGTCGTCGTCTTGTTGTTGGAGGCCCATATGATGTGGCACCTCATAGCTCGTCTCCATGACCGAAGGGAGTTTCCCATGCTCGGCCATCTTCCTTGGGGGACTTCCGAAGATGGATGTGTCACCCTCTCTCGTAGGTAGTCGCCTTGGACTTGATGAAGTCGATGTAGGCGTACTCGTGGGAAGTAGGCGAAGATGCCGTACATCCAAAGGCGAAGATGCCTTGATAGCACTTGGCAAAGATGCCAAAGTGGTTGGTGTAGCCGTAGCGTCGTCTTGGTGGTGGTCATCTCGCTGTCTTCTTTTGTGCTCTTGAAGCTTGGACTTGGCGTGAAGTAGGTCTTGTTGGGACTTGTGCATTTGCGCTTGTGGAGCATCTTCATGATGATGATGTCGTTGTCGTGCTTGAGCTCGTAGTAGATGTCGTCCGTCGTCGTCGTGCACATGTTGCTTGGAGGTGACTTGGCTTGCATCTTTTTCGTGCTCCGAAGACTTGTGGCTTGATCGGCGTCGTCTTGAGGATGATGAAGGGGAAGAAGACTTGATCAAGGCTCTAATCTCCTCCATCCTTGCATCTTGCTCCTCTTTATGTGCGGCAAGCTTCTTGTCGATGTAGTCCCTTTTCCTTGCTTCGGAGTGACGAATGTCGATGGAGATGTTCTCGATGCGCTCTCGCAATCTTGATTGTGCGCCTTGCATTTGTCGTTGTAGATCGAAGATAGACGCTTTGGAGATGTAGTTGTTCACGCCCTCGTTGTTGTCGTAGACCGGAGAGGGAATGCCTTGCCTATCCATCACAAGACTCGAGCAAATATGAGTGGGAGAAAGAGAAGAACGTATACCAATGTACCTTCGACCAAAGTTGAAGATGAATCAAGTTCACTCAAATGTGGACAATGAAATAGCACTATTGGTACCAATCCTTGTCGGTTCTCACACCTACACAAGTAAAGCTTATAGTGGAGCTCGGTGAGGATAGTGGCACAAAAATTTAATGCAAAATGTTAGCAAGAGTCAATAATGTTGAAAGAGATTCACAAATTCGCAAGCGAAACAAGTAGACCAATAGCAATGAAAGGTACACGGAAACACACACACAGATAGATAAATGGGGTCGTGCAACCAAGGAATGAGCTCAAAATGTGGAATCCACCAAAACGCTCATGTTGCACAACTCAAGAGAGACGCTAGCACGATTGCTCAATAGGCGGATACGACACTTGTGCACAACCTATAAGATGCAAAATGGATAAACTTCTATCCCAAGTATGCTATGTATGTATGGTTCCCGGTGTTTCTCTCAAGCATGATATCATATGATGTAGATTTGACAATCTTATGTGCAATGGGGTATGATGCTATGGCACTTGCTCACGAGCTCTTTGCTCTCTTTTTTCTTAAAAGCTTTTTTTTTCTATGGCCACTTTTGTACAATGCGCAAACCAAGATAGCAATTGTGTATATGCGGGAACAAACTTGAGGCACAATGGATGATATGATACCAATATTGATAGAGGCAAAGGTGTCCCGTCTTTCGATGAGATGGTGGATTTCGCTTTGGTGGAAGTCGACTTTGACGATCCGACTACGAACGTGCGAGGACATCGCGCCTTAGCAATCGCTAAACCAACTCCGAGAGGTTATTGACCACGCCGGAGCACGATCAACCTGACCACGAAGGTCTGTTTCCTGCGAGCAAACGAAGAACAAGCAAGAAACTGAGATTGCAATCTGGATATTGCGAATATAAGATGAAAGATTTATTGATCAAGGTGGGGTTCTGTGATGCCTTTGTCTGGTCGTTGAACACAAACGAAGTACGCGAAGTTGCAGCTATGGCGAACTTTTAATCTAAACAAAACCCAAAGTCTAAACGGTGCCCTAAAGGCTGTATATATGGAGGAAGAGGAGGGAATTTCGTGGCCCTTGAAGGTGGGGTCCGAAACCAACCCTAACTCTTGTTTCCCCACTCATACGGACTCTAAAAATAGCCTATACTTAAGTATTTCGAAATTACATGGGCCTGGCCCAATAATAAGGTGACGCAGCACCTAGAATAGCCTCTGGACGAAATTTATGAAGTGGCATCTTGTATATTTCGTCCAAGGCTTCATGCACTCATTATGGTGACTTCAAAGTCCTGAAATCATCACTTGTAACTCCGTTCTTGTTCCCGTTGCGCATGCCATCATCTCCATGCTTGTTCTTGCTCCAATCTTCATCCTTCTCCAAGCTAGGCCCTTCATTTGTAAGTAAAACAAATGTATCCAATTTAGGCAGCATCATATTCTCATGAACATTAGAATCATTACCAAGAAACGAAAGTACCGGTAATTTAGTTGGCGTCTTGTGAGCTCTAGTAATTGGTCCAAGATGTATAGCAGCAGGGGCTGTGGGTGTAACAATGGTATTGATGTCCTCATCATCCTCCCCTTCTTGAAATGAAGTCGTCCTCGACGGAAGTTCATCTTCCTCACCCAAATAAAGCTTCAAATCTGCAATGTGAAAAGTGGGACTAACCCCAAAATCTGCAGGCAGCTCAAGTTTATATGCATTATCATTTATTTTCTCCAGCACCTTAAAGGGACCAGCATCATGTGGCATTAGCTTTGATTTGCGCAAATTAGGAAATCTATCCTTACGCAAATGTAACCAAACAAGATCTCCAGGTGCAAACACAACATGTTTTCTACCCTTATCTCTAGCAAGTTTATATTTAGCATTCATACGCTCAATGTTTTCCTTAGTTAACTCATGCATTTTTAAAATCAATTCAGCACGTTCTTTAGCATCAAAATTAACCTTCTCCGAAGATGGAAGAGGCAACAAATCAATAGGTGCATGAGGTAGGAAACCATACACAACTTCAAAAGGGCACATCTTAGTAGTAGAATGCAATGAACGATTATATGCAAATTCAATATGAGGCAAGCATTCCTCCCAGATTTTCTTATTAATCTTTAGAATAGCCCTAAGCATAGTAGACAATGTTCTATTGACTACTTCAGTTTGTCCATCAGTTTGGGGGTGACAAGTAGTACTAAAAAGCAGTTTAGTCCCCAACTTAGCCCATAAACATCTCCAAAAGTGGCTAAGAAATTTAGTATCACGATCTGAAACAATAGTATTTGGCACACCATGCAAGCGAATAATTTCACGAAAGAACAAATCAGCAACATTAACAGCATCATCGCTTTTATGACATGGTATAAAGTGTGCCATTTTCGAGAATCTATCCACGACAACAAATATGCTATCCCTCCCCTTCTTTGTTCTAGGTAAACCTAAAACAAAGTCCATAGATATATCCTCCCAAGGAACACTAGGTATAGGCAAAGGCATATATAAACCATGAGGATTGAGTCGTGACTTAGCTTTTTGACATGTAGTGCAGCGAGCAATAAAACGCTCAACATCCCGTCTCATCTTTGGCCAAAAGAAATGTGTAGCAAGTACGCCCTCCGTCTTCTTCACGCCAAAGTGTCCCATTAGTCCTCCTCCATGCGCCTCCTGCAACAACAAAAGACGAACGGAGCTAGCTGGAATGCATAGCTTGTTAGCACGGAACACAAATCCATCATTAACGACAAACTTGTTCCATGTTCTTCCTTCTTTACAATGCTGCAATACATCTTTAAAATCAGCATCATGCACATATTGATCTTTGATGGTCTCCAAACCAAATATTTTGTAGTCAAGTTGTGAAAGCATAGTATAGCGACGAGACAATGCATCGGCAATAACATTTTCTTTACCCTTCTTGTGTTTAATGACATAAGGGAAAGTCTCAATGAATTCAACCCATTTAGCATGTCTACGATTCAGTTTAGCTTGACTTTTAATATGTTTCAAAGATTCATGATCAGAATGTATAACAAATTCTTTGGGCCATAAATAATGTTGCCATGTTTCTAAAGTCCGAACAAGAGCATATAATTCTTTATCATAAGTAGAATAATTCAGACTAGGCCCACTCAATTTTTCAGAAAAGTATGCAACAGGTTTGCCATCTTGTAATAACACACCTCCTAATCCAATTCCACTAGCATCACATTCAAGCTCAAAAGTCTTATTAAAATCAGGAAGTTGGAGTAAAGGAGCATGTGTCAACTTATCTTTCAACACCGTGAAGGCTTCTTCCTGTGCGGTACCCCAAACAAAAGGCACATCCTTCTTTGTAAGCTCGTTGAGCGATGCAGCAATGGTGCTGAAATCTCTCACAAAACGCCTATAAAAATCAGTGAGGCCAAGGAAACTCCTCACTTGTGTGACCGTTTTGGGCTGCGGCCAACTCTCAATAGCTTCAATCTTGGCTTTATCAACTTCAATTCCCTGTGGTGTAACAACATAGCCAAGAAAAGATACTCGGTCGGTGCAAAAGGTGCACTCCCCAATGTTACCAAACAAACGTGCATCACGTAGAGCATTAAAAACAGCACGTAAATGTTCCAAATGTTCTTCCAAAGATTTGCTATAAATCAGTATATCATCAAAATAGACTACCACAAATCGTCCAATGAAAGCACGTAAAACTTCGTTCATTAATCTCATGAAACTACTAGGTGCATTAGTTAACCCAAAAGGCATGACTAACCACTCATATAATCCAAACTTAGTTTTAAATGCTGTTTTCCATTCATCTCCCAATTTCATACGAATTTGATGGTATCCACTACGCAAATCAACTTTGGAGAATATTGTAGAACCACTCAATTCATCAAGCATATCATCTAGCCTAGGAATAGGGTGACGATAACGAATAGTAATATTATTAATGCCTCTACAATCAACACACATACGTGATGTACCATCCTTTTTCGGCACTAGAATAATAGGAACAGCACAAGGACTAAGGGATTCGCGTATATAACCTTTGTCGAATCTGAATCCAAAACGTGAGAAACTTGGACTCTATCTTCTCTTGGCCCAAAAGTGACGTGAGAAGACTTTTTGAACAGCATCTAAACTTCTCCTTTTTCCTTATCTTTATATGTGGATTGTACAAATGTCCCATACACCTGCAATTAGACAAAACACAAAAGTATGTGAAGTATTTTTGTTCTGGATAACATTAATTTATTATTGAATAGTTTGCACTAGAAATCACCTGACAAATATGCATGTATGCAATATTTTTGGTCTTATCCAAGGTAGTCATGTCCTCATCAATCTCCTTCGTCTCCTCTGGATTGGTACGGTATGGTGCACGGTTGGGTAATGATGCACCGGGAATTAAGTCAATTTGATGCTCAATCCCTCGAATAGGTGGTAATCCCGGTGGCACGTTGATGTAGGGTGGAACCCTATAGCGTCGATCTTTCACGTTTGGAGTGGGATCCCTCGAAGAACACGATGAACACGGGGAAGAACGGGGAGAAATCACAAGGGGAAACACTCAAGAACAAGTCCAAATCACACATCCACTAGACAATCAAACACACAAGATCACAAGGTACATGAACAACAAAGGGAAAGATACAAGGTAAGGTTCATCTCCAAGAGGAGGTCTTGATGATATCCTAGATGGATCTTCCCACAAGGGGTCTTGATGATATCCCGCAGGATCTTCTCACATGGAGGTCTTGAACTCCATGGGAGTGGTAGTCTCTCTCTCAAGAGTAGAGGTAGGAGCAAAGCTCACCTAAGAATGAGCTATCATATTTGCTAACCCTAGAAAGGAGGTGGAGGTGGTCTATTTATAGTCTAAGCCACGAAGGGGTAAGTGGGAGAGGATACAAGGCCAAGGCCCAAGGCTGCTTGACAAAGGGCGGCGGTAGTACGACTCATGGGCGGTAGTACGCTTGAGCGGTAGTACCGCTTGCTTTGGGCGGTAGTACCGCTTGAGCGGTAGTACCGCTTGCTTTGGGCGGTAGTACCGCCCTTTCTGGACTGGGCAGGTCCTTCTTCTTCCGCTTCGCTTCCATGCTTCCCTCATGACGGTGTAGGTGTTCCTTGGCGCTTGCACTCCTCCTCGTCGTGCGTGAAGCTCTGACAATACCTATGCATGCACACGAGTGGAGTGTCAAGTAGTATACCATCCTTAAAGGGGTCAAGTGAACACGTGTAAAGGAGAAGATTCACCTTTATGTATGAGAAGTAGAGGTCGCACGTGTCACTTGCCAAACGGACTCTTGACATGGTGATGACCGTAGGATGCTCCGCATCATCCCCTCCCCCTTGGAAAAGATCCGACCTCGGATCGAAAACCAAATCACCATGGGAAAGAGATGGCTTCGCCATGAAGAAGTGGACGTTCACCAAGTACTCGTCATCTTCAAGCTCGCAATGGGCACTCTCCAATGTCGCACCGTCTTGGGATTCCTTCAAAATGAGCAAGGACAACAAACACTTGGAAAAACAAATGTGGTTAGCATTAGTGCAAAACCAAGCATTCAAGAGGTGATTCGCCAAACAAGTGTTGTCATCAAGCATAGCATATGGTTTGACAAAGGATTGTGACATGGCATGTAAGCACATAAATTGAGCACAAGCAAAGATATCATGGGGACAAGCATGTAAATGTGAGGTAGAGATGCAAATATGTGTGACAAGAGTATAAGCATCTACCTCGAGGTCATAGCAAGCATGCATAAAGAGCTCGACAAATGGTCGATGGTAGGCATAGGAATCATTCACAACACCAAATAAGACGAGATGTCTAAACACATGGGTCAAGTGCAAGACAATCCACGCATAATGTGCATAGGGTGTAGTGAATATAGTGTGGCACTCAACACAATAGAAAGAGCAATTGTTCATCATGTGTGAGGCAATCAAGTGAATCGTGTGACAAGCAAAGGAACATGGCATATGTGAAGAAATGATCTTGGTGCAACCAACCATATGATAGTAGCAAGTAGTCCAAGAATTGGATGCAACACACAAGGTATATATATCATGAAGCATGGAAATGTGGTTATCATGGGTGCAGGCAATATCTCTAACATGCGTGCAAATGGTGCAAGCAACACATGAAGTATGATCCACAATATCCAAGCTCAAGAAGGATGTCACCTTGAAAGCGTGTCCTTGTGCATTCTTCACAATGCCAAGTGGTAGGAAATGTGGTGTAGAAGCGAGTCGTGGTAGAATGTATGAGGCTCGCTCTCAACAGCTCGAATGGTCAACTCACGTGAAGTGGAAGTCGACACGAAGTCCAAGTATCCTACACATGCAGAAAACAAGGCAAAGAACGATGCGCATGGTAGATAAACACATCATCCATCATGATGGTTCTCTTCTCTTGCACATAACCATTAGAAGCACAAGTGCATGAATAATATGATTCAATAATGGCGATATTCAAGGCACTAGGTATATGGTGCAAAGAGGGAAGACAAGCATGCTTCACAAGGAGTATGTCAAAATCTCCAAACATATGTGAGAATGCTATGGGGCAATCTCATGAGCAAGACTATAAGCATTGTTGCACTCAATACATGGCAAATCATCTAGCATGAGAGAGGCAACACATGGAGATATATGACACGAGCAATATGAATCATGTGCAAAGCATATAGATGGTTGTCATCAACCGCATGAGATGAGCAAGTATGACACAAGAGACAACGCATGTGAGAGGCATGAGCATATATGTCATCAACCCAAGAAAGCAAGTAGTGGAACATGGGTGATGCAACATAGCAAGCAATCATAGCAATCAAGTCAAGTATGCTAGTAGTGCGAAGATGCGACATACTAGAATGAATCATGGCAAACATGTCCTTGGTGCAAATAGTGGGCATGAATAATTCACATGTCATAGCACAATCATGAAAGCAAGATATGAGGACAATAGCATGGGGCACATGATAAACATGGCAATAGCAACAAGGATCTCCACCAAGCATGCAAATACACATAGAAGTAGCATAATGATGAAACATGGGTAGATGCAAGCAAGGGTCACAATTGCATGGCAAAGGCATAGAAGCAAGCATAGCATGCAAAGTGAACACGGTAAAATGAGCATAATGTGAGAAGTGGTAAATGGCCCATAGCCATGTGAGAGCCAAGTAGAGGAGTTGCGCGTAGTCCTTGCGTGAAGGGGACGGTGGTAAAGACAATCCACGTGATCCCAATTCATCGCTGTTTCTAAAGCTCGCTTTGTCAACTCGTGGATTGCGAGGTTGACAAGTATTCATGGGTACCTACACAAAAGAGACACAAACCAAAGAAATTGTGCGGCGTGGTAAATGTACACATCATCCATCATGATGTGTATGTGCACGTGTGAGTTAGCACAAGATAAGCATCGCTCAAAGAAATTTGATGCATGGTATAGGAACATGTCATCCATCATGAAAGAATAGTTGTTATGTTTGACACGATGGGGACACAAATTGAGAATGCAAGTATATGGCACATCAATAGTATGTTTATTTGTGGGTAGCATATGGTGCAAACAAGTATGGGGATCATGCAATGAATGGGATGGATCAAATTTCCCTAACATGTATGAGGAAACTATGGGGACCTCCTCATGAGCAATATCAGAAACATCATATGGAGAAAATGGACAACATCCAAAACAATGCATATCCGGCTTAGGTGGTCATGGCATGGCATATGAGATAAATGATGCAAAGGGAGCATATCAATATCATCACAAGAAAAACAAATGCCAATAACCATGGGCTTGTCATCTATGCCATATGTGCAAATTGGGTTTATTTTAATGGCATATGCATAGTCACTATGAAGAGATTGCAAATAAGACATATGGTTGATCTCATGCATAGCATATGACAAGTCAAGCGGATTATCAAACATGATGTGACCTAAAGAATTCTCACAAGAAATCCTATGTAACATGGCATCACAACTAATAGACTCCACAAGAGAATCATCGTACTCATCATAAATGGGCAAATCATCGCATGGGGAAATCATACTAGCATGAAGCATGGCAATAGGTGGATCAACATCATGCAAGCAATCAATGTCAAGAATGTCCACTAGTGGGACTAGAGCATCACCTTCACCTATGTTACCTTTTTCATTCCACTCAAGTGGTGTAGGTGAGGTGGGAAAGACCAAATGGTGGTCATCATCATCATCTTGATGGAACCATGTGGGCGGTGCATCATATTCCACCATGGCCATCGTCTTGTCCAAAGGGAGGACGAAGTCGTCGAGGATCGGCGCGTCATCATAAATGGGACCTAGCACCAAATGAGAAGACGCAATAGAGGTAGAGGTCAAGTTGTTAGAAATGCAAATGGCCTCACGAGACCTATCAACTATCTCACTCTCTCTATGTGGTGGTTCACTCACTCCCTCAAAATAGGTGCACTCAAACTCACGTATGGTGGAGTCACCATCTCACTCAAGTGGTGGGGTTGTGGCTCTCCTCACATGGGAATTGTGGCAACTCATCATATATGGGGCTAGTGGTGAAGTCACTCACTCTCAATATGGTGGCACAAGTCACTCAAGTCATCATACGTCCGCCGTGGTCGAAGGGAAGATCCCATGCTCAACCATCTCGCCGTCGCCGCCGTGGATGAAGGCAAGATGGCACATCATCACTCTCCGTGGATGAAGGCCAAGATGGCACATCATCACTCTCGTCGTGGATGAAGGCCAAGATGGCACATCATCTCTCTCGCCGTGGATGAAGGCCAAGATGGCACATCATCACTCACGCCTCCTAAGATGGAAGCATCATCCTTGCTCACCACCTTGTCACTCGCCTCCAAAGCTTGGTCCTTGAAGGTCTCCGTAGTCGAACTCGTCGCCGCCGCCTTGAAAAAGAGTCAAAGTAGACTCGCATCATCAATGCCACAAAGAGGGATGGCGGTGAAGTCGCACTTGGGAGCATCGCCTTGGAGCTTGTCGGCCTTGGACATCATGGTGGTACTAGCCTCATGCTTGTCGAGAGCTTGGTCGCCGAAGTTTTCTTGGGGTGGAGAAGCCTTGGCCTTCATGAGTTCTTGTTCCGCCTTGAGAGCACCAACATAGTAGTCGCCGATGGACTTGTAGTTCTTGAGGACGATGGTCTTGGAGATGTCGTTGTAATCCCATCATGAAGTGGAACTTCATCGAAATGGGGTCGCCCACGCCGCTCGTCAGAAGGCAATCATCATCTCCTTGAAGTACTTGTCGATGGACTTGGATCCTTGGGTGGTGTTCTCCAATTGGCGCCGGTTGATCCGTGTAGGTTGGAGGCACAAACTCGCCGCAAAGCTTTCTTCGCCTTGGGCCAACTCATGTCGTAGTACTCAAGGTGTGTGAAGCCACCATGCCAATGTGTAGTCGTGGAAGTTTCTTGTGGCGCACTTCACTTGATCTTCGGAGGAACTTGATGTAGCTTGAGGTAGTCGCCCATCAAACGCTCCCACTCGAGGTACTCCTCGGTTCTTGAGTCCCATAGAAAGGAATCTTGTGGTCGGTGTCGAGGTCGAGTAGCTCGTGGAAGTCGCGGACTTGAGCTTGGGTAGCTTCTCTTGAGTGTAGTCTTGAGGTTCTTGTTGGCGAAGATGCCATATGTCCGTGGCGAAGATACCTTGAAGTCGCTTGGCGAAGATGCCAAGGAGATGGTGAAGTCGTTGAGCGGTTGTTGGTGTTGAGCTCTTGACCTTCACGTTCTTGTTGATGGTGTCGATGCCGATGTGATCTTGCCAAGGTGGTATCTCGGAAGGATGTGCTCTTGAGCGCCTTCTCAAGATGAGGAAGATCGCTTGTAGGACTTGATGAGGGCCTTGATCTCCTCCATGCGCTTGTCCATCTTGGCGTCGTAGTTGTTGTTCATGGCATCGAACTCGCTCGTTGTTGTTGTAGACCGAAAGTGAAATGCCTTGCCTATCCATCACAAGACTCGAGTAGAGGTGAGTAGGAAATGAGATAAACAATACCAAGTTACCTTTTCCCAAAGTTGAGGATGTATCCCGTGTAACTCAATGTGAGATGAAAGAATAGTGGAATTGGTACCGGACTTGTTCACTCACACCTACAAGTAAAGGCTTATGGTAGAGTTCGGTGAGGATAGTGGCACAAAAATTTGATGCAAAATGTTAGCAAGAGTCAATAATGTTGAAAAAGATTCACAAATTTGCAAGCGAAACAAATGGACCAATAGCAAAGAATGGCACACGGAAACACACACACGGATAGATAAATGGGGTCGTGCAACCAAGGAATGAGCTCAAAATGTGGAATCCACCAAAACGCTCGTGTTGCACAACTCAAGAGAGACGCTAGCACGATTGCTCAATAGGCGGATACGACACTTGTGCACAACCTATAAGATGCAAAATGGATATTCTTTCTATCCCAAGTATGCTATGTATGTATGGTTCCCGGTGTGTCTCTCAAGCATGATATCATATGATGTTGATTTGACAATCTTATGTGCAATGGGTATGATGCTATGGCACTTGCTCACGAGCTCTTTGCTCTCTTTTGCTTAAAAGCTTTTTCTTTTTTTTCGCTATGGTCACTTTTGTACAATGCACAAACCAAGATAGCAATTGTGTATATGCGGAACAAACTTGAGGCACAATGGATGATATGATACCAATATGATATGGTATGTACGCAATGGGAGGTATGGACCACTAATGTGCACAAGTAACGCTTGCGGCAATACTCAAATGGCTAGTCTCGATAGGCAAGTAACGCAAAATGGGCTAGGGGTTAACAATGCAATTGCAAGGGAATATACAATGGTGTCGTCGATGTTACCGTCCTTTGCGCTGATGAGTGGCGGTGTTCTTGGTGTAGATACCAAGATGATGGAGACTCGTCCCTAAGTAGCCGAAACACCTTAGGAAACGGAAAAACCGCAAACTCAAAATCTCAAATGACAAATGTCAAATGGTGGTAGCGGGAAGCGGTGGTGGTGTTACACTAGGCAATGCGGATGGAATGATGGGCTATACACGAGTCGGAGTTGAAGTTGCCGTCCCTAAGTAGCCGAAACACCTTAGGAGACACAAGCCACAACTCGAAAAAGCTCAAACAACAATTTGGTTAAGTTTGGGTGGCGGAAGTGTATGGTGGGTAAGCCTATGCGGAAGGTATGGTGGTTGTTGATGAAGAAGTAATTGTCCCTAAGTAGCCTAAACACCTTAGGAGACTCAAATCACAACTCAAACAACCACTAATGCTATAAGGAACAAAATGGGTTAGGTTGCGGAAGTCGGTGGTGGTTATGCGGATGTTGTGGTGGAAGCCCTAGGCAAAGATGCCAAAATTCACCAAATGTGATGGAGTCAAATGATGTTGGTAGTATTTTTGTGGGAAGGGGGATGTCAATAGCTTCAAAACGAGCTAAAGAACGTCAAAATCGGAGTTCGGATGAATTAGTTATGGCCGAAACGGTGAAACTCGGAAAGCTGAAACTGGCCAGGGCGGTAGTACCGCTCGGGAGGGCGGTAGTACCGCTCGTGTCGGGATTTTTCGACTGTTTCGGGCGGAACAGGGCCTGGCGGTAGTACCGTTCATGGGGCGGTAGTACCGCTTGAGGTTCTCAGCGGTAGTACCGCTCTATAGGGCGGTAGTACCGCTCGTTTGTCGGGATTTTTCGCAGATCGAATCGGGGCGCGATTTTGGGGCGGAAATGGATGATTTCGGGGGCAAAATTGGATGGATTTCGTGGATGAAAAGAGGTGAAACTTGGGGAGATGCTAGATCCACTTGAAACCAAGCAAATCCGTGGATCAAAATCAACAAAACATCATCAAACCAACAAATCACAAAAAAATTTGGGGCTATTTTTGGTGGGGATTTTCGGATTTAGGCAAGAACACACAAAATCAAGCTAGAAAAAGAGGGGTAGGGGCTCCAAAAACGTGATCAACGTGGCTCATGATACCATATGATGTAGGGTGGAACCCTATAGCGTCGATCTTTCACGCTTTGGAGTGGGATCCTCAAGAACACGATGAACACGGGAAGAACGGGAGAAATCACAAGGAAACACTCAAGAACAAGTCCAAATCACACATCCACTAGACAATCAAACACACAAGATCACAAGGTACATGAACAACAAAGGAAAGATACAAGGTAAGGTTCATCTCCAAGAGGAGGTCTTGATGATATCCTAGATGGATCTTCCCACAAGGGGTCTTGATGATATCCCGCAGGATCTTCTCACATGGAGGTCTTGAACTCCATGGGAGTGGTAGTCTCTCTCTCAAGAGTAGAGGTAGGAGCAAAGCTCACCTAAGAATGAGCTATCATATTTGCTAACCCTAGAAAGGAGGTGGAGGTGGTCTATTTATAGTCTAAGCCACGAAGGGGTAAGTGGGAGAGGATACAAGGCCAAAGGCCCCATGGCTGCTTAGACAGGCAGGGCGGTAGTACTGACTCATGGGCGGTAGTATCGCTTGAGCGGTAGTACCGCTTGCTTTGGGCGGTAGTACCGCTGAGCGGTAGTACCGCTTGCTTTGGGCGGTAGTACCGCCTTTCTGACTGGGTAGGTCCTTCTTCTTCCGCTTCGCTTCCATGCTTCCTCATGGACGGTGTAGGTGTTCCTTGGCGCTTGCACTCCTGCTCGTCAGGCGTGAAGCTCGACAATACCTATGCATGCACACGAGTGGAGTGTCAAGTAGTATACCATCCTCAAAGGGGTCAAGTGAACACGTGTAAAGGAGAAGATTCACCTTTATGTATGAGAAGTAGAGGTCGCACGTGTCACTTGCCAAACGGACTCTTGACATGGTGATGACCGTAGGATGCTCCGCATCACACGTCTTGTGGAAAGACGTCAGCGAACTCCTGCAAAATGTTAGTGACAGCAGGGGGCAAAGAGGAAGGCACGTCCTCGAATGAAAATAATGCCTCTTTGCACACAAAAGCATAGCAAACAGATTTGCTAAAATCTAGCCCATCAATATCAGATTTGGTGGCAAGTAAACATGCACTTTTTAATTTAATTTCAGAAGCAACAGTGGATGGTTTATTATTAGGCTTCATGTGTTGCTCAAATTCTTTTGCCACAATCTGATTTTCACTCTTATTTTTCTCCTGTTTTGCTTTATTAGCTCTACTAATATCATCTTTCAAAATGGAATCAGGAGTCATAGGAAGCAAAGTAATATTTTTATCCTTATGAACAAGAGTATACTGATTGTTTCTACCATGGTGTACAGAATTTTTATCAAATTGCCATGGTCTACCAAGTAATAAGGAACATTGATAGAGGCGAGGGTGTCCCGATCTTTCGATGAGATGATAACTATCGACTTGGTGGAGACGACTTTGACGATCCGACTACAAAGTGCACGACGTTGCGCCTTAGCAATCGCTAAACCAATCTCCTGAGGTTACTGACAATGCCGGAAGCACGATCAGCCTGACCACGAAGGTCTATTCCTGCAAGCAATCGAAGAACAAGCAAGAATATGATAAAACAATCTGAATATTGCGAATATGGATGAGGTATTAATAATGGTGGGGATCCGAAAGTGGTCTTGGTCTGGTCGTTGGACACAAACGGCACACGGTTGCGCTGGCTAACTTTAACTAAACAAATCCCAAGCAAAAAGCTACTAGATGGATCTACTTATATAGGAGCAAGGGGTGACGGCCAAGGAGGTGGGAGAGCGTCCCAAGGCAGCCTAAAACTAACCCTAGGTCGTACAAGGCCAATGGGCCCAAGTGGAGGTGAGGTAACACCTTTGGACTTGTAGTTTGACTCGGATTCTGGTGCAGCGCCAGATTGTTTCGTCCACAGCTCAACGCTCCGAACGGCTTTTAAGGTGATTCCAATTGTGTTGGAAAGAGCCTGAAATCTACTTTCCAACAAAAAAAGAATCACCCAATTCGGAGTCCGTATGAAAAAGTTGTTGACGTTTTGAGTCAGGTATGTCTGTGCAGTCCGAATCTGAATCCAGAACGTGAGAGTCTTGGACTCTATCTTCTCTTGGCCCAAAAGTGACGTGAGAAGACTTTTTGAACAGCACCTAAACTTCTCCTTTTCCCTTATCTTCATATGTGGATTGTACAAATGTCCCACACACCTGCAATTAGACAAAACACAAAAGTATGTGAAGTATTTTTGTTCTGGATAACATAAATATATTATTGAATAGTTTGCACTAGAAATCACCTGACAAATATGCATGTATGCAATATTTTTGGTCTTATCCAAGGTAGTCATGTCCTCATCATCCTCCCCTTCTTGAAAACAAAGCCGTCCTCGGCGTTGCTTAATCTGAAATATGGCTAACAAAAGAGACAAGGTGTACATGTTGTATATGTATACGTCATCCATTTTTACTTCCCTTGATTTTTGCATATATGACACATGAATAGATGAGTAACTTGCATAGTTCATAAAATCTAAAGCCAACAAATTAGCACAAGAACTAGAAGGCATGAAAATATTGCAACTCAGTTTGCACATATAAGTGAAGCTCTTATTTATTTCAAAAGATTGACAATGTTCATCATTAAACCATCCCAACATTGGTGAATAAACCTTATTTGAATCAAATTTACATGCTACAACATGCTTAGATAAGCAAACATGCAATGAGTCATTCGACACAGAATCATCACCAAGATTAGAGGTCATATCAAAATGGTTAAACATTGATTCTTTTGCATCAACAGTTAATTCAATGGGTGCACTCAAAATTGTTGGTATTTTAGTTGTTTGATCACATGACGCATTCATGACAGTATCAAGATTCTCTAAAATAGGTGTTGTGCTCAAATCACCAGGTAACTCAACACATGATGCATTCAAGTTAACTAGGGATGCATCATTCTCATGTGAAGTTATATCATCAATACCTTTACTGTTACCTTGTCGCAAAGACGTAGCTGATGTAGTTACAGACATAGACAATGCACCATACTCTTGAGATGATGTCGCGCTCCAAGGTGGGGCTGCTCTAGTAGGTGCAACGGTGGAGGAACCAACCGGCGGTGGTGGGCATGAACTGGAATTGTAGTTGTTGTAGTCACCCAATGCATCCTCCTGTAACTGTCTCTCAAAGGTACAAGCACGAACATACATACCAGTAATGCAACGAGGAATATACTGAAATCTTGCCTGAATATCATGGTTCAAACCACCAAAAAATCTATTCATTGTATCATCCTCAGATTCTTCTATGTCACAATGATGTATATAAGATTTGAACTCTTGGTAGTAAGCATGAACAGTGTTATTGCCTTGTTTAAATTGTTCAAATTTGTGAAGCAATTCACGACGATAGTAAGGAGGGAAAAATTGTTTTCTCATTACATCTTTCAAATCTTTCCAAGTTGTGGGTTGGTTATCAATGTTTTTCTTACAATGCACACTCCACCAAACAGAAGCAAAACCAGTAATGCTCTAGTGGCAGCTCGACTCGCCAAGTTCAGAAAAGCCATGGTGACTAAAAACTTGTTCTACTTCAAGCTCCCAAGCTAGATAAATAGCAGGATTAAATCTACCCTCAAATGACGGTAAAGAGCTAACCTGGCCATGTGCTTGTGTGTGTTGTTCCAACTCTCGTGATGGTGAAGATGTGTTCGTCGTCCAAGAACTTCTATCTCCGAAACCTGTCATAATTAGTAGAAACAAGAAACAAAATTCCAGAATAATGTTCCTATGAACTACTAGGATGTGGTTGTAAAGTGCTCACAGTAAAGCAAATATCAATATCTTACAAGTTCTTACCATGCGGCAGGTGGTGACAGGCAACCAGCGATGTCAAATAACTTTCAAGATTGTGTAAAGCGATTGCCAGGGGAACGTACGTATACACGGTGTAGAAATATGTGGAGCTGGGTTGGCTATATATGGTAGCAAAAGATTAGCAATAATCAATTCAGAGATGCAATGTTGAATAAACGCTCAACGACGGTACTGTGCTGGTCCTAGGCTAGACCGGACTAGAGACGCGAGCCTAAAACACTAATGAGGTCACGACGTAGCACAACTAGCATCAATCAAGGATACTAAGTAGCTCTGGACAGCAAGATATAAGTGAAGATCACAACGGCAGTAAAGATAATGATGAAAAACAACTGCCAAGCAGGATATACAACAACTCTCTCTCCAACTTTCCTCTTGAAAAGTTTGAGCCAATTTTATGATAAATTCTTTCAAAGAATGCTACTAACTCAAGCTTTCCAATGCAAAAAGAATCACTCAATTCCAAGTTGATATGAGGAGTCAAAGAATTCTAAAACTAGCCTGAAAAATTGGAACAAGCTGTGTTTACGAACTTCAGAGGGCAAAAAGACCTATTTAGAAGCCGATTTTGAGGTGTCAAATATTGAACTAGCTTCTGCAACTATTTAGATGCGGCTCGTCTCTAGCTTCAATTTGAGTACTCACGGAGCCAAAACGGACTTCGTATGAGGAAGATACACCTGTTTTACTGAACAGTGCGCAAAACAGATTCCAATCCGAATTCAGGTACGAGATTGATTCTAGATAGATCCAATGTTTTTTTTCCTCTCTCTTTTTTTTTCTCACGCTTTTTTTATTTTTTCTCTCTTTTTTTTTTTTTTTTTTTTTTTCTCTCTTTTTTGTTTCTCTCTTTTTTTTTCTCCCTCTTTCCTAGACAAACTAGATAAGATGCAGATTGGATCAGGCGAAGATGTGAATGACCTCAACTATGATTATGACAATGAACAGCGCGTAGCACATGGTGGAAATTAATAGATAGGATGGTGGATAGCGGAAGGGATAATGATGCAGCGGCGGCGTGACTAATGTGAACAGAACTCGAAACTCTAAAGGAACTAGACACTAAGACCAGCAACTGACACGACGATGCAACCGATAATTCAACTATGCAAGCAACGAATAGAAAATTGCAAAGGCTCAGACTGGCTTGGATAAAGGATGAACAGATCTAACTTTTTTTTGTGGCTTTTTCATGGACTATAGGTATGAATGATAGATGCGATCTAAACTCTGATACCACTTGATAGAGGCGAGGGTGTCCCGATCTTTCGATGAGATGATAACTATCGACTTGGTGGAGACGACTTTGACGATCCGACTACAAAGTGCACGACGTTGCGCCTTACCAATCGCTAAACCAATCTCCTGAGGTTACTGACAATGCCGGAAGCACGATCAGCCTGACCACGAAGGTCTATTCCTGCAAGCAATCGAAGAACAAGCAAGAATATGATAAAACAATCTGAATATTGCGAATATGGATGAGGTATTAATAATGGTGGGGATCCGAAAGTGGTCTTGGTCTGGTCGTTGGACACAAACGAAGTACACGAAGTTGCGTTGGCTAACTTTTAACTAAACAAATCCCAAGCAAAAAGCTACTACATGGATCTACTTATATAGGAGCAAGGGGTGACGGCCAAGGAGGTGGGAGAGCGTCCCAAGGCAGCCTAAAACTAACCCTAGGTCGTACAAGGCCAATGGGCCCAAGTGAAGGTGACGTAACACCTTTGGACTTGTAGTTTGACTCGGATTCTGGTGCAGCGTCAGATTGTTTCGTCCACAGCTCAACGCTCCGAACGGCTTTTAAGGTGATTCCAATTGTGTTGGAAAGAGCATGAAATCTACTTTCCAACAAAAAAAGAATCACCCAATTCGAGTCCGTATGAAAAGTTGTTGACGTTTTGAGTCAGGTATGTCTGTGCAGTCCGAATCTGAATCCGAACGTGAGAGACTTGGACTCTATCTTCTCTTGGCCCAAAAGTGACGTGAGAAGACTTTTGAACAGCACCTAAACTTCTCCTTTTCCCTTATCTTCATATGTGGATTGTACAAATGTCCCACACACCTGCAATTAGACAAAACACAAAAGTATGTGAAGTATTTTTGTTCTGGATAACATAAATATATTATTGAATAGTTTGCACTAGAAATCACCTGACAAATATGCATGTATGCAATATTTTTGGTCTTATCCAAGGTAGTCATGTCCTCATCAAACATGCTTGCATAGGTACCACATCACAATCAACATAATCAGCATATGTAGAGATACTAAAATGCACACGAACAGTACGTGTTACCTTAACCTTGCCGCTGTTGTTGAACCATTGGATGTAGTAAGGATGTGGATGTGGTCTTGTGGTGAGAGATAGCTTCTCCACCATCTCCATGCTAGCCAAGTTGTTGCAGCTCCCTCCATCTATGATGGCCTTGAATAGAACGTTCCTTCACAACTCCCTTTGTATGGAACAAATTATGCCTCTGATTTTGCTCAACTTGTGTAACCTGCACACTCAAAACACGTTGAGCAACTAAACATTTATACCTGTCAAAATCTTCAACAGCCATGTATTGTGTCTCATGATCAGAATCATCTCCACCGTGTTCCTCATGTGTAATAAGAGCCAAAGTCTCCTCATCATAGTCACTAGCGGACTCATACCCACGTGGTTGTGCCTGCTTTCTTGTATCACGGTTGGAGGTGGCACCTGAAGGAAGTGATGGTGCAGTGGAAGTAGATGATGCACGTGGTGTCCATGATGAAGGTCGACCTGCGAGAAAAGTTAGTGCGGCGCCAATGCTGTCGATCCTGCACTTCACGTTCAGCTTTACAAGCAAGATGGAATAAGCAGTGATATTATTATAATCCTTATAGTCTAGAATGGTCTGAATCTCTCTATTTAATCCACCCAGAAAAGCGTGCAAGCATAGCTTCATTCTCCTCAACAATACCACATCTAATCAAGCCAGTTTGTAATTCACGATAATATTCTTCTACAGAATTTTTCCTTGTCTTAAGCACTGCAATTTTGAAGTAATTCACGTTGATAATATGGTGGAACCCATTGATCGCATAGCAGTTTTCAAAGCAGCCCAAGTAGCTAGAACAGGATATAATCTACAATGTTCAGACCACCAAACACATGCAAAGCTAGTGAAAGCACAAACAGCAGCGAGGAACACGTCTCTCCTCGGGATATTGTAAACATGTAAATCGTTGTTCAGTTTCTAACTCCCAAGTAAGATATATATCAGGAACATATCTACCCTCAAATGGTGGAATATTCAATTTTAGTTTAGGGAGATGGTCATGATCTCGTACTGAGGGAGCCCTAACATTGCCATTATTTGCATGTGGGCGACATGGTGGTTGTGGTGCTGGTGGTTGCACGTAGTTCGATGTTGATCAACCTCATCCTCATAATCGCTTGACATACTCATCCTCCTCCTCGGTACCAGCAGCAGCGATGGCGAGGCCAAAAGCACCAACAGCAGTAGCAGCGGCACCAGAATTTTGTCCTGGCTCAATAGGAACACGCTGAGCTCGTCCATACTGATTCGGAAGGGGCGTAGTTGTTGTCGTTGCAGAGAGGTGCGATAGGTGCAGCGGCGGTGGTTGTGGAAAACACTGAGCAATTCATCAAACTTGCTATCAAGCTTTGTTTCAAACGTCTTCTCAATGCCATCTATCTTCTCCAATGCCTCGTCAAATCTGTTTAGCACATCTTGCACCTGTCCAATCATCATTTGCTGAAACTTATCATGTAGCTGTTTGTTAATCAGGTTCTCCCAATCAGTCTCATCGACATGATCCTGCCATTGTTAGCAGCAAGAAACACACAAGAATATGATCCTCTGAGACTACTAGGAAGTGGTGGTGGTGGTGTGGTGGACAGTCACAAATCCGTCAAGCAAATCTCAAATTCTTACCAGTTCTTACCCAGCAGCGGCGGTGATCGGCAACCGTTGTAATCAAAACTCTTAAAAGCTTGGATAGGCGATTGCGGGGAGAGTCAAGCATACGCCGCGTAGATGTATGTGGAGCTGGGAAGGCTTATAATATGGTAGCAAAAGGGGTCAACAATAATCAATTCAGAGATGCAAAGTTGAATAAGCGCTCAACAGACGGTCTTGTGCTGGTCCTAGGCTGAACCGTGCTAGAGACGCGAGCCTAGAACACTAACAAAATCACGACGCTGCACGTAAACAAGGAAGGAGCACACACTGAATTTTTTTTTCTCTTTTTTTTTCACTTTTTTTTGCACTTTTTTTTCCTCTTTTTTTTTGCTCCGCAACAAATTTTTTTCAAAAAAGTCTACAAATGGTCTAAAAACTGCCTAGCTTGTTGAAAAGAGAAAAACTACATTTGTAGACTTTTTCGAAAAAAAAAATTGCGGAGCAAAAAAAAAGTGCAAAAAAAAGAAAAAAGAAGAGAAAAAAAATTCCAGAGTGTGCTCCTCCCTTGTTAACGTGCCGCGCCGTGATTTTGTTGGTGTTCTAGGCTCGCGTCTCTAGCACAGTCTAGCCTAGGACCAGCATAGTACCGTCGTTGAGCGTTTATTCAACTTTGCATCTCTGAATGTATTATTGCTGACCCTTTTTGCTACCATATTATATGCCTTCCCAGCTCCACATACATCTACGCTGCATTGACTCTCCCCGTAATCGCTATATCCAAGCTTTGAGAGTTTTGACTACCACGGTTGCCGATCACCGCCGCTGCTGGGTAAGAACTGGTAAGAATTTGAGATTTGCTTGACGGGTTTGTGATACACCACCACCACTTCTTAGTAGTCTGAGGATCATATTCTTGTGTGTTTCTATTTGCTGCTAACCATGGTAGGATCACAAGTCGATGAGACTGATTGGGAGAACCTGACTAACAAACAGCTACATGATAAATTTCAGCAAATGATGAGTGGACAGTGCAAGATGTGCTAAACAGATTTGACGAGGCCATGGAGAAGATAGATGGCATTGAGAAGACGCTTGAAACAAAGCTTGATAGCAAGTTTGATGAATTGCTCGTGTTTTCCACAACCACCGCCGGCTGCACCTATCGCACCTCTCTCGCAACGACAACAACTACGCCTCTTCCGAATCAGTATGGACGAGCTCAGCGTGTTCCTCTTGAGCCAGACAAAATTCTGGTGCCGCTGCTATGCTGTTGGTGCTTCTTTGGCTCCTGCTATCGCTGCTGCTGGTACAGAGGAGGATGATGATTATGTGGGAGATTACGAGGATGAGGTTGATCAACATCGAACTACGTGCAACCACCAGCACCACAACCACCGTGTCGCCCACATGCAAATAATGGCAATGTTAGGGCTCCCCTCAGTACGAGATCATGACCATCTCCCTAAACTGAAATTGAATATTCCACCATTTGAGGGTAGATATGTCCCTGATATATATCTTACTTGGGAGTTAGAAACTGAACAACGATTTACATGTTTACAATATCCCGAGGAGAGACGTGTTCTCGCTGCTGTTTGTGCTTTCACTAGCTTTGCATGTGTTTGGTGGTCCTAACATTGTAGATTATATCCTGTTCCAGCTACTTGGGCTGCTTTGAAAACTGCTATGCGACTCGTTGGGTTCCACCATATTATCAACGTGAATTACTTCAAAAATTGCAGCGCTTAAGACAAGGAAAAATTCTGTAGAAGAATATTATTAGGAATTACAAACTGGCTTGATTAGATGTGGTATTGTTGAGGAGAATGAAGTTATGCTTGCACGCTTTCGGGTGGATTAAATAGAGAGATTCAGACCATTCTAGACTATAAGGATTATAATAATATCACTGCTTATTCCATCTTGCTTGTAAAGCTGAACGTGAAGTGCAGGATCGACAGCATTGGCGCGACTAACTTTTCTCGCAGGTCGACCTTCATCATGGACACCACGCATCATCTACTTCCACCGCACCATCACCTCCTTCAGTGCCACCTCCAACCGTGATACAAGAAAGCAGGCACAACCACCACTATCTGCCAAGAGCACACCTGCTGAGCCTGCACAGAGTTCTTCTTCTTCCATGGCGTCAACAGGGCACACAAGTGATATTATTTGTCGTCGTTGTAAGGGAAGAGGACATTTTGCGAGGGAATGCAAATCTCAGCGTGTGATGATTGCTACTGAGGATGGTGGGTATGAGTCCGCTAGTGACTATGATGAGGAGACTTTGGCTCTTATTAGACATGAGGAACACGGTGGAGATGATTCTGATCATGAGACGCAATACATGGCTGCTGAAGATGCTGACAGGTATGTATGTTTAGTTGCTCAACGTCTTTTGAGTGTGCAGGTTACACAAGTTGAGCAAAATTAGAGGCATAATTTGTTCCATACAAAGGGAGTTGTGAAGGAACATTCTATTCGCATCATCATAGATGGAGGGAGCTGCAACAACTTAGCTAGCATGGAGATGGTGGAGAAGCTATCTCTCACCACAAGACCACATCCACATCCTTACTACATCCAATGGTTCAACAACAGCGGCAAGGTTAAGGTAACACGTACTGTTCGTGTGCATTTTAGTATCTCTACATATGCTGATTATGTTGATTGTGATGTGGTACCTATGCAAGCATGTTCCTTATTACTTGGTAGACCATGGCAATTTGATAAAAATTCTGTACACCATGGTAGAAACAATCAGTATACGTTTGTTCATAAGGATAAAAATATTACTTTGCTTCCTATGACTCCTGATTCCATTTTGAAAGATGATATTAATAGAGCTAATAAAGCAAAACAGGAGAAAAATAAGAGTGAAAATCAGATTGTGGCAAAAGAATTTGAGCAACAAACGAAGCCTAATAATAAACCATCTGGTGTTGCTTCTGAAATTAAATTGAAAAGTGCATGTTTACTTGCCACCAAATCTAATATTGATGAGCTAGATTCTAGCAAATCTATTTGCTATGCTTTTGTGTGCAAAGAGGCATTATTTTCATTCGAGGACGTGCCTTCCTCTTTGCCCCCTGCTGTCACTAACATTTTGCAGGAGTTCGCTGACGTCTTCCCACAAGACGTGCCACCGGGATTACCGCCTATTCGAGGGATTGAGCATCAAATTGACTTAATTCCCGGTGCATCGCTACCCAACCGTGCACCATATTATAAGCCTTCCCAGCTCCACATATTATAAGCCTATTCGAGGGATTGAGCATCAAATTGACTTAATTCCCGGTGCATCATTACCCAACCGTGCACCATACCGTACCAATCCAGAGGAGACGAAGGAGATTATGCGTCAAGTACAGGAGCTGCTCGACAAAGGTTATATACGCGAATCCCTTAGTCCTTGTGCTGTTCCTATTATTCTAGTGCCGAAAAAGGATGGTACGTCACGTATGTGTGTTGATTGTAGAGGCATCAATAATATTACTATTCGTTATCGCCACCCTATTCCTAGGCTAGATGATATGCTTGATGAATTGAGTGGCTCTACAATATTCTCCAAAGTTGATTTATGTAGTGGATACCATCAAATTCGTATGAAATTGGGAGATGAATGGAAAACAGCATTTAAAACTAAGTTTGGATTATATGAGTGGTTAGTCATGCCTTTTGGGTTAACTAATGCACCTAGTACTTTCATGAGATTAATGAACGAAGTTTTACGTGCTTTCATTGGACGATTTGTGGTAGTTTATTTTGATGATATACTGATTTATAGCAAATCTTTGGAAGAACATTTGGAACATTTACGTGTTGTTTTAATGCTCTACGTGATGCACGCTTGTTTGGTAACCTTGGGAAGTGCACCTTTTGCACCGACCGAGTATCTTTTCTTGGCTATGTTGTTACTCCACAGGAATTGAAGTTGATAAAGCCAAGATTGAAGCTATTGAGAGTTGGCCGCAGCCCAAAACGGTCACACAAGTGAGGAGTTTCCTTGGCCTCGCTGGTTTCTATAGGCGTTTGTGAGAGATTTCAGCACCATTGCTGCACCTCTCAACGAGCTTACAAAGAAGGATGTGCCTTTTGTTTGGGGTACCGCACAGAAGAAGCCTTCACGGTATTGAAAGCTAAGTTGACACATGCTCCTTTACTCCAACTTCCTGATTTTAATAAGACTTTTGAGCTTGAATGTGATGCTAGTGGAATTGGATTAGGAGGTGTGTTATTACAAGATGGCAAACCTGTTGCATACTTTTCTGAAAAATTGAGTGGGCCTAGTCTGAATTACTCTACTTATGATAAAGAATTATATGCTCTTGTTCGGACTTTAGAAACATGGCAACATTATTTATGGCCCAAAGAATTTGTTATACATTCTGATCATGAATCTTTGAAACATATTAAAAGTCAAGCTAAACTGAATCGTAGACATGCTAAATGGGTTGAATTCATTGAGACTTTCCCTTATGTCATTAAACACAAGAAGGGTAAAGAAAATGTTATTGCTGATGCATTGTCTCGTCGCTATACTATGCTTTCACAACTTGACTTCAAAATATTTGGTTTGGAGACCATCAAAGATCAATATGTGCATGATGCTGATTTTAAAGATGTATTGCAGAATTGTAAAGAAGGAAGAACATGGAACAAGTTTGTCGTTAATGATGGATTTGTGTTCCGTGCTAACAAGCTATGCATTCCAGCTAGCTCCGTTCGTCTTTTGTTGTTGCAGGAGGCGATGGAGGAGGACTAATGGGACACTTTGGCGTGAAGAAGACGGAGGACGACTTGCTACACATTTCTTTTGGCCAAAGATGAGACGGGATGTTGAGCGTTTTATTGCTCGCTGCACTACATGTCAAAAAGCTAAGTCACGACTCAATCCTCATGGTTTATATATGCCTTTGCCTGTACCTAGTGTTTCTTGGGAGGATATATCTATGGACTTTGTTTTAGGTTTACCTAGAACAAAGAAGGGGAGGGATAGCATATTTGTTGTCGTGGATAGATTCTCGAAAATGGCACACTTTATACCATGTCATAAAAGCGATGATGCTGTCAATGTTGCTGATTTGTTCTTTCGTGAAATTATTCGCTTGCTTGGTGTGCCAAATACTATTGTTTCAGATCGTGATACTAAATTTCTTAGCCACTTTTGGAGATGTTTATGGGCTAAGTTGGGGACTAAACTGCTTTTAGTACTACTTGTCACCCCCAAACTGATGGACAAACTGAAGTAGTCAATAGAACATTGTCTACTATGCTTAGGGCTGTTCTAAAGAATAATAAGAAAATGTGGGAGGAATGCTTGCCTCATATTGAATTTGCTTATAATCGCTCATTGCATTCTACTACTAAGATGTGCCCTTTTGAAGTTGTGTATGGTTTCCTACCTCGTGCACCTATTGATTTGTTGCCTCTTCCATCTTCGGAGAAGGTTAATTTTGATGCTAAAGAACGTGCTGAATTGATTTTAAAATGCATGAGTTAACTAAGGAAAACATTGAGCGCATGAATGCTAAATATAAACTTGCTGGAGATAAGGGTAGAAAACATGTTGTGTTTGCACCGGAGATCTTGTTTGGTTACATTTGCGTAAGGATAGATTTCTGATTTGCATAAATCAAAGCTAATGCCACGTGCTGCTGGTCCCTTTAAGGTGTTGGAGAAAGTAAATGATAATGCATATAAACTTGAGCTGCCTGCAGATTTTGGGGTTAGTCCCACTTTTAACATTGCAGATTTGAAGCCATATTTGGGTGAGGAAGATGTACTTCCGTCGAGGACGACTTCATTTCAAGAAGGGGAGGATGATGAGGACATCAATACCATTGTTACACCCACAGCCCCTGCTGCTATACATACTGGACCAATTACTAGAGCTCGCGCACGCCAACTAAATTACCAGGTACTTTCGTTTCTTGGTAATGATTCTAATGTTCATGAGAATATGATGCTGCCTAAATTGGATACATTTGTTTTGCTTACAAATGAAGGGCCTAGCTTGGAGAAGGATGAACATTGGAGCAAGAACACACATGGAGTTGATGGCATGCAAAGGGGATCAAGAACGGAGTTACAAGTGATGATTTCAGGACTTTGAAGCCACCATAAGGAGTGCATGAAGCCTTGGACGAAATATACAAGATGCCACTTCATAATATTCGTCCATAGGCTATTCTAGGTGCTGCGTCACCTTATTATTGGGCCAGGCCCATGTAATTTCGAAATACATTAGTATAGGCTATTTTTAGAGTCCGTATGTGTGGGAAACAAGAGATAGGGTTAGTTTGGACCCTCCACCAAGGGCCACGAAATTCACCCCTCTTCCTCCATATATACAGCCCTTAGGGCACCGTTTAGACTTGGGTTTTGTTTAGATTAAAAGTTCGCCATAGCTGCAACTTCGCATTTCGCTTGTGTTCAACGACTGCACAAAGGCGCCACAGAACCCCACCTTGATCAATAAAGCTTTCATCTTATATTCGCAATATCCAGATTGCAATCTCAGTTTCTTGCTTGTTCTTCGTTTGCTCGCAGGAAACAGACCTTCGTGGTCAGGTTGATCGTGCTCCGGCGTGGTCAATAACCTCTCGGAGTTGGTTTAGCGATTGCTAAGGCGCGACGTCCTCGCACGTTCGTAGTCGGATCGTCAAAGTCGACTTCCACCAAAGCGAAATCCACCATCTCATCGAAAGACGGGACACCTTTGCCTCTATCATCGTACCAATCCAGAGGAGACGAAGGAGATTGATGAGGACATGACTACCTTGGATAAGACCAAAAATATTGCATACATGCATATTTGTCAGGTGATTTCTAGTGCAAACTATTCAATAATAAATTTATGTTATCCAGAACAAAAATACTTCACATACTTTTGTGTTTTGTCTAATTGCAGGTGTATGGGACATTTGTACAATCCACATATAAAGATAAGGAAAAAGGAGAAGTTTAGATGCTGTTCAAAAAGTCTTCTCACGTCACTTTTGGGCCAAGAGAAGATAGAGTCCAAGTTTCTCACGTTTTGGATTCAGATTCGGACTGCACAGACATACCTGACTCAAAACGCCAACAACTTTTTCATACGGACTCCGAATTGGGTGATTCTTTTTTTGTTGGAAAGTAGATTTCATGCTCTTTCCATCACAGTTAGAATAACCTTAAAATCCGTCCGGAGCGTTGAGTTATGGACGAAACAATCTGACGCTGCACCAGAATCCGAGTCAAACTACAAGTCCAAAGGTGTTACCTCATCTCCACTTGGGCCCATTGGCCTTGTACGACCTAGGGTTAGTTTTAGGCTGCCTTGGGACGTCCTCCCACCTCCTTGGCCGCCACCCCTTGCTCCTATATAAGTAGATGATGAGGACATCAATACCATTGTTACACCCACAGCCCCTGCTGCTATACATACTGGACCAATTACTATAGCTCGCGCACGCCAACTAAATTACCAGGTACTTTCGTTTCTTGGTAATGATTCTAATGTTCATGAGAATATGATGCTGCCTAAATTGGATACATTTGTTTTGCTTACAAATGAAGGGCCTAGCTTGGAGAAGGATGAACATTGGAGCAAGAACACACATGGAGTTGATGGCATGCTAAGGGGATCAAGAACGGAGTTACAAGTGATGATTTCAGGACTTTGAAGCCACCATAAGGAGTGCATGAAGCCTTGGACGAAATATACAAGATGCCACTTCATAATATTCGTCCATAGGCTATTCTAGGTGCTGCGTCACCTTACGATTGGGCCAGGCCCATGTAATTTCGAAATACATTAGTATAGGCTATTTTTAGAGTCCGTATGTGTGGGGAAACAAGAGATAGGGTTAGTTTCGGACCCCTCCACCAAGGGCCACGAAATTCCCCCCTCTCTCTCCATATATACAGCCCTTAGGGCACCGTTTAGACTTTGGGTTTTGTTTAGATTAAAAGTTCGCCATAGCTGCAACTTCGTACTTCGCTTTGTGTTCAACGACTGACAAAGGCGCCACAGAACCCCACCTTGATCAATAAAGCTTTCATCTTATATTCGCAATATCCAGATTGCAATCTCAGTTTCTTGCTTGTTCTTCGTTTGCTCGCAGGAAACAGACCCTCGTGGTCAGGTTGATCGTGCTCCGGCGTGGTCAATAACCTCTCGGAGTTGGTTTAGCTGTTGCTAAGGCGCGACGTCCTCGCACGTTCGTAGTCGGATCGTCAAAGTCGACTTCCACCAAAGCGAAATCCACCATCTCATCGAAAGACGGGACACCTTTGCCTCTGTCACTAATTCGTCGATCTTTCACGTTTGGAGGGGATCCTACGGAGGGAACACGAAGAACGCGCGGAAGAACACGAGGAATCACGGGGAAGAACGAGAGAGACACTCAACCGACAAGAGATCAATCACACAAGGTCTAGATCATCGAAGCACGAGTGATACATGGTCCAAAATCAACAAAGGAAAAGACACAAAGGTAACCGTTCTTCTACGAGAGGAGGGCTTGAATCCACGAGGGGATCTTCCCGTAAAGGGGTCTTGTATCCGAGAGGATCTTCTCCGAAGAGGCCGCGGTCTCTCACGAGGAGGAGATCTGATAGATGAGCGTAGCTCTATCTCTAACATGAGCTAAACCAACGCTAACCCTCAAAGTGGGGAGGAGGAGGTCTATTTATAGTGTTAAGCCACGAAGGGGTAAGTGAGGGGCGAGGTACACGGCCTCGCCCAAGTCGCATCGCAGCAAGGCCGGATGATCCGGACGGGGTCCAGGATGATCCGGGCGTCGGGGTCAGGATGATCCGGACGGAGTCCCGGATGATCCGGCTTCGGCAGAAGCCTTCTGTTGTCTTCGGCGGAGTTACCCAGATGATCCGGACGGAGTCCCGGATGATCCGGCTGGGCCCGGATGATCCGGACGGCGGTCCGGACGTCCGGCCTGATTCCAGCAGCCGCTCCGTCTTCTTCTTCTCCTTCCTTCCGTCTTCTCTTCCATGCTTGGCCTTGGTCCTTGGATTCTCCATGGTCATCTTGGTTGTACCTGAGTGTATGCAAGGTCCATGCATGAGGTAGTAGCCGTGTCTCATATGCGGAAAGTGATGGTTCGAAGAGGAGTGAATTCACCTTGTGTCCAATGGCGTATGTTCGAGGTCTCGTCATATGTCCTCTTGGGGCTTGGAGAGTAGTCGGAGTGTACATGGGGACGAACGTGGGATGCTCCGCATCACCCTACCCCGTGATTTCTAGCTTGATTTTGTTGTTTTCGTCCTAAAATCCGAAAATCCTGATGAGGACATCAATACCATTGTTACACCCACAGCCCCTGCTGCTATACATACTGGACCAATTACTAGAGCTCGCGCACGCCAACTAAATTACCAGGTACTTTCGTTTCTTGGTAATGATTCTAATGTTCATGAGAATATGATGCTGCCTAAATTGGATGCATTTGTTTTGCTTACAAATGAAGGGCCTAGCATGGAGAAGGATGAACATTGGAGCAAGAACAAGCATGGAGATGATGGCATGCGCAAGGGGGACAAGAATGGAGTTACAAGTGATGATTTCAGGACTTTGAAGCCACCATAATGAGTGCAAGAAGCCTTGGACGAAATATACAAGATGCCACTTCATAAATTTCGTCCAGAGGCTATTCTAGGTGCTGCGTCACCTTATTATTGGGCCAGGCCGATGTAATTTCGAAATACATTAGTATAGGCTATTTTTAGAGTCCGTATGTGTGGGAAACAAGAGATAGGGTTAGTTTCGACCCCTCCACCAAGGGCCACGAAATTCACCCCTCTTCCTCCATATATACAGCCCTTAGGGCACCGCTTAGACTTTGGGTTTTGTTTAGATCAAAAGTTCGCCATAGCTGCAACTTCGCAGCATTTCGCTTGTGTTCAACGACTGCACAAAGGCGCCACAGAACCCCACCTTGATCAATAAAGCTTTCATCTTATATTCGCAATATCCAGATTGCAATCTTAGTTTCTTGCTTGTTCTTCGTTTGCTCGCAGGAAATAGACCCTCGTGGTCAGGTTGATCGTGCTCCGGCGTGGTCAATAACCTCTCGGAGTTGGTTTAGCGATTGCTATAGCGCGACGTCCTCGCGACGTCAGTAGTCGGATCGTCAAAGTCGACTTCCACCAAAGCGAAATCCACCATCTCATCGAAAGACGGGACACCTTTGCCTCTATCAAGTGGTATCAGATTTCCAGGTTGCTCGGTGAGATTTTACAGTTTTTCGTAGTTTAGATCGAGTCTGTTCTTCATACCTATAGTCCACGAAAAAGCCAAAAAAAATTAGGGTTAGTTCATCCCATCCGAACCAATCTGAGCCTTTGCATAATCTTTTCTGTATTTGCTTTGTTGAATTTGTGGTTGCATCGTCGTGTCAAGTTGCTGGTCTTAGCGTCTAGTCTTTTAGAGTTTCGAGTTCTGTTCACAGGTTGTCACGTCGCCGCTGCCATATACCACCACCACATATTCACCGCCAATCCGAATCCATATACGCCACCACATATCCGCCGCCATCACGCCATCCGAGTCCACCTGCAACATATATCCGCCACCAGTCCGAGTTCCACGAGATTCATCTGCGCCACCAGTCCGAGTTTCACCAGATTCATCTTCGCCACCAGTCCGAGTTCCACCAGATTCATCTCCGCCACCAGTCCTAGTCCGAGTCCAGTAATTGTTGCATTGTTCTCGATTTCCAGATCACGCGATACTCCGAGTCGTGACAGCAGAGGACTCCCAAACTTCCGAGCCATCCGCAGAAGAAAAATAGTTCCAGTTTCAAAAAAAAAGGAAAAAAAGTGCAAAAAAAAAAGAAAAAAAAGAGAAAAAAAATTCAGAATGTGCTCCTCCCTTGTTTACGTGCCGTGTCGTGATTTTGTTGGTGTTCTAGGCTCGCGTCTCTAGCACAGTCTAGCCTAGGACCAGCACAGTACCGTCGTTGAGCGTTTATTCAACTTTGCATCTCTGAATTGATTATTGCTGACTGATGAGGACATGACTACCTTGGATAAGACCAAAAATATTGCATACATGCATATTTGTCAGGTGATTTCTAGTGCAAACTATTCAATAATATATTTATGTTATCCAGAACAAAAATACTTCACATACTTTTGTGTTTTGTCTAATTGCAGGTGTATGGGACATTTGTACAATCCACATATGAAGATAAGGGAAAAGGAGAAGTTTAGGTGTTGTTCAAAAAGTCTTCTCACGTCACTTTTGGGCCAAGAGAAGATAGAGTCCAAGTCTCTCACGTTCTGGATTCAGATTCGGACTGCACAGACATACCTGACTCAAAACGTCAACAACTTCTTCATACGGACTCGAATTGGGTGATTCTTTTTTTGTTGGAAAGTAGATTTCATGCTCTTTCCAGCACAGTTGGAATCACCTTAAAAGCCGTCCGGAGCGTTGAGTTGTGGACGAAACAATCTGACGCTGCACCAGAATCCGAGTCAAACTACAAGTCCAAAGGTGTTACGTCACCTCCACTTGGGCCCATTGGCCTTGTACGACCTAGGGTTAGTTTTAGGCTGCCTTGGGACGTTCTCCCACCTCCTTGGCCGTCACCCCTTGCTCCTATATAAGTAGATCCATCTAGTAGCTTTTCCTTGGGATTTGTTTAGTTAAAGTTAGCCATTGCAACTTCGTACTTCGCTTGTGTCCAACGACCAGACCAAGACCGCTTACGGATCCTCATCTTTATCAATACTTCATACATACTCGCAATATTCAGATTGCTTTTATCATATTCTTGCTTGTTCTTCGATTGCTTGCAGGAATAGACCTTCGTGGTCAGGTTGATTGTGCTCCGGCGTGGTCAATAACCTCTCGGAGTTGGTTTAGCGATTGCTAAGGCGCAACGTCGTGCACGCTTGTAGTCGGATCGTCAAAGTCGCTCCACCAAATCGATAGTTATCATCTCATCGAAAGATCGGGACACCCGCCTCTATCAAGTGGTATCAGTTTTCAGGTTGCTCGGTGAGATTTTACAGTTTTCATAGTTTAGATCGCATCTGTCATTCATACCTATAGTCCTTGAAAAAGCCATAAAAAAGTTAGATCTGTTCATCCTTTATCCAAGCCAGTCTGAGCCTTTGCAATTTTCTATTCATTGCTTGCATAGTTGAATTATCGGTTGCATCGTCGTGTCAGTTGCTGGTCTTAGTGTCTAGTGCCTTTAGAGTTTCGAGTTCTGTTCACATTAGTCACGCCGCCGCTGCATCATTATCCCTTCCGCTGTCCACCATCCCATCCATCAATTTCCACCACGTGCTACGCGCTGTTCATTGTCATAATCATAGTTGAGGTCATTCACATATTCGCCTGATCCAATCTGCATCTTATCTAGTTTGTCTTGGAAAGAGGGAGAAAAAAAAAGAGCGAAAAAAAGAGAGAAAAAAAAGGAAAAAAAAGAGAGAAGAAAAAAAAAGCGTGAGGAAAAAAAGAGAGAAGAAAAAAAAACGGATCTATCTAGAATCAATCTCGTACCTGAATTCGGATTGGAATCTGTTTTGCGCACTGTTCAGTAAAACGGGTGTATCTTCCTCATACGAAGTCCGTTTTGGCTCCGTGAGTACTCAAATTGAAGCTAGCAACGAGCCGCATCTAAATAGTTGCAGAAGCTAGTTCATTATTTGCCCTCTGAAGTTCGTGAACACAGCTTGTTCCAATTTTTCAGGCCGGTTTTAGAATTCTTTGACTCCTCATATCAACTCGGAATTGAGTGATTCTTTTTGCATTGGAAAGCTTGAGTTAGTAGCATTATTTGAAAGAATTTATCAGAAAATTGGCTCAAACTTTTCAAGAGGAAAGTTGGAGAGAGAGTTGTTGTATGTCCTGCTTGGCAGTTGTTTTTCATCATTATCTTCACTTGCCAGTGATCTTCACTTATATCTTGCTGTCAAGAGCTACTTAGTATCCTTCATTGATGCTAGTTGTGCTACGCCGTGACCTCATTAGTGTTCTAGGCTCGCGTCTCTAGTCCGGTCTAGCCTAGGACCAGCACAGTACCGTCGTTGAGCGTTTATTCAACATTGCATCTTTGAATTGATTATTGCTAAATTTTTTGCTACCATATATAGCCAACCCAGCTCCACATATTTCTACACCGTGTATACGTACGTTCCCCTGGCAATCGCTTTACATAATCTTCAGAGTTACTTGACACCGCTGGTTGCCTATCACCACCTGCCGCATGGTAAGAACTTGTAAGATATTGATATTTGCTTTACTGTGAGCACTTTACAACCACATCCTAGTAGTTCATAGGAACATTATTCTTGAATTTTGTTTCTTGTTTCTACTAATCATGACAGGTTTCTGAGATAGAAGTTCTTGGACGACGAACACATCTTCACCATCACGAGAGTTGGGACAACACACACAAGCACATGGCCAGGTTAGCTCTTTACCGTCATTTGAGGGTAGATTTAATCCTGCTATTTATCTAGCTTGGGAGCTTGAAGTAGAACAAGTTTTTAGTCAGCATGTTTTTTCTGAACTTGAGCGAGTACGAGCTGCCACTAGAGCATTTACTGGTTTTGCTTCGCTTTGGTGGAGTGTGCATTGTAAGAAAAACATTGATAACCAACCCACAACTTGGAAAGATTTGAAAGATGTAATGAGAAAACATTTTTCCCTCCTTACTATCGTCGTGAATTGCTTCGCAAATTTGAACAATTTAAACAAGGCAATAACACTGTTCATACTTACTACCAAGAGTTCAAATCTTATATGCATCATTGTGACATAGAAGAATCTGAGGATGATACAATGAATAGATTTTTTGGTGGTTTGAACCATGATATTCAGGCAAGATTTCAGTATATTCCTCGTTGCATTACCGGTATGTATGTTCGTGCTTGTACCTTTGAGAGACAGTTACAGGAGGATGCATTGGGTGACTACAACAACTACTATTCCAGTTCATGCTCACCACCGCGGTTGGTTCATCCACCGTTGCACCTAATAGAGCAGCCCCACCTCGGATTGTGAGCGCGCATCATCTCAAGAGCATGGTGCATTGTCTACGCCTGTACCTACATCAGCTACGCCTTTGCGACATGGTAACAAAGAAAGGTATTGATGATTTAACTTCACATGAGAATGATGCATCCCTAGTTAACTTGAATGCATCATGTGTTGAGTTACCTGGTGATTTGAGCACATCACCTATTTTAGAGAATCTTAAAACTGTCATGAATGCGTCATGTGATCAAACAACTGAAATACCAACAATTTTGAGTGCACCCATTGAATTAACTGTTGATGCAAAAGAATCAATGTTTAATCATTTTGATATGACCTCTAATCTTGGTGATGATTCTGTGTCGAATGACTCATTGCATGTTTGCTTATCTAAGCATGTTGTAGCATGTAAATTTGATTCAAATAAGGTTTATTCACCAATGTTGGGATGGTTTAATGATGAACATTGTCAAACTTTTGAAATAAATAAGAGCTTCACTTATATGTGCAAACTGAGTTGCAATATTTTCATGCCTTCTAGTTCTTGTGCTAATTTGTTGGCTTTAGATTTTATGAACTATGCAAGTTACTCATCTATTAATGTGTCATATATGCAAAAATCAAGGGAAGTAAAAATGGATGACGTATACATATACAACATGTACACCTTGTCTCTTTTGTTAGCCACATTTCAGATTAAGCAACGCCGAGGACGGCTTTGTTTTCAAGAAGGGAAGGATGATGAGGACATGACTACCTTGGATAAGACCAAAAATATTGCATACATGCATATTTGTCGTGTGATTTCTAGTGCAAACTATTCAATAATATATTTATGTTATCCGAACAAAAATACTTCACATACTTTTGTGTTTTGTCTAATTGCAGGTGTATGGGACATTTGTACAATCCACATATGAAGATAAGGGAAAAGGAGAAGTTTAGGTGTTGTTCAAAAAGTCTTCTCACGTCACTTTTGGGCCAAGAGAAGATAGAGTCCAAGTCTCTCACGTTCTGGATTCAGATTCGGACTGCACAGACATACCTGACTCAAAACGTCAACAACTTCTTCATACGGACTCCGAATTGGGTGATTCTTTTTTTCTTGGAAAGTAGATTTCATGCTCTTTCCAGCACAGTTGGAATCACCTTAAAAGCCGTCCGGAGCGTTGAGTTGTGGACGAAACAATCTGACGCTGCACCAGAATCCGAGTCAAACTACAAGTCCAAAGGTGTTACGTCACCTCCACTTGGGCCCATTGGCCTTGTACGACCTAGGGTTAGTTTTAGGCTGCCTTGGGACGTTCTCCCACCTCCTTGGCCGTCACCCCTTGCTCCTATATAAGTAGATCCATCTAGTAGCTTTTCCCTTGGGATTTGTTTAGTTAAAGTTAGCCATTGCAACTTCGTACTTCGCTTGTGTCCAACGACCAGACCAAGACCGCTTACGGATCCTCATCTTTATCAATACTTCATACATACTCGCAATATTCAGATTGCTTTTATCATATTCTTGCTTGTTCTTCGATTGCTTGCAGGAATAGACCTTCGTGGTCAGGTTGATTGTGCTCCGGCGTGGTCAATAACCTCTCGGAGTTGGTTTAGCGATTGCTAAGGCGCAACGTCGTGCACGTTTGTAGTCGGATCGTCAAAGTCGTCTCCACCAAATCGATAGTTATCATCTCATCGAAAGATCGGGACACCCCGCCTCTATCACTGACCCTTTTTGCTACCATATTATAAGCCTTCCCAGCTCCACACACATCTACGTCGTGCGTTGGACTCTCCCTGGTAATCGTTCTATCCAAGCTTTGAGAGTTTTGACTACAACGGTTGCCGATCACCGCCTGCTGCTGGGTAAGAACTGGTAAGAATTTGAGATTTGCTTGACGGATTTGTGACTGTCCACCACACCACCACCACTACTTCTTAGTAGTTTGTCGGATCATATTCTTGTGTGTTTCTCTTGCTGCTAACAATGGCAGGATCACAAGCCGATGAGACTGATTGGGAGAACCTGACGAACAAACAGCTACATGATAAGTTTCGGCAAATGATGATTGGACAGGTGCAAGATGTGCTAAACTGATTTGACGAGGCCATGGAGAAGATAGATGGCATTGAGAAGACGTTTGAAACAAAGCTTGATAGCAAGTTTGATGAATTGCTCGCGCGTTTTCCACAACCACCACCGGCTGCACCTATCGCACCTCTGCAACGACAACAACTACGCCCCCTTCCGAATCTGTATGGACGAGCTCAGCGTGTTCCTATTGAGCCAGGACAAAATTCTAGTGCCGCTGCTACTGCTGTTGGTGCTTCGGTGGCTCCTGCTACTGCTGCTGCTGGTACCGAGGAGGATGATGAGTATGCGGGCGATTATGAGTATGAGGTTGATCAACATCAGAACTACGTGCAACCACCAGCACCACAACCACCAGGTCGTCCACATGCAAATAATGGCAATGTTAGGGCTCCCCCTCAGGTACGAGATCATGACCATCTCCCTAAACTGAAATTGAATATTCCACCATTTGAGGGTAGATATGTTCCTGATATATATCTTACTTGGGAGTTAGAAACTGAACAACGATTTACATGTTTACAATATCCTGAGGAGAGACGTGTTCCTGCTGCTGTGTGTGCTTTCACTAGCTTTGCATGTGTTTGGTGGTCTGAACATTGTAGATTATATCCTGTTCCAGCTACTTGGGCTGCTTTGAAAACTGCTATGCGTACTCGTTGGGTTCCACCATATTATCAACGTGAATTACTTCAAAAATTGCAGCGCTTAAGACAAGGAAAAATTCTGTAGAAGAATATTATCAGAATTACAAACTGGCTTGATTAGATGTGGTATTGTTGAGGAGAATGAAGCTATGCTTACACGCTTTCTACGGGTGGATTAAATAGAGATATTCAGACCATTCTAGACTATAAGGATTATAATAATATCACTGCTTATTCCATCTTGCTTGTAAAGCTGAATGTGAAGTGCAGGATCGACAGCATTGGCGCCACACTAACTTTTCTCGTAGGTCGACCTTCATCATGGACACCACGTGCATCATCTACTTCCACCGCACCATCACCTCCTTCAAAGCCACCTCCAACCGTGATACAAGAAAGCAGCACAACCACCACTATCTCGCCAAGAGCACACCTGCCGGCCTGCACAGAGCTCTTCTTCTTCCATGGCGCCAACAGGGCACACAAGTGATATTATTTGTCGTCGTTGTAAGGGAAGAGGACATTTTATGAGGGAATGCAAATCTCAGCGTGTGATGATTGCTAATGAGGATGGTGGGTATGAGTCCGCTAGTGACTATGATGAGGAGACTTTGGCTCTTATTACACATGAGGAACACGGTGGAGATGATTCTGATCATGAGACACAATACATGGCTGCTGAAGATGCTGACAGGTATGAATGTTTAGTTGCTCAACGTGTTTTGAGTGTGCAGGTTACACAAGCTGAGCAAAATCAGAGGCATAATTTGTTCCATACAAAGGAGTTGTGAAGGAACGTTCTATTCGTGTCATCATAGATGGAGGGAGCTGCAACAACTTGGCTAGCATGGAGATGGTGGAGAAGCTATCTCTCACCACAAGACCACATCCACATCCTTACTACATCCAATGGTTCAACAACAGCGGCAAGGTTAAGGTAACACGTACTGTTCGTGTGCATTTTAGTATCTCTACATATGCTGATTATGTTGATTGTGATGTGGTACCTATGCAAGCATGTTCCTTGTTACTTGGTAGACCATAGCAATTTGATAAAAATTCTGTACACCATGGTAGAAACAATCAGTATACTCTTGTTCATAAGGATAAAAATATTACTTTGCTTCCTATGACTCCTGAGTCCATTTTGAAAGATGATATTAATAGAGCTAATAAAGCAAAACAGGAGAAAAATAAGAGTGAAAATCAGATTGTGGCAAAAGAATTTGAGCAACACATGAAGCCTAATAATAAACCATCTACTGTTGCTTCTGAAATTAAATTGAAAAGTGCATGTTTACTTGCCACCAAATCTGATATTGATGAGCTAAATTTTAGCAAATCTGTTTGCTATGCTTTTGTGTGCAAAGAGGCATTATTTTCATTCGAGGACGTGTTTTCCTCTTTGCCCCTCGCTGTCACTAACATTTTGCAGAGTTCACGACGCCTTTCCACAAGACGTGCCACCGGATTACCACCTATTCGAGGGATTGAGCATCAAATTGACTTAATTCCCGTGCATCATTACCCAACCGTGCACCATACCGCACCAATCCAGAGGAGACGAAGGAGATTATGCGTCAAGTAATCGGAGCTGCTCGACAAAGGTTATATACGCGAATCCCTTAGTCCTTGTGTTGTTCCTATTATTCTAGTACCAAAAAGGATGGTACGTCACGTATGTGTGTTGATTGTAGAGGCATTAATAATATTACTATTCGTTATCGCCACCCTATTCCTAGGCTAGATGATATGCTTGATGAATTGAGTGGCTCTACAATATTCTCAAAAGTTGATTTATGAGTGGATACCATCAAATTCGTATGAAATTGGGAGATGAATGGAAAACAGCATTTAAAACTAAGTTTGGATTATATGAGTGGTTAGTCATGCCTTTTGGGTTAACTAATGCACCTAGTACTTTCATGAGATTAATGAACGAAGTTTTACGTGCTTTCATTGGACGATTTGTGGTAGTCTATTTTGATGATATACTGATTTATAGCAAATCTTTGGAAGAACATTTGGAACATTTACGTGTTGTTTTTAATGCTCTACGTGATTCACGCTTGTTTGGTAACCTTGGGAAGTGCACCTTTTGCACCGACCGAGTATCTTTTCTTGGCTATGTTGTTACTCCACAGGAATTGAAGTTGATAAAGCCAAGATTGAAGCTATTGAGAGTTGGCCGCAGCCCAAAACGGTCACACAAGTGAGGAGTTTCTTGGCCTCGCTGGTTTCTATAGGCGTTTTGAGAGATTTCAGCACCATTGCTGCACCTCTCAATGAGCTTACAAAGAAGGATGTGCCTTTTGTTTGGGGTACCGCACAGGAAGAAGCCTTCACGGTGTTGAAAGATAAGTTGACACATGCTCCTTTACTCCAACTTCCTGATTTTAATAAGACTTTTGAGCTTGAATGTGATGCTAGTGGAATTGGATTAGAGGTGTGTTATTACAAGATGGCAAACCTGTTGCATACTTTTCTCAAAAAATTGAGGGCCTAGTCTGAATTATTCTACTTATGATAAAGAATTATATGCTCTTGTTCGGACTTTAGAAACATGGCAACATTATTTATGGCCCAAAGAATTTGTTATACATTCTGATCATGAATCTTTGAAACATATTAAAAGTCAAGCTAAACTGAATCGTAGACATGCTAAATGGGTTGAATTCATTGAGACTTTCCTTATGTCATTAAACACAAGAAGGGTAAAGAAAATGTTATTGCCGATGCATTGTCTCGTCGCTATACTATGCTTTCACAACTTGACTTCAAAATATTTGGTTTGGAGACCATCAAAGATCAATATGTGCATGATGCTGATTTTAAAGAGGTATTGCAGAATTGTAAAGAAGGAAGAACGTGGAACAAGTTTGTCGTTAATGATGGATTTGTGTTCGTGCTAACAAGCTATGCATTCCAGCTAGCTCCGTTCGCCTTTTGTTGTTGCAGGAGGCGATGGAGGAGGACTAATGGGACACTTTGGCGTGAAGAAGACGGAGGACGATTTACTACACATTTCTTTTGGCCAAAGATGAGACGGATGTTGAGCGCTTTATTGCTCGCTGCACTACATGTCAAAAAGCTAAGTCACGACTCAATCCTCATGGTTTATATATGCCTTTGCCTGCACTCTAGTGTTCCTTGGGAGGATATATCTATGGACTTTGTTTTAGGTTTACCTAGAACAAAGAAGGAGGGATAGCATATTTGTTGTCGTGGATAGATTCTCAAAATGGCACACTTTATACCATGTCATAAAAGCGATGATGCTGTCAATGTTGCTGATTTGTTCTTTCGTGAAATTATTCGCTTGCATGGTGTGCCAAATACTATTGTTTCAGATCGTGATACTAAATTTCTTAGCCACTTTTGGAGATGTTTATGGGCTAAGTTGGGGACTAAACTGCTTTTTAGTACTACTTGTCACCCCAAACCGATGGACAAACTGAAGTAGTCAATAGAACATTGTCTACTATGCTTAGGGCTGTTCTAAAGAATAATAAGAAAATGTGGGAGGAATGCTTGCCTCATATTGAATTTGCTTATAATCGCTCATTGCATTCTACTACTAAGATGTGCCCTTTGAAGTTGTGTATGGTTTCCTACCTCGCACCTATTGATTTGTTGCCTCTTCCATCTTCGGAGAAGGTTAATTTTGATGCTAAAGAACGTGCTGAATTGATTTTAAAAATGCATGAGTTAACTAAGGAAAACATTGAGCGATGAATGCTAAATATAAACTTGCTGGAGATAAGGGTAGAAAACATGTTGTGTTTGCACCGAGATCTTGTTTGGTTACATTTATGTAAAGATAGATTTCTAATTTGCGCAAATCAAAGCTAATGCCACGTGTTGATGGTCCTTTAAGGTGTTAGAGAAGATAGATGATAATGCATATAAACTTGAGCTACCTGCAGATTTTGGGGTTAGTCCCACTTTTAACATTGCAGATTTGAAGCCTTATTTGGGTGAGGAAGATGAGCTTCCGCCGAGGACGACTTCAATTCAAGAAGGGGGATGATGAGGACATCCATACCATTGTTACACCCACGGCCCCTCTCTGCTACACCCACGGGACCAATTACTAGAGCTCACAAGACGCCAATTAAATTACCGTGTACTTTCGCTTCTTGGTAATGATTCTAATGTTCATGAGAATATGATGTCGCTTAAATTGGATACATTTGTTTTGCTTACAAATGAAGGGCCTAGCTTGGAGAAGGATGAACATTGGAGCAAGAACACGATGGAGTTGATGGCATGCTAAGGGGATCAAGAACGGAGTTACAAGTGATGATTTCAGGACTTTGAAGCCACCATAAGGAGTGCATGAAGCCTTGGACGAAATATACAAGTTGCCACTTCATAATATTCGTCCATAGGCTTTTCTAGGTGCTACGTCACCTTATTATTGGGCCAGGCCCATGTAATTTCGAAATACTTAAGTATAGGCTATTTTAGAGTCCGTATGTGTGGGGAAACAAGAGATAGGGTTGGTTTCGATCCCACCTTCAAGGGCCACGAAATTCACTCCTTTTCCCCCATATATACAGCCCTTAGGGCGCTGCTTAGACTTTGGGTTTTGTTTAGATCAAAAGTTCGCCATAGCTGCAACTTCACGTGCATTTCGCTTGTGTTCAACGACTGCACAAAGGCGCCACGTAACCCCACCTTGATCAATAAAGCTTTCATCTTATATTCGCAATATCCAGATTGCAATCTCAGCTTCTTGCTTGTTCTTCGCTTGCTCGCAGGAAATAGACCCTCGTGGTCGTTGATCGTGTTCGGCGTGGTCAATAACCTCTCGGAGTTGGTTTAGCGATTGCTATATGCGACGCCCTCGCACGTCAGAGTCGATCGCAAAGTCGACTTCCACCAAAGCGAAATCCACCATCTCATCGAAAGACGGACACCTTTGCCTCTATCACCTCCACCAAGGCACGAAATTCACCCCTCTTCCTCCATATATACAGCCCTTAGGGCACCGCTTAGACTTTGGGTTTTGTTTAGATCAAAAGTTCGCCATAGCTGCAACTTCGCAGCATTTCGCTTGTGTTCAACGACTGCACAAAGGCGCCACAGTAACCCCACCTTGATCAATAAAGCTTTCATCTTATATTCGCAATATCCAGATTGCAATCTTAGTTTCTTGCTTGTTCTTCGCTTGCTCGCAGGAAATAGACCCTCGTGGTCGTTGATCGTGTTCGCGTGGTCAATAACCTCTCGGAGTTGGTTTAGCGACATGCTATATGCGACGCCCTCGCAGACGTCAGAGTCGGATCGTCGAAGTCGACTTCCACCAAAGCGAAATCCACCATCTCATCGAAAGACGGGACACCTTTGCCTCTATCAAATCCCCACAAAAATACCCCCCAGATGTTTTGTGATTTGTTAGTTTTGATGATGTTTTGTTGATTTTGATCCGTGGATTCGGTGTGTAACTCGTGGATCTTGTGTTTCCCCACCTTCTCCCCCTCGAAATCCATCCAAAATCCCCGAAATCGTCAAATTCCCCCCCATTTTCGAGTTCTTCTCGAGCTGTTCCCGTGCGTGGTTGACCTGCCCGGATCATCCGGACTAAGTCCCGGATCATCCGGACTCGCCCGGATCATCCGGCTCTTGGCCCGGATCATCCGCTTCTTCGCCAAACTGCAGTTCTGCAGTCCACCATCCACCTCCACCACCATCCACACATACATACATCCTCCCCACCCCATCCACCACCATTTCCACTTGCCAAACCCCAATACTCAACCTCCGTACTACCATTCGAATTTGAGTTCGACAATTTGAGTAAGATTTCCGTGTCCTCTTGTGTTTCGGCTATTTAGGCGCGGTGTGACATCAACAACAAACGCTCATTTCGGTCGGCTACTCATCTTCGCTACGGACGGTAACTTCGTCGACATCTTTGTCATACCTTGCAATTGCACTGATAACCATCATATACCATCTTTTGCGTTGCTTACCCATCGAGACTAGCCATTGAGTATTGCCGGCAACGTGATTTGTGCACATTAGTTGCATACACCATATCATACATACAATCGTGGTGCATATCCTGGAATCAACTTGTGTGTCACAAAGTTGTCATCGCATACACAATTGCTATCTTGATTCGTGAAGTTTGCATAAGAAAAGAGCTCAAAAGAGAAAGAGCCACTCAAGCTTTTAAGCAAAGAGGAAAGATAAGCAAAGAGCTTATAAGCAACAAGCATAGCATCATACAACATTAAGATTGTCATATAAGATCATCTTGGATCATTGCACCGATATACCATACATATAGCATACTTGGGATAGAGATCGTTGCATTTTTGCCTAGTAGGTTGTGCACAAGCTACGTATCCGCCTATAGTGCAATCGTGCTAGCGTCTCTCTAGTATTGTGCAACAAGAGCATTTTCGTGAATTCCACATTTTGGCTCATTTTTGGTTTGCACAATCCCATTTATCTATTTGCGTGTGTGTTTCCGTGTACCACTACTTGCTTGGTCTACTTGTTGCATATGCGAATTTACGAATCTTCTTCAACATTTTTGAGTCAAGCTAACAATTGCAATCAATTTTGTGCCACCATCCTAACCAAGCTCCACCAAAAGCTTTTACTTGTGTAGGTGTGAGAATCGACAAGGATCGGTACCAATAGTGCTATTTCATTGTCCGCATTTGAGTGAACTTGATTCATCTTCAACTTCGTCAAAGGTACATTGGTATTCGTTCTTCCCTTCTACCACTCACAATTTGCTTGAAATGATGGATAGGCCAAGTTCTTCTACAAATCCACTCTTCATCGAGCAAGACGACGACATGTCATCATACGTCACCAAGAGCCACCTCTTTGGCGCATAACGAGCTCTCCATCAAGAGCAACAAGCAATGAGCTTAACGATCGACAACCTCTCCACCGACTTGCGACTCTCCGAGCAACGTACACGAGATTACTTCGACAACAAACTCGACGCAAGACAAGAAAGAGAATGATGCAAGAATGGACGAGATCCGCGCTTTGTTGTTGAACCGGCATACTTCTACCTCCTCACACTCAAGACGGAGCCACTCAAGTCGCCATTCCGACGACTCCTTCTCCGACACAAGTACACCGTCATCGAACATTCTTCGACGAGCAGCGCGTCAAGACCGTCATGCATCTCGCAACCCACTACATGACAAGCACCCCCAAGAACAAGTTGATGAACAAGTCCCTCGTCCTCAATCGAACCAAGTGGCGTTTGCTTAAGCTCAAGAACGACAACGTCTTCGTCACCAACAAGAACAAGAACGAGCGCGCCTACATCAAGAGCAACAAGAAGCCGAGGCCAAACGTCTTCAACAACAACAACGAGAAGCACAAGCTCTCGAGGCGGAACGTGCCCTTCAAGCATCAAGTCGAGCTATCACCAACCGCAATCGCGAAAAGCGCAATCAAGAGGAAGCCCTTCGAGAAGAAATACAAGAGAGGAACTACCACCCGTGTGCGCAACGTCAAGCTCCACAAGCTCCTCAAGCTCAACCTCAACCTCAAGGTCAACAAGAGCAAGTTGATCATGGACTTCCTCCTCGCCAAGAACAACATGAGGATGATTACCCTCCACGTCAAGAACGTCATCATCAACATCGACCTCAACACAATGAAGAACAACGCTATGGCAAGCTCAAGTTTACAATGCCCAAGTTCAATGGAACCAATGATCCCGAAGAGTACCTCTCATGGGCATTGAAGGTCGACAAAATCTTTCGCTTGCACAACTATGAGGAAGAGAAGAAGATCGCTATGGCATCACTTGAGTTCCAAGACTATGTACTCATATGGTGGGAACAAGTCCTTGAGCGCCGACAAGCAAGAGGTGAACCTCCAATCACCACTTGGGCTCAAATGAAGGATGTCATGAGAGCACGTTTTGTGCCCACCTACTACAACCGTGATCTTTTCAAGAAGCTACAACTCCTCAAGCAAGGAACAAAGAGTGTTGAAGAATACTACAAGGAAACGGAGATTGCCATGATTCGAGCCAATGTCACGGAGGATGATGAGCAAACAATGGCACGATTCTTGAACGGACTCAACCATCCCATCAAGAAGATCGCCGACTTCCAACCCTACTCCAACCTCATTGAGCTCGTGCATCAAGCTACAAAGGCGGAACATCAAGTACAAGATGACTCCAAGTACGCCAAGTACTCATCCAAGACATACGGCTTCTCCAACAACCAAGCCTCAACAACTAATCCAACTTCGACATCAACCAAGCCTTCTCCAAGCAACGACGACAAGTCAAGTTACAAGAAAGCTTCTACAAGTTCAAGTCGTCCTCCTCCTACTACAAGCAACTCCAAGCCAGCGGCTTCATCATCTACTCCAACCGATGAGACCGCAAGACAAGCTCCTTCAAGTGTTTTACTTGCGGTGGCGAGGCCACAAGTCATATGAATGCACCAACAAGCGCACCATGATACTCAACGATTTATGGCACCTACGACTCAATGAGTGAAGATGAAATGGACGCTATTGAGCAAGTGGCCATGCACCGCGATCAACGAGGATGAAGATGATCAAGTCTTTTGTGATGAAGATACAAGTCCCGCTCTTGTTGTCTCCAAAGTCTTGACACTTCAACATCAACAAGAAGAAGACCAACGATGCCACATCTTCCACACAAAGGCCGCATCAATGGGAGATCCGCAAGGTCATCATCGATGGAGGTAGTTGCCACAACTTGGCAAGCGAAGAACTATGCTCCAACCTCCAATTGGTCAAGAAGAAGCATCCGCAACCCTACAAAGTTCAATGGCTAAGGACTCCGCACCATACGAGTTGAGCATACGGTCCAAGTATCCTTCAAAATCGGTGCATATGAAGACACTTTGGAGTGTGATGTGGTCCCAATGACCGTTTGCCACCTCCTCCTTGGTCGGCCATGGCAATTCGACCGTGGTGTCTACCACAATGGGCGTACAAACCACTATAGCTTCAAGATGAAAGGCAAAGAATATGTCCTACGACCCATGTCTCCTAGTCAAGTGATAGCCGACAAACAAGCCACCAAGCAAAGAGAGAAAAGTGAGAAAGTGATCCACCCAAAAGTGAGTGAGAGCCACAAGCCAAACTTGAGCGCCTCTTCGCCTAGAGAGAAAAACCTCATATTATTTGCCACAAAAAGTGAGATGAGAGAAGTGTATGAGAACCTATCGAGTGTTATGCACTTTGTCCTTGTGTGCAAGGATGGAGAACCAAAAACTAACACCACTCATGAGCTACCTTTGGTGTTTCAATCTCTTTTGCAGGAATTTCAAGATGTTTTCCCCGATGAGCTACCTCCGGGTCTACCTCCTCTTCGAGGCATTGAGCATCGAATCGACCTCATCCCCGGAGCGCCACTTCCAAACAAAGCTCCCTACCGTGTCAATCCCGAAGAAACCAAGGAGATTCAACGGCAAGTACAACAACTAATCGACAACGATCATGTACGTGAAAGCTTAAGCCCTTGTGCCGTTCCCGTTATTCTTGTCCCTAAGCCCGATGGAAGTTTCCGCTTGTGCTCCGATTGTAGACCTATAAATGCTATCACCGTGCGCTATAGGCATCCTGCCCTCGCTTAGATGATATGCTTGATGAACTTAGTGGAGCCAACTTTTCTCAAAAATTGATCTTAAAAGTGGCTATTATCAAATCCGCATTCATGAGGGTGATGAATGGAAAACTGCTTTCAAAACAAAATTTGGCTTATATGAATGGTTGGTTATGCCTATGGGTTTGTCGGAAGCTCCCGAAACTTTTGTGCGTCTCATGCATCATGTACTTCGTCCATACATTGGAATCTTTGTTGTGGTTTACTTCGATGATATTCTTGTGTTTAGCAAAACCATGAAAGAGCATCTTGATCATGTTAAGCTAGTTTTGCAAACGCTTCGAAAGGAAAGTCTTTACGCCAACTTGAAAAAATGCACTTTTGGCGTTGACAAAGTGGTTTTCTTGGGTTTCGTTGTCTCTTCCAAGGGTGTCCATGTTGATGAAACTAAGATCAAAGCAATTAAAACTTGGCCCCAACCCACCAATTTGCAACAAGTGCGAAGTTTCCTTGGTCTTGCAGGTTTTTATCGCCGCTTTGTGAAAAACTTTAGCACTATTGCAGCTCCTTTGCATGCTTTGAGTAAGAAGAATACTCCTTTTGTTTGGGGACCTTTGCAATCCAACACTTTCGATGAGCTCAAGTCTTTGCTTACTCATGCTCCAATTCTTGCTTTGCCCAATTTTGACAAAACTTTTGAGGTTCATTGTGATGCAAGTGGTACCGGAATTGGCGGAGTTTTAATGCAAGAAAAACGAGTCATTGCTTATTTTAGTGAAAAACTCTCGGTGCTCAACTTAACTATCCCATATATGACAAGGAATTGTATGCCTTAGTGCGTGTCCTACATGTTTGGGAACATTATCTTAGACCTCATGAGTTTGTAATCCATACCGATCATGAAACGCTTAAGTACTTGAAAGGTCAAACTAAATTGAACAAGCGTGATACCAAATGGAGTGAATTTATTGAATCTTTTCCATATGTGATCAAGTACATTAAGGGCAAGGAAAATGTAGTTGCCGATGCACTTTCACGCATATGCACGCTTGTCACCCAACTTTAATTGAATGTTATTGGTTTTGAGCACATCAAAGATTTGTATGCTAGTGATCCATCTTTTGCACCTCATTATGCTAAATGTTTGACGCATACATCTTGGGAACAATATTACCTCAAGGATGGTTATCTTATGAGAGCTAACAAACTATGCATACCCGAGTCTTCTCTTCGTTTGCTCCTTTTGCAAGAGGCTCATGGAGGTGGACTCATGGGACACTTTGGACACGACAAGACCTTCGCCACGCTCTCCAAGAACTACTTTTGACCCAAGATGTTTCGAGACGTCTCACGCTTCACCACCCGATGCTCAACATGCCGCAAAGCTAAGTCAAAAGCTCAATCTCATGGTCTTTACATGCCTCTTCCTATTCCTTATCAACCTGGGGAAGACATTAGCATGGACTTTATACTTGGTTTGCCTAGAACTCAAAATGGAAAGGATTCCGTGTTTGTTGTTGTGGATAGATTTTCTAAGATGGCACATTTTATTCCTTGCAACAAGGTAGACGATGCTTCACATATTGCAAATCTCTTTGTAGGGAAATCTTGCGCCCATGGAGTACCAAAGTCAATCGCTCCGACCGCGACGCCAAGTTCTTGAGTTACTTTTGAAAACTCTTTGCGCCAAGCTCGAATCAAGCTCTTGTTCTCCTCCGCATACCACCTCAAACCGACGGCCAAACGGAGGTGACGAACCGGACGCTTCCACTCTACTTCGCGTGTTGATCAAGAAGAACATCAAGGAGTGGGAGACGGTTCATCCATCGCCGAGTACGCCTACAACCGCAAGAAGACATTCGACGACCGGCAAGTCCCCTTCGAGGTCGCTTCACGGCTTCAACCCATTGTCCCCATTGGACATTCTACCTCTACCTCTACAGAGCGCACCAACATCGACGCAAGTGCCCGTGCAAGCTACATCAAGAAGATGCATGAAGATACAAGAAACACCATTGAGCGCCAAGTACAACGACTAGCGCCCAAGCTCAATATCAACAAGCAACCCATGATCTTCAACATAGGTGATCTCGTGGGCTACACCTTCGCAAGGAACGCTTCCCCAACGAACGCAAGTCCAAACTTCTACCTCGAGCCGATGGACCTTCAAGGTGTTAGCGCTACAACAACAACGCCTACAAGCTCGACCTACCAAGCGACAAGTACAACGTGAGCGACACCTTCAACGCCAAAGACCTCTCGCCTTTCCATGGTGATGAAGATCTAGATCCGAGGTCGGATCCTTTCAAGGAGGGATATGATGCGAGCATCCTTCCATCATCCCCATGGACTCTACATCAACACCTACAACACCACAAGGACCGATGACTCGAGCACGTGCAAGAGCTCTTGAAACCGAGGTGACATCACTCCTCTCACAACTCTCCTTCGATTCACATGAGACATGGTTACTACCTCAAACGGAAACTCTATGCATACTCAGGCACCAAGGAGTCGACCATGAAGATGCTAGGAAGCGAGGAGAACCGGAAGCGGAAGGCATGCATGAAGACGGAGAGAAGAAAGCAACAAGGACCAGAGAGGCCGGACGATCCGGACGGAGGCCCGGACGATCCGGACAGAGCCCGGATGATCCGGACCCCGGTCCGGACGATCCGGCTACAACGACCGAAGGCAACAAGCTCTCCTGGGCCGACCATCCGGTCTCGCCCCGATCTTCCGACCCGCCGGACGTCCGGACCTCCAGCCGGACATCCGCCCTCGCGATCGTCACCGATCCTCCGCTCATCCGCCCCCGCCTCGATCATCCGACCAGCCCGGATCATCCGGACCCCGTCCGGATCATCCGCCAGCGCTTTGTAAGGCGCGTGTTGGCTGAGCCCATGTACCCTTCGCCCAAGACTCTATATATAGGACCCCTCTCCTCACTTTGAGACTTAGCATTGATTAGCTCATATTTGTGTGAGAGCCTTTGCTCATCCACTCGGTTACTTCTCCTCGGAGATCAGGACCTCCGCCTAGGAGAAGATCCTCATCGGATACAAGACCCTCTTTGGGAAGATCCCTCGTGGATTTAAGGCCTCCTCCGGAGATGAACAGCCTTTGTATCCTTACCCTAGTTGACTATGTACCTTGTGGATCTCATGTGTGTATGTTGATCTAGCACTTGTGTGATCGATTCCTTGTTGGTTGAGTGTTCCTCCCTCGTTTTCCCTGTGTTTCCCCTCGTGCTTCCGCGTGTTCTTCGTGTTTCCTCCGTAGGATCCCCTCCAAACGTGAAAGATCGACGAATTAGGGTTCCACCCTACATCATTACTTGTGCACATTAGTGGTCTACACCATCCATTGCATACATACCATATCATCTTGGTATCATATCATCCATTGTGCCTCAAGTTTGTTCCCGCATATACACATTTGCTATCTTGGCTTGTACATTGTGCAAATTGGCCATAGAGAAAAAAAAAGAGAAAAAGCTTTTAAGCAAAAATAGAGCAAAGAGCTCGTGAGTAAGTGCCATAGCATCATACCCCCATTGCAAATAAGAGCCATACCAAAATCTACATCATATGATATCATGCTTGAGAGAAACACCGGGAACCATACATACATAGCATACTTGGGATAGAAGTTTATCCATTTCGCATCTATAGGTTGTGCACAAGTGTCGATCCGCCTATTGAGCAATCGTGCTAGCGCCTCTCTTGAGTTGTGCAACGCGAAGCGCTTTTCCGTGGATTCCACATTTTGTGCTCATTCCTTGGTTGCACGACCCCATTTATCTATCCGTGTGTGTTTTCCGTGAGCCACATATTGCTATTGGTCTACTTGTTTCGCTTGCGAATTTGTGAATCTTTTTCAACATTATTGACCCTTGCTAACATTTTGCATCAAATTTTTGTGCCACTATCCTCACCAAGCTCTACCATAAGCTTTTACTTGTAGGTGTGAGTGAACAAGTCCGGTACCAATTCCACTATTCTTTCATCTCACATTGAGTGAAACCAGATACATCCTCAACTTTGGGAAAAGGTAACTTGGTATTGTTTATCTCATTTCCTACTCACCTCTACTCGAGTCTTGTGATGGATAGGCAAGGCATTTCACTTTCGGTCTACAACAACAACGATGAGTTCGATGCCATGAACAACAACTACGACGCCAAGATGGACAAGCGCATGGAGGAGATCAAGGCCCTCATCAAGTCCTACAAGCGATCTTCCTCATCTTCGAGAAGACGCTCAAGAGCACATCCTTCCGAGCTACCACCTCCGGCAAGATCACATCGGCATCGACACCATCACCAACAAGAACGTGAAGGTCAAGAGCTCAACACCAACAACCGCTCAACGACTTCACCATCTCCCTTGGCAACTTCGCCAAGCGACTTCAAGGCATCTTCGCCTACGGACATATGACATCTACGCCAACAAGAACCTCAAGTCTACGCCAAGCTCAAGTCCGCGACTTCCACGTAGTACGACCTCGACACTAACCACAAGATTCCTTTCTATGGGACTCAAGAACCCGAGGAGTACCTCAAGTGGGAGCGTTTGATGGACGACTACCTCAAGCTACATCAAGTTCGTCCCGAAGATCAAGTGAAGTGCGCCACAAGAAACTTCCACGACTACGCCTCGACATGGTGGCTTCACACACCTTCAGAGAGCTACGAGATGAGTTGGCCCTGCATTTAAGAGAGCTTTACGGCGAGAGTTTGTGCCTCCAACCTACACGGAACAACTTCGACGCCAATTGGAGAACACCACCCAAGGATCCAAGTCCATCGACAAGTACTTCAAGGAGATGATGATTGCCTTGCGACGAGCCGGGCGTGGATTTAATTCCCATTTCGATGAAGTTCCACTTCATGATGGGATTGCACAACGACATCTCCAAGACCATCTTCCTCGAGAACTACAAGTCCATCGACGACTACTACATTGGTGCTCTCAAGGCGGAACAAGAACTCATGAAGGCCAAGGCTTCTCCACCCCAAGCAAACTTCGCGGCGACCAAGCTCTACGACAAGCATGAGGCTAGTACCACCATGATGTCCAAGCCCAACAAGCTCCAAGACGATGCTCCCAAGTGCGACTTCACCACCATCCCTCTTTGCGGCATTGATGGTGCAAGTCTACTTCGACTCTTTTTCAAGACGGTGCGGCGACGAGTACGACTACGGAGACCCTCAAGGACCAAGCTTTGGAGGCGAGCGACAAGGTGGCGAGCAAGGATGATGCTTCCATCTTTGGAGGCGAGAGTGATGATGTGCCATCTTCGGCCTTCATCCACGGCGCATTTACGATGAGATGGTTGAGCATGGGATCTTCCTTCACCACGGCGACGATGATGACTTGAGTGACTTGTGCCACCATATTGAGAGTGAGAGTGACTTCACCACTAGCCCCATATATGATGAGTTGCCACAATTCCTGATAGAGGCAAAGGTGTCCCGTCTTTCGATGAGATGGTGGATTTCGCTTTGGTGGAAGTCGACTTTGACGATCCGACTACGAGCGTGCGAGGACATCGCGCCTTAGTAATCGCTAAACCAACTCCGAGAGGTTATTGACCACGCCGGAGCACGATCAACCTGACCACGAGGGTCTATTTCCTGCCAACAAACGAAGAACAAGCAAGAAACTGAGATTGCAATCTGGATATTCCGAATATAAGATGAAAAGCTTTATTGATCAAGGTGGGGTTCTGTGACGCCTTTGTTTGGTCGTTGAACACAAATGAAGTACGTGAAGTTGCAGCTATGGCGAACTTTTAATCTAAACAAAACCCAAAGTCTAAACGGTGCCCTAAGGGTTGTATATATGGAGGAAGAGGGGGGAATTTCGTGGCCCTTGGTGGAGGGATCCGAAACTAACCCTATCTCTTGTTTCCCCACACATACGGACTCTAAAAATAGCCTATACTTATGTATTTCCAAATTACATGGGCCTGGCCCAATAATAAGGTGACGCAGCACCTAGAATAGGCTCTGGACGAAATTTATGAAGTGGCATCTTGTATATTTCGTCCAAGGCTTCATGCACTCATTATGGTGGCTTCAAAGTCCCGAAATCACCACTTGTAACTCCGTTTGTCCTCTCTTATGCATGCCATCATCTCCATGCTTGTTCTTGCTCCAATGTTCATCCTTTTCCAAGCTAGGCCCTTCATTTGTAAGCAAAACAAATGTATCCAATTTAGGCAGCATCATATTCTCATGAACATTAGAATCATTACCAAGAAACGAAAGTACCTGGTAATTTAGTTGGCGTGCGCGAGCTCTAGTAATTGGTCCAGTATGTATAGTAGCAGGGGCTGTGGGTGTAACAATGGTATTGATGTCCTCATCAATTCCCATGTGAGGAGAGCCACAACCCCCACCACTTGAGTGAGATGAGTGACTCCACCATACGTGAGTTTGAGTGCACCTATCTTGAGGGAGTGAGTGAACCACCACATAGAGAGAGTAAAATAGTTGATAGGTCTCGTGAGGCCATTTGCATTTCTAACAACTTGACCTCTACCTCTATTGTGTCTTCTCTTTTGGTGCTAGGTCCCATTTATGATGACGCGCCGATCCTCGACGACTTCTTCCTCCCTTTGGACAAGATGATGGCCATGGTGGATTATGATGCACCGCCCACATGGTTCCATCAAGATGATGATGACCACCATTTGGTCTTTCCCACCTCACCTACACCACTTGAGTGGAATGACAAAGGTAACAAAGGTGAAGGTGATGCTCTAGTCCCACTAGCGGACATTCTTGACATTGATTGCTTGCATGATGTTGATCCACCTAGTGCCATGCTTCATGCTAGTATGATTTCCCAATGTGATGATTTGCCCATTTATGATGAATGTGATGATTCTCATGTGGAGTTTATTAGTAGTGATGCCATGTTACATAGGATTTCTTGTGACAATTCTTTAGGTCACATCATGTTTGATAATCCGCTTGACTTGTCATATGCTATGCATGAGATCCACCATATGTCTTATTTGCAATCTCTTCATAGTGACTATGCATATGCCATTAAAATAAACCCAATTTGCACATATGGCATAGATGACAAGCCCATGGTTATTGGCATTTGTTTTTCTTGTGATGATATTGATATGCTCCCTTTGCATCATTTATCTCATATGCCATGCCATGACCACCTAGCTTCGGATATGCATTGTTTTGGATGTTGTCCATTTCCTCCATGTAATGTTTCCGATATTGCTCATGAGGAGACCGCCATAGTTTCCTCATACATTTTAAGAGATTTTGATCCATCCCATCCATTGCATGATCCCAATACGTGTGTGCACCATATGCTCCCCATGAATAAACATGCTTTTGATGTGCCTTATACTTGTTTGCTCAATTTGTGTCCCCATCGTGTCATACATAACAACTATTCTTTCATGATGGATGACATGTTCCTATACCATGCATCAAATTTCTTTGAGCGATGCCTATCTTGTGCTAACTCACACGTGCACATACACATCATGATGGATGATGTGTACATTTACCACACACACAATTTCTTCCGTTTGTGTCTCTTTTGTGTAGGTACCCATGCATACTTGTCAACTTCACAATCCCACGAGTTGACAAAACGAGCTCTCAAGAGCAATGACGATTTGGGATCCCGTGGACTATCCTTACCACCGTTCCCTTCGCGCAAGGACTACGCGCAACTCCTCTACTTGGCTCTCACACGGCTATGGGCCATTTACCACTTCTCACATTATGCTCATTTTACCGTGTTCACTTTGCATGCTATGCTTGCTTCTATGCCTTTGCCATGCAATTGTGACCCTTGCTTGCATCTACCCATGTTTCATCATTATGCTACTTCTATGTGTATTTGCATGCTTGGTAGAGATCCTTGTTGCTATTGCCATGTTTATCATGTGCCCCATGCTATTGTCCTCATATCTTGCTTTCATGCTTGTGCTATGACATGTGAATTGTTCATGCCCACTATTTGCACCAATGACATGATTGCCATGATTTCCTCTAGTATGTTGCATCTTCGCACAACTAGCTTGCTTGACTTGATTGCTTTGATTGCTTGCTATGTTGCATCACCCATGTTCCACTACTTGCTTTCTTGGGTTGATGACATATATGGTCATGCCTCTCACATGATATATCTTGATCATTGTATCTTGTGTCATACTTGCTCATCCCATGCGGTTGATGACAACCATCTATATGCTTTGCACATGATTCATATTGATTCTTGTCATATATCTCCATGTGTTGCCTCTCTCATGCTAGATTTGCCATGTATTGAGTGCAACAATGATTCTCTTCTTGCTCATGAGATTGCCCCCATAGCATTCTCACACATGTTTGGAGATTTGGATATATTACTTGTGAAGCATGCTTGTCTTACTCCTTTGCACCATATACATAGTGGGAAAATGGAGCACCTAACAACGCATCTTCACAGACCAAGAACTACGAGATCACCCCTTTCATTCTGGGGTGACGGAGGGATCGTACCATTCGAGCCGCCATGAATATTGCCATTGTTGCATCATATTATTCATGCACTTTTGCTTCTAACGGTTATATGCAAGAGAAGAGAACCATCATGATGTATGATGTGTTTGTCTACCATGTACATACGTTCTTTGTTTTGTTTTGTGCATGTGTAGGATACTTGGACTTTGTGTCGACTTCCACTTCACGTGAGTTGACCATTCGAGCACTTGAGAGCGAGCCTCATACATTCTACCATGACTCGCTTCTACACCGTATTTGCTTCCACTTCGGCATTGTGAAGAATGCACAAGGACACACTTTCAAGGTGACATCCTTCTTGAGCCTGGATATTGTGGATCATACTTCATGTGTTGCTTGCACCATTTGCACGCATGTTCGAGATATTGCTTTCTACCATGATTGCCACATTTCCATGCTTCATGACATATATACCTTGTGTGTTGCATCCAATTCTTGGACTACTTGCTACTATCATATGGTTGGTTGATGCGGAGCATCCCACGTTCATCCCCATGTACACTCCGACTACTCTCCAAGCCCCAAGGATACATAAGATGAGACCTCGACTATGCGCCATTGGACACAAGGTGAATTCACTCCTCTTCGAACCGTCACTTTCTGCATATGAGACATGGCTACTACCTCATGCATGGACCTTGCATACACTCAGGTACAACCAAGATGACCATGGAGAATCCAAGGACCAAGGCTGGAAGAGGAGAAGGAAGAAGAAGAATGGAGCAAGACTGGAGTTGCCCGGATCATCCGGACACCCAAATGATCATCCGGACCTCCCGGATCATCCGCATCGGCGCCGAAGACTACAGAAGCCCCTCGACGAAGCCGGATCATCCGGACGGTCGCCCGGATCATCCGGACCCCCGACACCCGGATCATCCGGGCCGCCATCCGGATCATCCGGACCCGGCCTGTGTGCGCGACTTGGGCCGAGGCCCGTGTACCCCTTCGCCCCTCACTTACCCCTTCGTGGCTTAGCACTATAAATAGACCTCCTCCTCCCCACTTTGAGGGTTATCGTTGATTTAGCTCATGTTAGAGATAGAGCTACGCTCATCTATCGGATCTCCTCCTCGTGAGAGACCGCGGCCTCCACCTAGGAGAAGATCCTCTCGGATGCAAGACCCCTTTATGGGAAGATCCCCTCGTGGATTCAAGGCCTCCTCCGGGAGATGAACGGTTCCGTTGTATCCTTACCTTTGTTGACCATGTATCTTGTGGATCTCTTATGTGTATGTTGATCTAGCACTTGTGTGATCGATTCCTTGTTGGTTGAGTGATTCTCTCGCTTTCCCGTGTTTCCCCTTGTGCTTCCGCTGTTCTTCGTGTTTCCTCCGTAGGATCCCTCCAAACGAGAAAGATCGATTTAATTAGGGTTCCACCCTACATCATATGGTATCATGAGCCACGTTGATCACGTTTTTGGAGCCCCTGCCCCTCTTTTTCTAGCTTGATTTTGTTGATTTCGTCCTAAATCCAAAAATCCCCACCAAAAATAGCCCCCAAATTTTTTTGTGATTTGTTGGTTTGATGATGTTTTGTTGATTTTGATCCATGGATTTGCTTGGTTTCAAGTGGATCTAGCTTTCCCCCAAGTTTCCCCACCTTCCATCCACGAAATCCCTCAAATTTTGCCCCGAAAATCATCCATTTCCGCCCAAAAATTCGCCCCCGAGAGCAAATCCCGAGCAGTTTGACTTGCCCGAATCATCCGGACCTTCTCCCGGATCATCCGGACCAAGCCCGGATCAGCTGGACGCCTCGGACGTCCGGATAAATCACAAGACCAAAAATGAACCGGCGCCGACGAACCCGGATCATCCGGATGTCCTCCGGATCATCCGGACATAGCTCGATGAGCTGGACCTCCTCCCGGATGTCCGGTTACACTGAAAACTGACACGGCTGAAATCTTGTTTTGTCCATAACTAATTCATCCGAACTCCGATTTTGACGTTCATTAGCTCGTTTTGAAGCTCTTGACATCCCCCTTCACACAAAAATACCACCAACATCATTTGACTCCATCGCATTTTCTGAAATTTGGCAAGTTTGCCTAGGCCTTCCAACATATCATCCGCATTACCACCACCGACTTCCGCAACCTAACCCATTTTGTTCCCCATTGCATATGTGGTTGTTTGAGTTGTGATTAGAGTCTCCTAAGGTGTTTCGGCTACTTAGGGACGATTGCTTCTTCATAAACCACCACCATCACCACTTCCACATAGACATTCCCACCATACACTTCCGACAACCAAACATAACCCAATTTTGTTTGAGCTTGTTTGAGTTGTAGCTTGTGTCTCCTAAGGTGTTTCGGCTACTTAGGGACAGCAACTTCAACTCTGACACGTGTATATCCATCATTCCACTTCCGCATTTGCCTAGTGCAAAACCACCACCGCTTTTCGCTACCACCATTTTTGACATTTGTCATTTGAGATTTTGAGTTTGCGGTTTTTCGCTTCCTAAGGTGTTTCGCTACTTAGGACGAGTCTCCATCATCTTGGTATCTACACCAAGAACACCGCCACTCATCATCACAAAGGACGGTAACCTCGACGACACCTTTGTATATTCCCTTGCAATTGCATTGTTAACCCCTAGCCCATTTTGCGTCACTTACCTATCGAGACTAGCCATTTGAGTATTGCCGGCAACGTTACTTTTGCACATTAGTGATCCACCATTCCATTACATACATACCATATCATATTGGTATCATATCATCCATTGTGCCTCAAGTTTGTTCCCGCATATACACAATAGCTATCTTGGTTTGTGCATTGTGCATAAGTGGCCATTGAAAAAAAAGCTTTTAAGCAAAAAGAGAGCAAAGAGCTCGTGAGCAAGTGCCATAGCATCATACCCATTGCACATAAGATTGTCAAATCTACATCATATGATCTCATGCTTGAGAGAAACACCGGGAACCATACATACATAGCATACTTGGGATAGAAAGAATACCCATTCTGCATCTTATAGGTTGTGCACAAGTGTCGTATCCGCCTATTGAGCAATCGTGCTAGCGTCTCTCTTGAGTTGTGCAACACGAGCGTTTTGGTGGATTCCACATTTTGAGCTCATTCCTTGGTTGCACGACCCCATTTATCTATCTGTGTGTGTGTTTCCGTGTACCTTTCATTGCTATTGGTCTACTTGTTCGCTTGCGAATTTGTGAATCTTTTTCAACATTATTGACTCTTGCTAACATTTTGCATTAAGTTTTTTGTGCCACTATCCTCACCGAGCTCCACTATAAGCTTTACTTGTGTAGGTGTGAGAACCGACAAGGATTGGTACCAATAGTGCTATTTCATTGTCCACATTTGAGTGAACTTGATTCATCTTCAACTTTGGTCAAAGGTACATTGGTATACGTTCTTTTCTTTCTCCCACTCATATTTGCTCGAGTCTTGTGATGGATAGGCAAGGCATTCCCTCTCCGGTCTACGACAACAACGACGGCGTGAACAACTACATCTCCAAAGCGTCTATCTTCGATCTACAACGACAAATGCAAGGCGCACAATCAAGATTGCGAGAGCGCATCGAGAATATCTCCATCGACATTCATCACTCCGAAGCAAGGAAAAGGGACTACATCGACAAGAAGCTTGCCGCACATAAAGAGGAGCAAGATGCAAGGATGGAGGAGATTAGAGCCTTGATCAAGTCTTCTTCCCCTTCATCATCCTCAAGACGACGACGATCAAGCCACAAGTCTTCGGAGCGCGAAAAAGATGCAAGTGCAAATCGTCCTCGTCCACATCTACATGGCGATCACCATCACGTTCATGATCATCACCGCCATGAAGGGCAAGTCACCTCCAAGCAACATGTGCAGGACGACGACGGACGACATCTCCTACGAGCTCAAGCACGACAACGACATCATCATCATGAAAATGCTCCACAAGCGCAAATGCACAAGTCCCAACAAGACCTACTTCACGCCAAGTCCAAGCTTCAAGAGCACAAAAGAAGACCGCGAGACGACCACCACCAAGACGGCGCTACGGCTACACCAACCACTTTGGCATCTTCGCCAAGTGCTATCAAGGCATCTTCGCGTTTTGATGTACGGCATCTTCGCCTACTTCCCACGAGTACGCCTACATCGACTTCATCAAGTCCAAGGCGACTACCTACGAGAGAGGGTGACACTTCCATCTTTGGAAGCCCCCCAAGGAAGATGGCCGAGCATGGGAAACTCCCTTCGGTCATGGAGACGAGCTATGAGGTGCCACATCATATGAGCCTCCCACACCAAGACGGTGACAAGAAGGTCGAGCAAGGGCCATCCCCTTTGACCACGGCGATAGGAGTTGAGCATGGAGACATTTGCACCTACATCCCTCCGACACCCACATATGTCGAGATTCCCCAAGTGCCATGTGAGGAGAGCCACCACCACATGAGAGACATGAGTGACTCCACCATATGTGACATTGAGAGCATTTACTTTGAGAGGATGAGTGTGACCACCACTAGCCCCACACATGAGAGCATGCCACACATCCTATATGAGGTTGAGCGCCACTTGAGTGACCCCACCAACCATAGGAGTGAGAGCATCTTTGAGGGAGTGAGTGAGCCACTACACTTAGTGAGTGAGGTAGTTGACACGGCATGTGAGGCCACCATGATTTCTAACGACTTAACCTCTACTCCTAGTGTGTTTTCTTCTATGGTGCTAGGTCTCCTACATGATGACACGCCTACCATTGATGAGTCCATACCTGATAGAGGCCAAGGTGTCCCGTCTTTCGATGAGATGGTGGATTTCGCTTTGGTGGAAGTCGACTTTGACGATCCGACTACTTAACGTCACGAGGACGCCGCGCTTAGCAATCGCTAAACCAACTCCGAGAGGTTATTGACCACGCCGAGCACGATCAACCTGACCACGAAGGTCTGCTTCCGCGAGCAAACGAAGAACAAGCAAGAAACTGAGATTGCAATCTGGATATTGCGAATATAAGATGAAAGCTTTATTGATCAAGGTGGGGTTCTGTGGACGCTTTGTCGGGTCGTTGAACACAAACGGCACGCGAAGTTGCAGCTATGGCGAACTTTTAATCTAAACAAAACCCAAAGTCTAAACGGTGCCCTAAGGGCTGTATATATGGAGGAAGAGGGGTGAATTTCGTGGCCCTTGGTGGAGGGGTCCAAACTAACCCTATCTCTTGTTTCCCCACACATACGGACTCTAAAAATAGCCTATACTAATGTATTTCGAAATTACATGGGCTGGCCCAATAATAAGGTGACGCAGCACCTAGAATAGCCTCTGGACGAAATTTATGAAGTGGCATCTTGTATATTTCGTCCAAGGCTTCATGTACTCATTATGGTGGCTTCAAAGTCCTGAAATAATCACTTGTAACTCCATTCTTGTCCCTCTTATGCATGCCATCATCTCCATGCTTGTTCTTGCTCCAATGTTCATCCTTCTCCAAGCTAGGCCCTTCATTTGTAAGCAAAACAAATGTATCCAATTTAGGCAGCATCATATTCTCATGAACATTAGAATCATTACCAAGAAACGAAAGTACCGTAATTTAGTTGGCGTGCATGCGAGCTCTAGTAATTGGTCCAAGATGTATAGCAGCAGGGCTGTGGGTGTAACAATGGTATTGATGTCCTCATCATCCTCCCTTCTTGAAATGAAGTCGCCCTCGACGGAAGTTCATCTTCCTCACCCAAATATGGCTTCAAATCTGCAATGTTAAAAGTGGACTAACCCCAAAATCTGCAGCAGCTCAAGTTTATATGCATTATCATTTACTTTCTCCAACACCTTAAAGGGACCAGCAGCACGTGGCATTAGCTTTGATTTGCGCAAATCAGAAATCTATCCTTACGCAAATGTAACCAAACAAGATCTCCGGTGCAAACACAACATGTTTTCTACCCTTATCTCCAGCAAGTTTATATTTAGCATTCATACGCCAATGTTTTCCTTAGTTAACTCATGCATTTTTAAAATCAATTCAGCACGTTCTTTAGCATCAAAATTAACCTTCTCCAAGATGGAAGAGGCAACAAATCAATAGGTGCACGAGGTAGGAAACCATACACAACTTCAAAAGGGCACATCTTAGTAGTAGAATGCAATGAACGATTATAAGCAAATTCAATATGAGGCAAGCATTCCTCCCACATTTTCTTATTATTCTTTAGAACAGCCCTAAGCATAGTAGACAATGTTCTATTGACTACTTCTTTTGTCCATCGCTTGGGGTGACAAGTAGTACTAAAAAGCAGTTTAGTCCCCAACTTAGCCCATAAACATCTCCAAAAGTGGCTAAGAAATTTAGTATCACGATCTGAAACAATAGTATTTGGCACACCATGCAAGCGAATAATTTCACGAAAGAACAAATCAGAAACATTGACAAGATCATCGCTTTTATGACATGGTATAAAGTGTGCCATTTTCGAGAATCTATCCACGACAACAAATATGCTATCCTCCCTTCTTTGTTCTAGGTAAACCTAAAACAAAGTCCATAGATATATCCTCCCAAGGAACACTAGGTACAGCAAAGGCATATATAAACCATGATGATTGAGTCGTGACTTAGCTTTTTGACATGTAGTGCAGCGAGCAATAAAACGCTCAACATCCCGCCTCATCTTTGGCCAAAAGAAATGTGTAGCAAGTACGCCCTCCGCCTTCTTCACGCCAAAGTGTCCCATTAGTCCTCCTCCATGCGCCTCTGCAACAACAAAAGACTAACGGAACTAGCTGGAATGCATAGCTTGTTAGCACGAACACAAATCCATCATGAACGACAAACTTGTTCCATGTTCTTCCTTCTTTACAATTCTGCAATACATCTTTAAAATCAGCATCATGCACATATTGATCTTTGATGGTCTCCAAACCAAATATTTTGAAGTCAAGTTGTGAAAGCATAGTATAGCGATTTAGACAATGCATCAGCAATAACATTTTCTTTACCCTTCTTGTGTTTAATGACATAAGGAAAGTCTCAATGAATTCAACCCATTTAGCATGTCTACGATTCAGTTTAGCTTGACTTTTAATATGTTTCAAAGATTCATGATCGAATGTATAACAAATTCTTTGGGCCATAAATAATGTTGCCATGTTTCTAAAGTCCTAACAAGAGCATATAATTCTTTATCATAAGTAGAGTAATTCAGACTAGGCCCACTCAATTTTTCGTAAAAGTATGCAACAGGTTTGCCATCTTGTAATAACACACCTCCTAATCCAATTCCACTAGCATCACATTCAAGCTCAAAAGTCTTATTAAAATCGTGAAGTTGGAGTAAAGGAGCATGTGTCAACTTATCTTTCAATACCGTGAAGGCTTCTTCCGTGCGGTACCCCAAACAAAAGGCACATCCTTCTTTGTAAGCTCATTGAGAGGTGCAGCAATGGTGCTGAAATCTCTCACAAAACGCCTATAGAAACCAGCGAGGCCAAGGAAACTCCTCACTTGTGTGACCGCTTTGGGCTGCGCCAACTCTCAATAGCTTCAATCTTGGCTTTATCAACTTCAATTCCTGTGGAGTAACAACATAGCCAAGAAAAGATACTCGGTCGGTGCAAAAGGTGCACTTCCCAAGGTTACCAAACAAACGTGCATCACGAGAGCATTAAAAACAGCACGTAAATGTTCCAAATGTTCTTCCAAAGATTTGCTATAAATCAGATATCATCAAAATAGACTACCACAAATCGTCCAATGAAAGCACGTAAAACTTCGCTCATTAATCTCATGAAAGTACTAGGTGCATTAGTTAACCCAAAAGGCATGACTAACCACTCATATAATCCAAACTTAGTTTTAAATGCTGTTTTCCATTCATCTCCCAATTTCATACGAATTTGATGGTATCCACTACGCAAATCAACTTTGGAGAATATTGTAGAGCCACTCAATTCATCAAGCATATCATCTAGCCTAGGAATAGGGTGACGATAACGAATAGTAATATTATTGATGCCTCTACAATCAACACACATACGTGACGTACCATCCTTTTTCGGCACTAGAATAATAGGAACAGCACAAGGACTAAGGGATTCGCGATATAACCTTTGTCGAGCAGCTCCTGACTTGACGATAATCTCCTTCGCCTCCTCCGGATTGGTACGGTATGGTGCACGGTTGGTAATGATGCACCGGAATTAAGTCAATTTGATGCTCAATCCTCGAATAGGTGGTAATCCGGTGGCACGCCTTGTGGAAAGACGTCGTAACTCCCCGCAAAATGTTAGTGACAGCAGGGGGCAAAGAGGAAGGCACGTCCTCGAATGAAAATAATGCCTCTTTGCACACAAAAGCATAGCAAATAGATTTGCTAAAATCTAGCTCATCAATATCAGATTTGGTGGCAAGTAAACATGCACTTTTCAATTTAATTTCGAAGCAACAGAGATGGTTTATTATTAGGCTTCATGTGTTGCTCAAATTCTTTTGCCACAATCTGATTTTCACTCTTATTTTTCTCCTGTTTTGCTTTATTAGCTCTATTAATATCATCTTTCAAAATGGACTCAGGAGTCATAGGAAGCAAAGTAATATTTTTATCCTTATGAACAAGAGTATACTGATTGTTTCTACCATAGTGTACAGAATTTTTATCAAATTGCCATGGTCTACCAAGTAACAAGGAACATGCTTGCATAGGTACCACATCACAATCAACATAATCAGCATAAGTAGAGATACTAAAATGCACACGAACAAGACGTGTTACCTTCACCTTGCCGCTGTTGTTGAACCATTGGATGTAGTAAGGATGTGGATGTGGTCTTGTGGTGAGAGATAGCTTCTCCACCATCTCCATGCTAGCCAAGTTGTTGCAGCTCCTCCATCTATGATGACGCTAATAGAACGCTCCTTCACAACTCCCTTTGTATGGAACAAATTATGCCTCTGATTTTGCTCAGCTTGTGTAACCTGCACACTCAAAACACGTTGAGCAACTAAACATTCATACCACAAGATCATCAAGAGCCATGTATTGTGTCTCATGATCGAAGCATCTCCACCGTGTTCCTCATGTGTAATAAGAGCCAAAGTCTCCTCATCATAGTCACTAGCGGACTCATACCCACCATCCTCAAGAGCAATCATCACACGCTGAGATTTGCATTCTCTCGAAAATGTCCTCTTCCCTTACAACGACGACAAATAATATCACTTGTGTGCCCTATTGACGCCATGGAAGAAGAAGAGCTCTGCAGGCCCGCAGTGTGCTCTTGGCGATAGTGGTGGTTGTGCCTCTTTTTTGTATCACGGTTGGAGGTGGCACCAAGGAGGTGATGGTGCAAAGGAAATAGATGATGCACGTGGTGTCCATGATGAAGGTCGACCTGCAGAAAAGTTAGTGCCGCTAATGCCTCGCGATCCTGACTTCACGCTCAGCTTTACAAGCAAGATGGAATAAACGAGTGATATTATTATAATCCTTATAGTCTAGAATGGTCTGAATCTCTATTTAATCCACCCGTAAAACGTGCAAGCATAGCTTCATTCTCCTCAACAATACCACATCTAATCAAGCCAGTTTGTAATTCCCGATAATATTCTTCTACGAGTTTTTTCCTTGTCTTAAGCGCTGCAATTTTTGAAGTAATTCACGTTGATAATATGGTGGAACCCAACGAGTACGCATAGCAGTTTTCAAAGCAGCCCAAGTAGCTGGAACAGATATAATCTACAATGTTCGCACCACCAAACACATGCAAAGCTAGTGAAAGCACAAACAGCAGCAGGAACACGCTCTCCTCGTGATATTGTAAACATGTAAATCGTTGTTCAGTTTCTAACTCCCAAGTAAGATATATATCGTGAACATATCTACCCTCAAATGGTGGAATATTCAATTTCAGTTTAGGGAGATGGTCATGATCTCGCACTGAGGGGAGCCCTAATATTGCCATTATTTGCATGTGGACGACCTGGTGGTTGTGGTGCTGGTGGTTGCACGTAGTTCGATGTTGATCAACCTCATCCTCATAATCGCCCACATACTCATCATCCTCCTCGGTACCACCAGCAGCAGTAGCAGGAGCCAAAGAAGCACCAACAGCAGAGGCAGCGGCACCAGAATTTTGTCCTGCTCAAGAGGAACACGCCGAGCTCGGCCCATACTGATTCGGAAGGGGCGAGTTGTTGTCGCTGCAGAGGTGCGATAGGTGCAGCCGGCGGTGGTTGTGGAAAACGCGAGCAATTCATCAAACTTGCTATCAAGCTTTGTTTCAAACGCCTTCTCAATGCCATCTATCTTCTCCATGGCCTCGTCAAATCTGTTTACCACGCCTTGCACCTGTCCAATCATCATTTGCTGAAACTTATCATGTAGCTGTTTGTTCGTCAGTTCTCCCAATCAGTCTCATCGGCTTGTGATCCTACCATGGTTAGCGAAAATAGAAACACACAAGAATATGATCCTACAAACTACTAAAAAGTGGTGGTGGTGTATCACAAACCCGTCAAGCAAATCTCAAATTTTACCAGCCTCTTACCCAAAGAAAGGTGGTGATCGGCAACCGCTGTAGTCAAAACTCTCAAAGCTTGGATATAGCGATTACGTGGAGAATCAAACGCACGACGAGATGTATGTGGAGCTGGGAAGGCTTATAATATGGTAGCAAAAAAGGTCAAGAATAATCAATTCAGAGATGCAAAGTTGAATAGACGCTCAACGACGCAGATCTTGTCTGGTCCTAGGCTAGACCGTGCTAGAGACGCGAGCCTAGAACACTAACAAAATCACGGCGCTGCACGTAAACAAGGGAGGAGCACACTCTGAATTTTTTTTTCTCTTTTTTTTTCCTTTTTTTTTGCACTTTTTTGTCCTCTTTTTTTTTTTTTTGAAACTGGAACTATTTTTCTTCTGACGGATGGCTTGGAAGTTGGGGAGTCCTGTGCTGTCACGACTGGAGTATCGCGTGATCTGGAAATCGAGAACAATGCAACAATTATCGGACTCGGACTAGGACTGGTGGCGGAGATGAATCTGTGGAACTCGGACCGGTGGCGGAGATGAATCTGTGGAACTTCGGACCGGTGGCGGATATATGTTGCGGTGGACTCGGATGGGCGTGACGGCGGGATATGTGGTGGCGATATGGATTCGGATTGGCGGTGAATATGTGGCGGTGGTATATGGCAGCGGCGACGTGACAACCTCGTGAATGTAACTCAAACTCTAAAAGACTAGACGCTAAGACCAGAACTTGACACGATGATGCAACCACCAATTCAACAAAGCAAATACGAAAAGATTATGCAAAGGCTCGATTGGTTCGGACGGGATGAACTAACCCTAATTTTTTTGGCTTTTTCGTGGACTATAGGTATGAAGAATGACTCGATCTAAACTACGAAAAACTGTAAAATCTCACCGAGCAACCCGGAAATCTGATACCACTTGATAGAGGCCAAGGTGTCCCGCCTTCGATGAGATGGTGGATTTCGCTTTGGTGGAAGTCGACTTTGACGATCCGACTACGAACGTGCGAGGACGCCGCGCTTTAGCAATCGCTAAACCAACTCCGAGAGGTTATTGACCACGCCGAGCACGATCAACTCGACCATGAAGGTCTGCTTTCCGCGAGCAAACGAAGAACAAGCAAGAAACTGAGATTGCAATCTGGATATTGCGAATATAAGATGAAAGCTTTATTGATCAAGGTGGGGTTCGTGGACGCTTTGTCCGGTCGTTGAACACAAACGGCACGCGGTTGCAGCTATGGCGAACTTTTAATCTAAACAAAACCCAAAGTCTAAACGGTGCCCTAAGGGCTGTATATATGGAGGAAGAGGGGTGAATTTCGTGGCCCTTGGTGGAGGGGTCCAAACTAACCCTATCTCTTGTTTCCCCACACATACGGACTCTAAAAATAGCCTATACTAATGTATTTCGAAATTACATGGGCCTGGCCCAATAATAAGGTGACGCAAAGCACCTAGAATAGCCTCGGACGAAATTTATGAAGTGGCATCTTGTATATTTCGTCCAAGGCTTCATGTACTCATTATGGTGGCTTCAAAGTCCTGAAATCATCACTTGTAACTCCATTCTTGTCCCCTTAGCATGCCATCATCTCCATGCTTGTTCTTGCTCCAATGTTCATCCTTCTCCAAGCTAGGCCCTTCATTTGTAAGCAAAACAAATGTATCCAATTTAGGCAGCATCATATTCTCATGAACATTAGAATCATTACCAAGAAACGAAAGTACCTGGTAATTTAGTTGGCGTGCGCGAGCTCTAGTAATTGGTCCAGTATGTATAGCAGCAGGGGCTGTGGGTGTAACAATGGTATTGATGTCCTCATCAATACCTCCGATGGAGACGACGATGGCCATGATGGACGATGATGCACCCCCCACATGGTTCCATCAAGATGAAGATGACAACGAGACGATCTTCAACACCTCACCTACAACACATGAGCGACACTCCAAAGGTAACATATGTGATGGTGCTTCTCTCGTCCCACTAGTGGACGCTCTTGACAATGATTGCTCCCATGATGTTGACCCACCTATTTCCATGCTTCATGCTAGTGAGACTTCTACATGCCTTGACTTACCTATTTATGATGAATATGATGATGAGCATGTTGAGTTGCCTAGTTATGATGCTATGCTTCATAGGATATCATGTGAAAATTCTATTGGTCACTTCATGTTTGACAATCCATTGAACTTGTCATATGCTATGAGTGAGATCTCCCATATTGCTTCAATTCAATCTCAACATAGTAACTATGCATGCCCCATTAAAATCAATCCCATTTGCACTTATGGCATAGATGACGAGATGATGGTCATTGGCTTTTGTTTTTCATGTGATGATATTGCTAGGCTCCCTTTACATGATTTGCGCAATTCATCCAATATGTCATGCCATGATCACATTGTTCCAAATATGCATTGTTTTGGATGTTGTCAATACTCTCCACATGATGTTCCTACTCTTGCTCATGAGGAGACCCCCATAGTTTCCTCATACATATTAGGAGATCTTGTTGCATTCCATACTTTGCATAATTCCCATAATTTCTTGCACCATATGCATAACATGAATAACAATGCTCTCGATATTTCTCATGATGCATTACATCCTTTGAGTCTCCATTATGCTATACATAACAAACCTCTCATGATGGATGACATGTTTCTATATCACGCATCTCATTTATTTGAGCGTTGGATATTTGGTGCTAACAAACACACGCACGTGCGCATCATGATGGATGATGTGTACATTTACCATGCACACACAATTTTCCCTTTGTCTTTGTTTTGTGTAGGTACTCATGTATACTCGTCAACCTCTCAATCCCAAGAGTTGACGAAACGAGCTCTTGAGAGCAACGATGCTTTGGGATCCCGTGGACTATCCTCACCACCGTCCCCTCCACGCAAGGACTACGCGCAACTCCTCTACTTGGCTCTCACACGGCTATGGGCTATTTACCACTCGTCACCTTATGCCCATACTATTGTGTTCACTTTGCATGTTATGCTTTCTCCTATGCCTTTGCCATGCAATTGTGACCCTTGCTTGCATCTACCCATGATTCACCAATATGATATCCCTATGTGTATTTGCATGCTTGGTGGAGATCCTTGTTGCTTTTGCCATGTTTATCATGTGCCCCATGCTATTGATGCTTGTTGTGTTGGAGAGTCATGATGCCCCAGTGCTACTTACATATGGTCTCTCGCCAATACATTGATGCTATTTTACTCACATCTTGCTTTCATGCTTGTGATATGTCATGTGCATTATTCATGCCCACTATTTGCACACATGACATGCTTGCCATGATTCCTCCTAGTATGTTGCATCTTCGCACTACTAGCTTGCTTAACTTGATTGCTATGATTGCTTGCTATGTTGCATCACCCATGTTCCACTATTACTTGCTTTCTTGGGTTGATGACATATATGCTCATGCCTCTCACAAGATTTGTCATGATCATTACCTCTTGTCTCCATTAGTTGCATCTCTCATATCACCTTGTATTGAGTGCCAACTTGTTATGCTTATTGATCTTGGAGACTTGGACACTTTACTTGTGATGCATGTTTGTTTGATTGAGCCTATTGCATTTGGTTGTTCTCGCATCATATGCCTCCATACTATGCAACGCTCCCTTATACTTTCTTATGATGAGCATGATGCATACACTTGTTGGGTATCTTACCACTCGAATGATAGGTTTTGCATTTCCGCTAACCTCATTTGTTTTTCCGAGTGTTTGTCATGTTCTTTCATTTTGGAGGTTTCACAAGGCGATGCCGTTATGCGACATTTTGGTTACGTGAAGGCATACATGATGTGCGACACCAACATTTTCGACATTCTCATAAAGGTGAACTCCTTCTCTTTGAGCAATCCTCAAATAGGCATATTGGATGGGTCACTCTTTCATTGTTGTTTCCTTCTTGTTGTCTACATGATACATCTCGTGAAAGGAGGAGCGACATTGGAGATTGGCTACATGGACCTTCACATTGAGGAGCGCATGCACTTATTGGATGCACCTTCGGCACTCCACTGATGCCTCGATATCGAGCTTTGGTACACCAACACCTTCATATTTGTAGACTGTGCTCATACATGTCATGCTCAATGGACATATCATACTCACCACAAGTTTGCACCCCATGCATGGATTGACTCACATTGTGCTTGTCTTGTTGCATCTATTTCCATGTCATCCATGATATATGAGCTTGTTCATTTCCTTAGCAAATTTGTTGTGATCTTCCTTGATGACATATTTATACAGCATGATCATATTGTCCACCATCAATTGCATGATAGCTTACACATATTGAGCATCCATTGCCATAGTCATGCTATTGATGAACCGTCCCTCTATGACATCATTTTGCTCAATGGTAGAATTTGTCATTTTGTGCACCATGCTAATTATCCCATGAATGCTTTACATATTATTCTATATCATCTTCATAAGCTTCATGCGCTTTGTCATGCACTATCCATTCGCACGGACTCTTGCTTAATTGATGGACACTTTGTGTGCGCTAACCATTGTATTTCCAAGTGTACTTTGTGTTTGATCATTTTGCATGTACCACATACCGGAGACACCTTGGAGTACTTGGAGTGCACAATGCCTTCCCCTACGTCCCCGCTACAAGTCAGTCCACGACACCCGCTTTCCATGGTGATGAGGATCACGATCCGAGGTCGGATCTTTCCTAAGGGGCGGATATGATGCGGAGCATCCCACGCTCATCCCCATGTACACTCGACTACTCTCCAAGCCCCTGTGGATACATAAGATGAGACCTCGACTATGCGCCATTGGACACAAGGTGAATTCACCTCTTCGAACCGTCACTTTCGCATATGAGACATGGCTACTACCTCATGCATGGACCTTGCATACACTCAGTACAACCAAGA